>JAQGDQ010002028.1:0-17448 GCA_030141605.1 Tubiluchus corallicola | reverse complement strand
CTCACACGCTAAAACTGTCATGACTTCGTCACTTTGCATCGATGCGGTTTTGTTTAATTTGCCATTTCATCATTGTTTACGCAAGTGTGTAAATAAAACACATATTTACAGTATTTACTAAAAATGTAAAAGGAGTGTTAGGTGGACACAGAATTTAAAATTCCTCAAACTTTTGTCATTTATGATTCAATGACAATTTAGGAATTTCAAAATTTCTAGAACTTTCAAACCTGCTTAGTCACAGTTTTTCTCAATATGCAGTAATATCCTATTCAAGCTCTTTTTCAAAATGTAACAAGTCATTCATTTTTGCACTTTCATTTTGTTTAATTTTATTTGAATCACGATGACGGCACGTGACAGAAAGGACGATGATAGCAATTATGGCAACAACGACAACGGTGCCTACAAAAACAGTAACAGCAATGGCCGAACAGTCTTGGAATAATGTAGACAGTTTGAAAGGTCTCGGGGGGTGTATTAAAAAATGTCATTCATAACATAAATAAAATGGATCCTGCACATGTGCAAGTCAAATAAGACTAGTCTGTTTCAGTAAACTTTGTCAGTTTGATATGATTTAAAATCCTCATTAGCTGCCTCATAATCAACAACGACGAGGTATTTTTGCTTCTCTAGTACCTGGACACCATTAAATAAATGCTCTAAAGCTCTAAAAATTGGCTTTTGCTGTGCGCTTCAGTTGGTAAAGATGTCAGCTTAATGAACACTGTAGCCATTTGTAATGCACTAGGGTGTTAAACCTCAGTTAACAAGTTAAAAATATTTACATGATATAGCTATAAAAATATTCAAATCTCGTGCTATTGAGATCTAATTTTAGAATGATTGAACTTAATTTTAAAATTCATATTAAATTATGGAATGACACTGAAATGAAAGATATTTTGACTAAGAGATTTTTGGTAGACTCAGTTAGGATTTTGGTGGGGTCAAGATTTTTCTATTTAGTGTTCTGCAATATGCATGTTTTTTTTATTTTGACATGATTGTGCACCAGCTTTAACAGAACAGTTATTGTTTGTTAGAAATCATTGTTCTTTTAGACATGTTTTTGTTCTACTTGATAAACCAGTAGCAGCACAACAGTAATAAACAACCTAGTGAAATTGATGTTACCCAAAGTGCTGATAGGTGGCAACATTCGCTTGTGTGTGTTAACTCTTCGAAGTAGAAAATGGTAAACCAGACAAAGATAGAACAACATAGTACTGCCAGAGATAATGATCAGTCATGGAACAAGTGAAAATGTATGGGCAGTCTTCTGAAACACCTGTAAGAATAGCCTTAAAGGAAGCCTTAAAACCTTGGAAAAAAACAATTTGGCAAACTAAAAATAACTTGGTGGTTAAGATAAATGAAGATCGTCAACAGCTTCAACCAAATGTATCTTTAGGAGTAGATGAATTTATGCTGTTAACTGCAGATAAGAATGGGTGGAGCGTTCTAGTAAATGGTAATTGTTGAATGTGTACAACAGACCGAATTAGACTTTGAAGAAGAGGAAAAGAGTGCTAACTATGTTTATTAGTTTTTATGGATGCTAACATTGTTCGTATCACCTAAACGAGCAAAGCTTTAAAATTCGAAATTATTTTATAGGTTTTACACGTCAAATGTAGACACGGGAAAGTTCAAATGTGACTTAGGTAAGTCAAATGTAGACATAGGAATTTCGAATGTGTTTTGGTAACTCAAATGTGACTTAGGTAAGTCAAATGTAGACATAGGAATTTCGATTGTGTTTTGGTAACTCAAATGTGACTTAGGTAAGTCAAATGTAGATGCATTATTTTGAATAAATCGATAATTAACTTATTTAAGTGCAAAATTACAAAAAGATAAACCAAATTAAAATTATATTTTATGGTCATAGTGCTATCAGCAGCATCAGTTTTTATATATTATATTTAATTAATTTGCAACTATTTGTATGGATGCTAATGCGTTTTTCATATGTAAAGAAATTGTTTATTTGATAAGAACACTTAAAGGCGTTGTACATAAATAAGTTAACAATTATACAATTATAAATATAAACACCATTCTACATTTTATTTGTTAACGTTTTACAAAAACATTTTTTTGAATAATTAATGAAATCTGCAAAATTAAACGTGTAATCAATGCTCAAGACCAGCATTTTAAATATATAGTACCGCTGACTCATAAATAATAATTAAACAACAAACATGAACAAAAGTTTGATATGAACAAGATTTACATCAGAATATCATCGTAGGTTAAGCAGCGTGGTACATACTGCTGCATATGCCGAAAATAATTGGCTGCATCTGCGGGCGTTATGATATTAACAGACTGTTCTGCTAACTGAGCTAATGTTGCCATTCTCTGACCATGATTCTGCACTAGAAGATTTTCTCTAATATCTGCAAGAAGACGCTTCATTTCGGCCTTCCACTGACTGAATATGTTCTCGACAATATTTAAAAAGGGAGAATAAGGAGGAAGCCTCTTAATTTGAATTGGTAGGCGCAAATCTGGCGGCAAGGCTGCTCTCCTGTGAGCAGGTGCATTGTCAAAAACGAAAAATTTTCTCCCGACCATCGTCATGCTGGTTATCTGTTGCGTCTTGAAGAAATGCATTAAAACGTTCTCTGTTCATTCCACCTTCTGTTAAGGAATGATATATCAGGCCGTTTGTATTGCTAACTGCAAAAGTCATGGTAAGATTGCCTCCGCGACGACCAGCCACAACTCGCACGGCTCTTTGACCCTGTATTGCCCTTCCTCTCGTCCTCTTTATCCACAGGTTTATGCCCGCTTCGTCAATGAATATAATTTCACATTGCAAACCTCTCTCCATCAACCAGTGTGCATAAAGAAAGCGTTCGTGCTTCACTCTTTCACTATTTCTATCCGCTACAGCGTCTTCTAACTTTTTCATTACAATCAGACGCCCTTTTAAAACATTAGCTACGTTGAACGGGATATGTGTTGTTTCTCAGGCATGTCTCGGCGCATAGATGCAATGATTTGCTCTAGCGTAAATTCTGGATGAGTCTCTATAAGATTAATAGCATAGTCTCCCATTTCTTCATCGACGAGCTTTCTTCTGAAGCCGCCACGTGGTTTGACAATTCCACCCTCCAGTGCTCTCTTAATAATAGCCCACGCAGTTGATTTTTTTTTATACCAAGTTGCCGTGCAAGATGTAAGTAATCATCACCTCTTTCATAACTTTGAAAAATGCGCTGTTTATCCTCAAACGAAATTCTTTGATAAACCATAATGTCGGCAGAAAAGAGTAAATCGGTTCCCACTTCCCAATGAACAGTGAATCACTAATTAATTTTTTAAGTAATGCATTATATGCAGTATAGCACTGTATTAATGAATTGGTTTCTCTCAAGAAACATTGTTTATTTTAAGAATGCATTGTTTTCTCTAACAGTTACAATGGCATGTAAAGTTTGCAAAATATTAGTGAACATATAACGTTGTTATTTTAACTTAAGAGCAATTATTAAATTGAAATTAAAGAAGATTAAATTTAACATCCTTAAACTTTAAAACCTATCTACATTTGAGATACCAATGTCACATTTGACTTGACATGTGTCTACATTTGACTTACCAAAAGCACTCAAGATTTGTTTAAAACCATTGTTAACACATTTGAACTACCTAAGTCTACATTTGAGTTACCAAGACACATTTGAGTTACCTAAGTCTACATTTGACTTAACGTACGTCTACATTTGACTTGTAAAACCTATAATAATTTTACATGTTTTAAAATTTAATGGAATTGTTTGGTTGTAAAAACCCAAAAAACTCTTTTGTTGGTGCTACCCTCGATTATGAGTTACCCTAAAAAGAATACGTAGTATTTCTGATCACAAGAAAGTGGGAAATTTGGTTAGGCATGCGGATGTCAAGTTGTCACCTCATAAAACAGACAAGTTACGCAGTCTTACGAAAATAATTTTATTACCATAATTTCTACTTTGCACATTTTTAAAAGTGAAGTTTGGCTCTCATAATTATTAATAAAACTAATATACATGATTATTAATCAACATTTCTAACGAATGACCTGCAAGTCATTTTTTGGTATTAGTTCACAGAGTACTCTTATATCTGAGCACGAATACATTGGGAGATTCATCATTCCTTGTCATTGAAGTTTTCTGATTTCGTAAATATTGAGCTGCAGAAGTTTCTTGCCTGAAATGAAAACAGGTAAGTACTGCACAGATGAAGTAATGTAGTAATAACTGTTAACATCAAATGCTAGGACAATTAGTCTAATTATAGTAAAGCTTTAATGTTGCATAATGGTCTATTTATGCAAATGTCTTTTCTAGCACATTAATTCAGGAGACCTATATTACTAAATTTACAAAATTCTATTTTTTTAATTTGCGCATCTTCAATAAATATTGCACAAAATCAATAACAACAACTGCAGTGTGTAAAACCATTTAAAGTAAAGAGTGTTTCGTGTATATATATATATATATATATGAAACACAGTTTTTTATAATTTTTAAAAAATTATAAATAAATATATACTTAATATATATTATAGCTATATTATAATATAATAATGCAGAATTTTTATCGAAACTTTGGTGAGCACAACTGATTCATCAAATGACCATATTAGCAAAATGTTGATTATTGCATTAGTTAGATGAGAATGACGCAGGTGAATGCAAGCAAACTGCTGCTTTTAGTCACTACTTTCTTACTTTAGGTTGAACTTACGTTTATATGATCTACCTAGGGAGTGCAGAGTTAAGTGACGTTTATATAACATGCGGATATGTATGCGTTTTGAAGGGTGCGGAATAGACAAAATCGATTTATATTGTCAATGAAGTGACATGATTGTCAATATTTTACTTGACATATAAACCAGCAACATGTGGGTGACACTTAATTACCAACAAATTAAGGGCAAAATTATTTCATATTTTATTGTCGTTAAGTTGCTGCAGTTTGGTTTATTGGCATAAGTAGTTTACCACTGAGCGACAAGGACCACAGGAGACTTTCATTTATTAATGATCCAAATGTGATTTGACAAAATGCGATTTTTAACACTAACAATAATATTTTCATGTTATTGTACTTTCATGCTAAACGTTTCTGATAAAACTAAGTTTTGCATCTGATCAGTACAAAAGTGGCCTTTTCTGCCTTTTCTGTCTTTCCACTGGTTTAGTTAGCTTAATCCACATCACTGTAAACACTTGCAAAACTACTTCACTAAATTTGCAAAATTAAAATTAATGCATGTATTGTTTTCTTACAGATTATTACATTGTTTCCTGGATAGATGTCAGAAAGGTTAAATGCCTCTCGGCCTCTGCTTGTACCTAACCAGCCTGGGTAGTTTAGCAACGGTCAACGAGGCACCAACTGCAGTCCGATATTATAGCAATAAAAGAAATTGTCACACGTCATCATTATGAATGACAGCTTCTGCGCATAATTAATATAGTACATCACAAAATATAGGCGGCACGTTGAAACAGTTAATAGTGATAATTAATTTGTTAAGTCGCAGCTAAAGAAATCCGAGCACATACTCAAATTACACGAAGTTAGTCTCCAACTAAATAGTTCATTTCTAAGAGACACTTGCAAATTTTTCTTGTATTGTGAACATAATAGCAGATTATTCATTACACTTTCATTCATTACATTCTCATGACACTTTTTACTAATTTAACTCATGTGATAAACTACTACTCAAGCTTCAAGCATCTCTATTTGCTTTAAAAATACTGTTCTTAATAAGAAGTAAATGCTCACAATATGTTTTCAAAAATGGTATTTGCAACTGCCCGTGTTTCTCGTTTAAATACTCTCAAAAAAAGAAAATAGTTGCCTTAGCATGTTCACTTTAAGCACAAGAAACCCCTCCACTTACATAAAGCTTAAAACTCGTCTTGAAATTTTATACCACCTGCATACTGCCTTGTTGCATATTATTCTTGACGGCAGTAATGCTGTATAAATTCAAGCTCTCGCGTTAACCGTTAGACTCAGGCATTTTGGCGATAAGTTTTTTGAAACAAGTTTAGTTAACATTCTGTAAAGTTTAAAAAAATAATCAGGGCATTTGCAGAGCATACGTCACTAACTAAATAAAATTGAAAATTGCTGTATCTTGTCAATAAGATTAAAAATAAGTTTTGGCTAGTGTGGGGTGCACTCTGGAGGTGAGTCAGTGACATTTTACCAATTGGTGAAAGCATTTAAATAACTAATTTTTTTTTCTGGTTACATAAGTCATTCAAGCAGGTTAGCAAAATGTTAAGTAGCATAATTTTGCATGGAAAGTTTTTGGAGATATAGTTTAACATTTACTATTCTTCCCCTGATTTACGTTGTGCGTAAGTGACGTCGTGTAATGGCGCCATCAGAACAGTATTGCTTGAGATTTTAAATGGAAACAAACAAAAATCATTTCAGCGGGAGTATGTTATAAGCATAAAATTGCCATAAAGTAATACATTTTGAAGGCCATTTTTCTGAAATCTATTTCAGGTACCCCTTTCTTGCCCTCTGAGTAAAATGTTTATCAGCTTTATGCGTACTTAAGTTAGGTTTTAGTGAAAAAAGTTAAACAACACTCGGCCTGGTTAGTTAATAGATGAATGAGCAACGAAGTTTTGTTGTAATTCAAGTACTACAAGATTATTAAAATTCTGAAATACACCTTTTTCGTCTATTTTTAAATATTTAATCTCGCACTTTTATTTCATCGTGCTAACTATGTCAGTCAATTGTCTTTAATTCATTTATAAATCATTAGTTACGTTGATAGTTAACATGTTAACATCGTTTCGGGCGTTTTCATCCAATACACACATTTAATAAAGTTATATATAAACTTTATTTATTTTGAGTGAATTTAACTAACTTATAGTGCTGTATGGTATGAACAATTACACAACATTACAATGTAAAAATCCAATGATTTATAAAAAATATATCTTAGGCAATTGGTCCTGTTTAATAAATAAAACGGGAAATGGCAGTGATATCAAATATTTACTACAGTACACCAAGTGTATACATAAAATTATATAGGCCTAATAAACCTACAAGCTATATAAGTATAATTAATAGTTTACACTATAATTATCAATTTTTGCCATTATCTTGCATTATACACAAATCACGAAAATCTCAAAAAAAATTCAGGTCGTCTTTCTCTCTTGATGCAAACATTAGTTATTACTGAATTTGTAAGTACATTTAAAATGTTTTCACTTGGTTGTTTGGCATTACTTAACTAAAAGGTACTATCCATTAATTACATCAGTGATCCATTGTCTGAATGATGTCACACGGGTATATACGCCTGGAGTCCCTTCATATTGGCATCCAACACCTCAAGAAACAACACCAATCAGCTTGCCAGTTGCATCTTCAACCAATGGACCATCAGAATCTCCCTAAACAAAGATCAATGTTATATAAAATCAATGTTATATATATAATGCCATAGTGTTAAATATACATTTTAACAATTCCATTCTCTAATGTTTTACTATGCTTTACAGTAATGTTTTACAGTAATTCGTAATGCAAAAATAAACACACTCATGGGTTTGACTTTGGATACTTCTTTATGTTTTCTGCAACAACAACTTATACTTCTTTATTTAATGCAGGTTAATCGCAACAAGGACAACAATGCAGCAAACAATAACTACAACAGCAACAGCATCACCAATAACAACAACAATAACTACAACAGCATGAGTCTCCCTATATAACGGAAATAATATTTTGTTACATATAAGGATCAGTCTGATTGTATATTCCAACAACCACATCAAGGATTTGGGAAGATACTAAAGCTTGGTTAGAGCATAATTTAAAATCAGAATTTAAAATAATAACGAACGATAATAACAACAGTAACAACGGCAACGACAAAATTTAATATGATGAAACCTTGATGATGACGACGATAGCAACGATGACGACGACAATAACAACAATGTTTCTCATCAGACTTTAGAATTGCTTCAATTGGAATCATGCAAACTGAAAACTTATAGTGAAACAATTAAGTTGCACACGACATGTTACTCACAAAACAAGCTCCAGACTCGTCTTCCAAATTTCCAGCACAGATCATACTAGCTCTGATATGTGTTACGTCATCTAAGATTTCTCTCATCTTGTCATTGCATATGTCATTGGAAACAACAGGTACAACAACCGACTGAAGAACATCTGGTAAAGTCCCTGCGAAGAAAAGTCAATAAGATTTATTCGGATGGAATGGAAAAAAGGGGTTTAGTTTTTGCAAACGAGAACAACTTAAGACATGTAGTGTGGACAGCAATTTGGTACACTGCGAAAATTGAGCAAATCAAAAGATTGTCGCCCTTAAATAAAACATTACGCAATCTTTTTTGTTTTAAATTTAGGTCGGCCATAGTTTTTGTCATTAATGTATTTTATGTCGTAAATTATCATCATAAGACATACATGTATCATCTAAACGTCTTAGTAACTATTCGACATATGTATAGTTACACATAAATCCTAATTGATGGTAATGTAATAAAAACTGGCATTCTGCTTGAGTAATCAAACAATAATTTATTAGCAACGTTTTCAATGCCTGGCTTGTTCGTCACAATAAAGAACTATAAATTATCTGCAATAAAATACAGTATATCGGCATTACACGGGCATCAGTATTATAATTTAATGTTCAGAAAATGTATCAAGCTGTTATACTCCTCATTGACTGTAGGTATAATTAGACAGTATTTTTCTAGATGTTAAAGGCTAGTGAGGAAAAAGGCAATTACTCGAAATATTGGTAACAAATTCACTTAGAATTGATTAATATTAGTGTTATTTAATAGGGCCGGAAGTGTTGAAAACATATTAACTATGGCAATAAATCTACAACACTCTTTCAATTTCAATTCATTTTAACTGGTTCTAATTACATTAAAAGATTTTTGCTACTTACAAAGAGATGTAAGTCCAAATCCAGATTTATAGATTTATAAATATAAGCTATATGTTCAGTCACTGATTTATAGAAGCCTACTTGAAACTGTCACTGATTTATAGAAGCCTGTGAAAGTCATGTATGAGGTTGAAGTTGAACACTTTGTAGAAAACGAATGAACACTATATTACATATCTGCACAAAACTGAAAACGTTTATTATACTACATAGACATATGTAAAATGACTGCTAAACTACACACTGAGGACCAGAGTGTCCTGCACTGATCACTAAGATTTAGACAGTGGCTAGAAGTAAAATCCAGCCAGTATATATAGGTAGAGGACTATGCAAAACTTGGCTTCACAAATACCATTACAGTAAAAATAGGGGGAGATCCAGTGAGTATGCATATTCACTGGACCGAGCAATTGTACTAGGGGTGAGTTTAACTAGTAAAATGTAAAGTGATTAGTCAATAGATGGCAGCACCTAAAAATATACAGTTACAACTTTCACAAAGCCTGCTTGAAGCTGTCACTGATTTATAGAAGCCCACTTGAAACTGTGGCTGATTCATAGAAGCCTGCTTGAAGCTGTCACTGATTTATAGAAGCCTGCTTGAAGCTGTCGCCGATTTATAGAAGCCTGCTTGAAGCTGTCACTGATTTATAGAAGCCTGCTTGAAGCTGTCACTGATTTAGCGATGCCTGCTTGAAACTGTCACTGATTTATAGAAGCCTGCTTGAAGCTGTCGCTGATTTATAGAAGCCTGCTTGAAGCTGTCACTGATTTATAGAAGCCTGCTTGAAACTGTCACTGATTTATAGAAGCCTGCTCGAAACTGTCACTGATTTAGCGACGCCTGCTTGAAACTGTCACTGATTTATAGAAGCCTGCTTGATGCTGTCGCTGATTTATAGAAGCCTGCTTGAAGCTGTCACTGATTTATAGAAGCCTGCTTGAAACTGTCACTGATTTATAGAAGCCTGCTTAAAAATGCCACTGATTTATAGAAGCCTGCTTGAAACAGTCACTGATTTATAGAAGCCTGCTTGAAACTGTCACTGATTTATAGAAGCCTGCTTGAAACTGTGACTGATTCTTAGAAGCCGGCTTGAAACAGTCACTGATTTAGCGATGCCTTCTTGAAACTGTCAATGATTTAGTCAACCTGCTTGTAGCTTTGCTGATTAGAAAGCTTATTTATTTTTATTTCATGATTTTCATAAAGCGACCTAGAAAATTTTATGAATGCCCGAACTAGTATGGCAATATATATATATGTATATATGTAATAAAAAAGGTTTATTGGCAACTTCTCGGCTTCTCTACCTCTCTCATTCTCTCAGCTGTGAAATTTATTATTAAACTATTAAAATCACCTATGTGAAATTAGAATGCAGTATTGGTATTGCAACGTTATCTGCTCAAAAACGTTTTTGCTTTTGAAACGATATTGAACCATTCGAAAATCAGCCGTGTCTTGGGCAGAAGTAATTTTTTTGAAAAAACAATGCCTACCAGGCACTCTCGGGGGGGGGGGGTGACAATCAAGATGATATGACAAACTTGGCTGAAATATTGGTAGTAATTTAGATGAACGTTTATGGTTACCAGGGACTCCAAATTAGTGAAAATTTAACACGTATTGTTTATCACACAATGAGTAAATGGCAAAGTTTTCTAAGGAAATGGCAAAAATTGTCTAGTGTTATTGTTACGCCGTTCTACAGTGTTATAGATTTTACATGTAAGTTCTGTTAGCCTATTATCATCCGAGGAGCAATAAGGAATATGTAGAATGTCTGTGCATTATTGATCATTGTTAGACAGACTAAGAGCCTTTATTATAGCAAACAGTTTTGACTTTGTGGAAAATGTCTTGAATGATTTTGTTGTGATGCTGTAGGTGTCGTTATCGTTGCCATCATCATCATCATCATCATCATCATCATCATCATCATCAACAGCATGATCACAATGTGATGCAGTGGATTTGATGTGGTAGAGTTGTGTGGCGTGGTGGTGGGTAGTGTAGTGTAGTTATGGCTTTTACAGTCTTATAATCAATCACATGAAATATTGTGTTATATTATGCTACAGGGATTACAAACAGATTATAATAATTAATACGCAAAACTAAGGAATCAGAATAAAAAACAACTTAATCACAACGCGGTATTTTAACATTAACGATATTTCAGAAAACCAGCGCTCCCTTTATCAGATTACATGAAATTAATCACACAGAATTCCAGAATGTAACTTGTGTAGAGTAAAGGCAAAATAAACGAATTACATCACACAAAATGGCATGACGGAACGGTTGCTATGGTGGGCTGAAAAGATCTTCAGTTAAACATCTGCATTCTACAGGTACTGAAATGCAATCATTACTAATCATTTGTATTGCAATTAGTTGCAAATGAGTTCAAAAAATTATGTTTCTTGTATGGAATCTGAATTTTTTTAATACTAATAAAAATTTTGTGATTAACTGTCTTTTTATTTTTATTATGAATACACTTTATCGTCTAATAAGTTACTAAAAATCAATTGGTAAACATTTGAAAAATGCGTTAATTACCAAGTTAGTATAATCTTACAACATTAAATCTTTTTGACTAGACTGGCTTGAAAACTGATAAAATCTCAGTCGAAAAGCGATAGATCACTGCACCTGTATTTTGCCTTTTACACTAATCCTAGCAGTAGTCTGGGGACTGCAAAATCTGTCTGGCATCTCTGGATTCTGGACTGAGAACTCTACTCGCACCATCCATAACATGCTGTTGACATATTAATAGATATTTTAATCTATTTCAGGCTTACTTAGCATGTTCTCTTACATAAAATGCTCATCAGCTTTCATCATGTTTAAATTAAGTGTCACTGACGAAAGTTAAACAACACCCAGCCTGTTAGTGAACAGAGGAGTGAGATATGAGTTTTAATATGATCCAAATGCTACAAAATTATTAAGTTTCTGAAATCCACATTTTCTGTTTATTATGAAAGATTTATTGCCATATTTTTATTTTGTCACACCTACGCACAAAGAATTTGTGGTAAAAAATTAATTACATTTATAAATTAATAGTTAGCTATTATATTATATTATTTAGCTATCTTAATTAGCTATCATTTATATTTTTTTTCAAATCATTAATTTATTGACAATTTGTTTTAATAGGCACATTTTCAACAAATACACACATTCGTGATGTACTGTATGGTATTAAAAATTGCACAACATTACAATGTAGAAACTCTGTGATTTACAAAAAATTATATCTTAGGCTGTTGGTCTTGCTAAAGAGATAAACGGGGAATGGCAGTGATATAAAGTATTTTCTACAAAATACCGAGTGAATACATATTAGGCCTAATAAACCTACAAGTAAATAAGTATAATCAAAAGTTAATACTGTAATTTTCAATTCTAGGTGAGCAGTACATATATATAAGTAATTACCTTGCTAATTCTGAAATCACGAAGATACAAAAGAAAACATTACAAAAAAGTTATCAATCACCTTTATCTTTCTACCCAAACAATAATTATTAATAAATAAACATCTTGTTATTGAATTTCTAAATACATTTAAAACTTTTTCATTTGGTTATTTGGCGTTGCTTAACTAAAAATTACTATCCATCAATTACATCAGTGATCCATTGTCTGAATGATGTCACTCGGGTATATACGCCTGGAGTCCCTGCACATTGGCATCCAATACCAAAGGAAACGACACCAATCAGATTGCCAGTTGCCTCTTCAACCATTGGCCCACCAGCATCTCCCTAAACAAAGAAATATTTTGTTGCTATAAAAATCAATATTATATATACAATTCTATAATGTTATAACAACAACAGCAACAACAACCACAGCCACGACCACTATGACAACAACGGCAACAACAACGCAGCAATCAGTAACAACAGCAGCAATAGCATCATCATCATCAACAACAACAACAAAAACAATAACACGAGTCTCCCTACTCAAGATGTGAAAGCTTAAGTCAGGGCATAATTTAAAATGAGAATGTAAAATAACAAATGATGATGAGATAATAACAGCAACAGTGACAACACAACAACGACAATGATAACAAAGACCTTGACGATGACGACGACGACGATAATGACGATAACTGCAATTTCTCTTTAGATGTCAGAATTACTTCTATTAGAATGATGCAATTAGAAAACTTGTAATCAAATAATTGAGTTGCACAACAACGACAAGATGTTACTAACAAAGCAAGATCCAGACGAGTCTTCCAACGTTCCAGCACAGATCATAGAATCAGCAATGTCATATCCTATTTTGTCTTCACATATGTCGTTAGGAACTACAGGCACGCCAACTGTCTGGAGAACCTCTGGCAAAGATCCATCTAAAAAAATAACATTATTTGGTTAATGTGGGAAACTGGGACATTTCGTGAGGACATTATTTCAAACTTGAGACAATCAAACGTTTTTCGCACTTAAGAAAGTAACAACATGCATTCGTTTTGTTTTAAATTTATATTGGTCATATTGATCGAGAGTATGTGTTGAGACGCAGTTAATAGGTTAAAGTAGTAACAAGCTGGCATACTGCTTGAGTAATCATACAAGTACTTATTATGAACTCTTTGAGTACCTGCCAGCCTTGTTCAGCAAATAAAGCAATACCGTATACCAAACACTGTACTTGTTATCAGATGGCATTTTTGCAGATGTTAAAATTCCCAAGACTTGTATGGTGTAAGGCAATCAGTTAAAATTACTGGTAATAAATTCATGCAGAGTTAATTAACATGACCGTCATTTAATAGGGGCACAAATTTTTGACTAATCGGAAAAATTAATACAAAGAATCAGCATCTGAGTCATTCACAAAAAATACAGCATTTTTGATGTAACAAGTTATATGGAATTTTGGGTTGAAAATGCTTCAAAATTATTTATTGACAGCTGTAAATTGGAATTTTCAAAAATAATTTAACATTCCGAATCACTTGTTTTACCAAAAATATTGCATTTAAAAAATCATTCAAATGTTGATTTGAGAATAAAGTATGGTTGTAGTCTTTGCTTTAATCTTAATGTGAAATGAAAAATTAGATAAACACTTTATGAATATGTAAGCAACTACACACTGCATGATGGTGATATGTATATGGATTCCACAATTTTTGTTTTTTTAATTACTAACGAAAATGATTTTTATTGTATTTTTATTTACACTAAAATTACTTTTCTGTATAAAATTTTCTTACATATATATAAAAGATTAATTAGTAACAATATGTGTACAATACTCTCTTCGTCTCACTTGATTTAAAGATTAATTTCTAAATATTAATAATCTAAATATTTTTGCCACTTACATTGAGTAATTCCAAATCCAGTCGCACGAGCAGCTACATTCTCGTAAAGATCAGTTCCAGTAGGTAATGCAACTGTGCCAACTCTACAGTCAGCTAAATCTACTGGTGAACTAAGTTTTAGCAGAGCTATGTCATTCTCTAATGTATCCCCGTTCCAGCCAGGATGGACAATTACTTCAGAAACCTAAATTGAGTTACGTTCGACTCAGTTTGTTTCACTACTGCATCACAGTAAAGACAATTCGCAAATCTAAATTATGATAACGGCACTAAAAACAACAAATTATAATCAAAAACAAAAATCAATTAAAAGAGTTCGGTTGCTAACAGGACATTATAACAAAAAAATTATTAATTTAAAAAAAATTCTATGACAAGGCACTGTCTCCTACACAAAGAGTTATATTTTAGTAATGATTTTAATCATACCTTCCTGAACTGAGGCGCGTTTGAGAAAGTGGTCGCACCAAAATTGAGTCCGAGTTTAACTCTTTCTGCCCTGAAAGATAAGATATCAATTTATAATAATTTTATTATATTCAACCATACCCCTCAATATTCATTCCATGCAATAAATGGAATGCATTCTTCTGTTCTCTTACATGTTTTTGTGTCACCCAGTACGAAGTTATGTTTCATGGCTGTTCTAGCCGTCTGCTAACTCAAAATAGAAAAACCGTTGCGCTTTTATTATAGTGATTTGATTGCTTTACAGAAACAAATCAGAAAAGAAACATATTAATGACCAGAATGGCAAGTAAACACGTTTATCAGAAAGCAAAGAAACACATAACACATAAAACAAACAAGTAACAGAGTCAACAATGTCAACAGAAAAAACAGACAAAAAATATTTTTTTAGGTCTGCAAATAAAAGTAAAGCATACTCAGCAATTCTAAAGATATTAGCACATACAAAAATCAGTTTTCGACGATTTACAGACACATGATGATACAGCTGAGAGCTTCTTCAAAAATATGGGCCACTTTTTATTAATATAACGTATATTAAATAAATAATATAGTGTACCAAATAGATATAATGTATATAATTAACATAGTAATATAATTAAATTTATAATTTGACGTGTTTTGGCAGACGGTCAAACAGATAGTGGGCATTATGACCAGCAGACAAAGATTGTTAGTGAAGTGACTTACGGATTTGTGAGATTATCTACACAGTGTGCAGCAGTAAGAACCCACTTGCGGTCAATGAGTGACCCACCACAGAAGAAGTAGTAATCATTTCTGTATCTGTGCGTAAGTTCAACCTAAAGTAAGAAAGTACTGACAAAAAGCGGCA
The DNA here is from genome assembly GCA_030141605.1 of Tubiluchus corallicola. Taxonomy (NCBI): domain Eukaryota; kingdom Metazoa; phylum Priapulida; class Priapulimorpha; order Priapulimorphida; family Tubiluchidae; genus Tubiluchus; species Tubiluchus corallicola. The sequence continues at coordinate 1,766 of JAQGDQ010002028.1, read as the reverse complement.
GTTTGCTTGCATTCGCCTGCGTCATCCTGATCTAACTAATGCAATAATCAACATTTTGACTGGATCGTAATTTTATCATTCAGCCGATGTGCTCGCAAAAGTTTTGAGAGAATTGTGCTTTATTATAATATAACATAACTATGCAACACTGCTTTTTGTAATTTTAAATTATTTAAAAATTGATTTCAATATTAACAATGATAGTTACTACTGATGTGACAAAATATTGGGCCTAATGGGCGCAGTAAAGGGTTTTATAAAGCTATGTAACAAAGTGTCATGTTGCTGTTTTGAATGAAATGTGGTTAAAAGAGCGCTAACGAAGTCTAAAAATATCTGGACATATTTTTCAATGGTTTTCAGAAACATTATAATATCGCTAAAGGTTTTTTTACAGTAACATGGCTTGCAACTGTTTGCAAATAAACATTAACGCTACCCGCTTAAAAAAGTTAATAACATTACAAAATATGTTATCACAAAATAATGTTAGTAGTATTGCTTGAAAAATAAACAAAAGTATACTATTAGTATGCCCAGACAGTACAGAGATAAAACACAAAAGTTCATTCATACGTAATATGGGAATTCTCCAGGAGCTGCAGGACGTCCATTTATAATACGACTACTGATTACAGAATCTGATGTACCATTGCCATCTAGCTCTAAAAAACAAAACTCAAGGATGAATAAAAAACATTAGGCAATTATTATAACTTATTACAGAAGAAATAAGCTATTCTTTATAATTCACGTTTTTGATGTGATATATGTAATAGCTGGAAACATGAGAGGCAGTAGAAGTTACGTAACACTTTTATTCTATTGTAACGAACAAAAAATAGTGAAAATATCGTTAAATTTTTTTAGAACTAAATCATCTGACAGTATTTTTGAATGGCATTACCCTGTCTTTTTTGACCTGCGTGACACGTTTTTTTGGCACCTAGCTGTAAATCGTTAGATATTTGCCAAACCAATTTTACCAGTTTTCTGGTATTGTTTTACAATTGCATTCCTATATATTACGAAACTTCAACAATGTGTATATGCAATGGATTTTCAGTTTATACAAGAGAGAACAAATCAGTAAAGAGCTTTGCTGGAAAGTTATACATACCAATCCTTTTATCAAATTTCTCATCATACTTGATCTTCCACTTTCTGTTTTCAGCCAGATGAATGCTGACAAGAAGTATAGCGCAGATAACAATTGATTTCATCATAATTCTCGATCAGTTCTTGCTTGTTTTTTAAGTAGAAAGTTGTTTATGATTAATAACTGAAAATGAGTGTTTGTGCTCAACATGAGTAAACAGACAATTTATTAGATATTTAAAATGCATTAATATTAAAAATACACTTTATGTACAAAATTGCTAGAACCTAAACGCATTTAAAAAGGCATACATTACACCCACTATCCAGTGAAAAATTCGTAATTATAAGCCATAATCGCGTAGCCACAGATACATGGGGATTAGTAAACAGATTGAATCAAAAAATATCGTAAATCTGCTACAGGCCTGCATGTACACGCTATTAACATACGCACAAACGCGCGCGCGTGCACACACACACACACACACGCACACACAACTGGAGGTATTAAAATTGTTTAACCTAAAACTGATAAATGCGTGGATAAGAGTTTCAAGGGCTGTCTCTGACAGAAAATGTCTAATTTGCTCCTAAACAGAAATATAAAATTTTGCGTTCAATATTAGTATACATAGATATAGGTAGAATGTGGCCGAAGTTTTTCA
>JAQGDQ010001215.1:0-54616 GCA_030141605.1 Tubiluchus corallicola | reverse complement strand
CAGTAATGAACAGGCTGAAATCACAACAACAAAATAATTACATATAATACTGCCATACCGCATAGAGCGTAAGTACAAATATAAATGTTTCGAATTATACTAATTTAAGAATTGTTCCTTTAAACAACTGAAATTATAATTTTATTATTATTAAAAGCGGGACTGTTCCTTTAAACAACTGAAATTATAATTTATTATTATTAAAAGCGGGACTGTTCCTTTAAACAACTGAAATTATAATTTTATTATTATTAAAAGCGGGACTGTTCCTTTAAACAACTGAAATTATAATTTTCATTATTATTAAAAGCGGGACTGTTCCTTTAAACAACTGAAATTATACATTATTATTAAAAGCGGGACTGTTCCTTAAACAACTGAGATTATAATTTTATTATTATTAAAAGCGGGACTGTTCCTTTAAACAACTAGATTATAATTATTATTATTAAGCGGGACTGTTCCTTTAAACAACTGAAATTATAATTATTATTATTAAAAGCGGGACTGTTCCTTTAAACAACTGGATTATAATTTTATTATTATTAAAAGCGGGACTGTTCCTTTAAACAACTGAAATTATAATTTTATTATTATTAAAAGCGGGACTGTTCCTTTAAACAACTGAGATTATAATTTTATTATTATTAAAAGCGGGACTGTTCCTTTAAACAACTGAAATTATAATTTTATTATTATTAAAAGCGGGACTGTTCCTTTAAACAACTGAGATTATAATTTTATTATTATTAAAAGCGGGACTGTTCCTTTAAACAATTGAGATTATAATTTTATTATTATTAAAAGCGGGACTGTTCCTTTAAACAACTGAGATTATAATCTTATTATTATTAAAAGCGGGACTGTTCCTTTAAACAACTGAGATTATAATTTTATTATTATTAAAAGCGGGACTGTTCCTTTAAACAATTGAAATTATAATTTTATTATTATTAAAAGCGGGACTGTTCCTTTAAACAATTGAAATTATAATTTTATTATTATTAAAAGCGGGACTGTTCCTTTAAACAACTGAAATTATAATTTTATTATTATTAAAAGCGGGACTGTTCCTTTAAACAACTGAAATTATAATTTTATTATTATTAAAAGCGGGACTGTTCCTTTAAACAACTGAAATTATAATTTTATTATTATTAAAAGCGGGACTGTTCCTTTAAACAACTGAGATTATAATTTTATTATTATTAAAAGCGGGACTGTTCCTTTAAACAACTGAGATTATAATTTCATTATTATTAAAAGCGGGACTGTTCCTTTAAACAACTGAGATTATAATTTTATTATTATTAAAAGCGGGACTGTTCCTTTAAACAACTGAGATTATAATCTTATTATTATTAAAAGCGGGACTGTTCCTTTAAACAATTGAAATTATAATTTTATTATTATTAAAAGCGGGACTGTTCCTTTAAACAACTGAAATTATAATTTTATTATTATTAAAAGCGGGACTGTTCCTTTAAACAATTGAAATTATAATTTTATTATTATTAAAAGCGGGACTGTTCCTTTAAACAACTGAAATTATAATTTTATTATTATTAAAAGCGGGACTGTTCCTTTAAACAACTGAAATTATAATTTTATTATTATTAAAAGCGGGACTGTTCCTTTAAACAATTGAGATTATAATTTTATTATTATTAAAAGCGGGACTGTTCCTTTAAACAACTGAGATTATAATTTTATTATTATTAAAAGCGGGACTGTTCCTTTAAACAACTGAAATTATAATTTTATTATTATTAAAAGCGGGACTGTTCCTTTAAACAACTGAGATTATAATTTTATTATTATTAAAAGCGGGACTGTTCCTTTAAACAACTGAGATTATAATTTTATTATTATTAAAAGCGGGACTAAAAAGCGGGACTGTTCCTTTAAACAACTGAAATTATAATTTTATTATTATTAAAAGCGGGACTGTTCCTTTAAACAATTGAGATTATAATTTTATTATTATTAAAAGCGGGACTGTTCCTTTAAACAATTGAAATCATAATTTTATTATTATTAAAAGCGGGACTGTTCCTTTAAACAACTGAGATTATAATTTTATTATTATTAAAAGCGGGACTGTTCCTTTAAACAACTGAGATTATAATCTTATTATTATTAAAAGCGGGACTGTTCCTTTAAACAATTGAGATTATAATTTTATTATTATTAAAAGCGGGACTGTTCCTTTAAACAACTGAGATTATAATTTTATTATTATTAAAAGCGGGACTGTTCCTTTAAACAATTGAGATTATAATTTTATTATTATTAAAAGCGGGACTGTTCCTTTAAACAACTGAAATTATAATTTTATTATTATTAAAAGCGGGACTGTTCCTTTAAACAATTGAAATTATAATTTTATTATTATTAAAAGCGGGACTGTTCCTTTAAACAACTGAAATTATAATTTTATTATTATTAAAAGCGGGACTGTTCCTTTAAACAACTGAGATTATAATTTTATTATTATTAAAAGCGGGACTGTTCCTTTAAACAACTGAAATTATAATTTTATTATTATTAAAAGCGGGACTGTTCCTTTAAACAATTGAGATTATAATTTCATTATTATTAAAAGCGGGACTGTTCCTTTAAACAATTGAGATTATAATTTTATTATTATTAAAAGCGGGACTGTTCCTTTAAACAACTGAGATTATAATTTTATTATTATTAAAAGCGGGACTGTTCCTTTAAACAATTGAGATTATAATTTTATTATTATTAAAAGCGGGACTGTTCCTTTAAACAATTGAAATTATAATTTTATTATTATTAAAAGCGGGACTGTTCCTTTAAACAACTGAAATTATAATTTTAATATTAAAAGGGACTGTTCCTTAAACAATGATTATAATTTTATTATTATTAAAAGCGGGACTGTTCCTTTAAACAATTGAGATTATAATTTTATTATTATTAAAAGCGGGACTGTTCCTTTAAACAACTGAGATTATAATTTTATTATTATTAAAAGCGGGACTGTTCCTTTAAACAACTGAGATTATAATTTTATTATTATTAAAAGCGGGACTGTTCCTTTAAACAATTGAGATTATAATTTTATTATTATTAAAAGCGGGACTGTTCCTTTAAACAATTGAGATTATAATTTTATTATTATTAAAAGCGGGACTGTTCCTTTAAACAACTGAAATTATAATTTTATTATTATTAAAAGCGGGACTGTTCCTTTAAACAACTGAGATTATAATTTTATTATTATTAAAAGCGGGACTGTTCCTTTAAACAATTGAAATTATAATTTTATTATTATTAAAAGCGGGACTGTTCCTTTAAACAATTGAGATTATAATTTTATTATTATTAAAAGCGGGACTGTTCCTTTAAACAACTGAGATTATAATTTTATTATTATTAAAAGCGGGACTGTTCCTTTAAACAACTGAGATTATAATTTTATTATTATTAAAAGCGGGACTGTTCCTTTAAACAACTGAAATTATAATTTTATTATTATTAAAAGCGGGACTGTTCCTTTAAACAATTGAGATTATAATTTTATTATTATTAAAAGCGGGACTGTTCCTTTAAACAACTGAGATTATAATTTTATTATTATTAAAAGCGGGACTGTTCCTTTAAACAATTGAGATTATAATTTCATTATTATTAAAAGCGGGACTGTTCCTTTAAACAATTGAGATTATAATTTTATTATTATTAAAAGCGGGACTGTTCCTTTAAACAATTGAGATTATAATTTTATTATTATTAAAAGCGGGACTGTTCCTTTAAACAATTGAGATTATAATTTCATTATTATTAAAAGCGGGACTGTTCCTTTAAACAACTGAAATTATAATTTTATTATTATTAAAAGCGGGACTGTTCCTTTAAACAATTGAAATTATAATTTTATTATTATTAAAAGCGGGACTGTTCCTTTAAACAACTGAGATTATAATTTTATTATTATTAAAAGCGGGACTGTTCCTTTAAACAATTGAAATTATAATTTTATTATTATTAAAAGCGGGACTGTTCCTTTAAACAATTGAGATTATAATTTTATTATTATTAAAAGCGGGACTGTTCCTTTAAACAACTGAGATTATAATTTTATTATTATTAAAACGGGATCCTTTAAACAACTGAAATTATAATTTTATTATTATTAAAAGCGGGACTGTTCCTTTAAACAATTGAAATTATAATTTTATTATTATTAAAAGCGGGACTGTTCCTTTAAACAATTGAAATTATAATTTTAAAGACTGTTCCTTTAAACAATTGAAATTATAATTTTATTATTATTAAAAGCGGACTGTTCCTTTAAACAATTGAGATTATAATTTTATTATTAAAAGCGGGACTGTTCCTTTAAACAATTGAAATTATAATTTTATTATTATTAAAAGCGGGACTGTTCCTTTAAACAATTGAGATTATAATTTTATTATTATTAAAAGGGACTGTTCCTTTAAACAATTGAGATTATAATTTTATTATTAAAAGCGGGACTGTTCCTTTAAACAATTGAAATTATAATTTTATTATTATTAAAAGCGGGACTGTTCCTTTAAACAATTGAAATTATAATTTTATTATTATTAAAAGCGGGACTGTTCCTTTAAACAACTGAAATTATAATTTTATTATTATTAAAAGCGGGACTGTTCCTTTAAACAATTGAGATTATAATTTTATTATTATTAAAAGCGGGACTGTTCCTTTAAACAACTGAAATTATAATTTTATTATTATTAAAAGCGGGACTGTTCCTTTAAACAATTGAGATTATAATTTCATTATTATTAAAAGCGGGACTGTTCCTTTAAACAACTGAAATTATAATTTTATTATTATTAAAAGCGGGACTGTTCCTTTAAACAATTGAAATTATAATTTTATTATTATTAAAAGCGGGACTGTTCCTTTAAACAACTGAAATTATAATTTTATTATTATTAAAAGCGGGACTGTTCCTTTAAACAATTGAAATTATAATTTTATTATTATTAAAAGCGGGACTGTTCCTTTAAACAATTGAAATTATAATTTTATTATTATTAAAAGCGGGACTGTTCCTTTAAACAATTGAAATTATAATTTTATTATTATTAAAAGCGGGACTGTTCCTTTAAACAATTGAAATTATAATTTTATTATTATTAAAAGCGGGACTGTTCCTTTAAACAACTGAAATTATAATTTTATTATTATTAAAAGCGGGACTGTTCCTTTAAACAATTGAGATTATAATTTTATTATTATTAAAAGCGGGACTGTTCCTTTAAACAACTGAAATTATAATTTTATTATTATTAAAAGCGGGACTGTTCCTTTAAACAATTGAAATTATAATTTTATTATTATTAAAAGCGGGACTGTTCCTTTAAACAATTGAGATTATAATTTTATTATTATTAAAAGCGGGACTGTTCCTTTAAACAATTGAAATTATAATTTTATTATTATTAAAAGCGGGACTGTTCCTTTAAACAACTGAGATTATAATTTTATTATTATTAAAAGCGGGACTGTTCCTTTAAACAATTGAGATTATAATTTTATTATTATTAAAAGCGGGACTGTTCCTTTAAACAATTGAGATTATAATTTTATTATTATTAAAAGCGGGACTGTTCCTTTAAACAATTGAGATTATAATTTTATTATTATTAAAAGCGGGACTGTTCCTTTAAACAACTGAGATTATAATTTTATTATTATTAAAAGCGGGACTGTTCCTTTAAACAATTGAGATTATAATTTTATTATTATTAAAAGCGGGACTGTTCCTTTAAACAACTGAAATTATAATTTTATTATTATTAAAAGCGGGACTGTTCCTTTAAACAATTGAAATTATAATTTCATTATTATTAAAAGCGGGACTGTTCCTTTAAACAACTGAGATTATAATTTTATTATTATTAAAAGCGGGACTGTTCCTTTAAACAACTGAGATTATAATTTTATTATTATTAAAAGCGGGACTGTTCCTTTAAACAACTGAGATTATAATTTTATTATTATTAAAAGCGGGACTGTTCCTTTAAACAATTGAAATTATAATTTTATTATTATTAAAAGCGGGACTGTTCCTTTAAACAATTGAAATTATAATTTCATTATTATTAAAAGCGGGACTGTTCCTTTAAACAATTTAAAGTTTAAAGACTCGTGAATGCAGTCTGAAAATGGTTGTGTTTAGTTCTAAGTTTCTATTGCTGTTCTATTTAAATGGCAGTACTATTTCAAGTAAAAGCGTGGAAAAGTATCGACTAACGCATTGACAAGCTAATAAAATATTAAAAATTTTCAGGGTTGTATCAAATGGTCGCAGGATAGGTGGGTTACACAATACACATTATCATACAGCAAATCAATTAATGCAACTTCTTGGCAACATTATTTTACAAACGATGAATCCACTGTAAGTTGGCTGTTTCTGTTCTTCTTTGAGTCAGTTATGTAATCTGCCTAGCACATTTGGTTATTAGTAATGCCTAGATTATTCACAAGTCAATGTAAATTCGTGCAGTGATAAGAAAACACACATCCGCAACTGCTTGGCATATGAATGTAAGAAAAAACGCTGTAGGCGCAAATCTGTTGTAAAATCCAATAAAAATATTTAAAAGCAAACATTCAGTTTTAAAAACTTTTCATAAGGGTATTTCTAATTATGCCTATTTCATTTATAGAATGACTTCCAACTCTCTATGTGCGCATGCCCAATTCTGCTAGTGAACTATAGTTGGAAGCAACTAAAACATGCTTAACATGTAACAAAACGTTTGCTTTCCGTCTAGGAGGTCGTGAGTTCGATACCACGGGACGGTTCATACAAAAAACTTTAATAATAGTACCCGCTGTTGCCCTGCCTGGTGCGCTGAATTTAGGGTAAATGCGGGGGGGGGTAATAATAATCTCTCTTATGTAGGTTTAGTTTGTTACTTATGGTGTGCGATAAATGTCTCGTGCCAGGACTGTTGAATTTAAAGCCGACTTTAAATGAAGATCACCATCATCATCATCATCATCATCACCGCCATCACCATCTTCATCATCACCGCCGCCATCATCATCATCGTCATCACCAACATCATCACTGCCTTCGGAAATATTTTCATAAGTCTTCCAGTTCACGCGTCTTGTTTTTATTGCATTTGATTGGGCTCTCAGATGCTTGAAACATGTAAATACGTAAAGCAATCAGACAGAAACTAGAATACTGGCCAGTGAAGTGAAGTGGAAGATGATGAGACAAAGAACAAAAAACCAAGGAAGTGGAAAGACGTTTCTCACAACACATGTAGTACTTCTTCGGGTGACCTGAAAAGGATAAAAAGAAAAAAATTACAAGGAGCTACTAGATCTGCCGAGCCAGTTAAATTAGTAGAACTGCTTGTGATTTTTTTTCTCCTTTTCATCCCTTTTTTAGTTTAAGAAAGAAGAACTGTCGTGGTAGTTCCAAACTTTCATTTTCGGTTTCCGTCCGCTTCATTCTTTTTCCTTGTTTTTTAATTCCAGAATTTTTTTTATTTGTAACTATTCTTGTCATTGTCATTGTGCCGATATGACAGGATACGGAAATCTGAATTTTATCGTGGCGCGTAGTCGAACGGAATAATTGTATTTTTAATTGTAGGTTAAAGTTATTTTTGAAGGCAACTTTGACCGTCAGACATACGTTTCCCACGAGATCTTAATTGTTGATGTTTACGCTGTTCATGTGGTTGGCATTCGATATACAAAAAACACTGCAGCTTAATCACTAAGCCTGGAGTTATATGGCTGCTTTACTTAAGCACGCTGTGCGCACAATTTGTAATGGTTTTTGTTTATCTTTTTCGAAAGCTACGTGTTGTAGGTGCTAAGATTTGAGGTGCAGAATAATACATCCATGTCAATGCAGTATTTCAGTTGGTAACTTAAGTATAAAGTACTTAAGTTATAAGTAATACTTATACTTAAGTATAAGTTAAGTATAAGTATTAAGTAAAAGTATAAGTACCTTTATTTATCACCTCATGTATTTTTAATCTTTTCCACAAGATTCAGTAATTTAAAATTTTACTTATTAGTGAGATGTGCACTACGAATGCTCTAATTATTTTTTAAAATTTCACTCAGTGTTATCTAAACTTGTTTCAAGCGACTTGTCGTCAAAATGGCTACGTCTAACGGTCACTGCGGGAGTTTAATTTTTCGGGTTTTATACAGCGTTACTGCCGACGCAAGCACTGTACACAAAAAGGCGGTATACAAGTCGTACAAAATTTCAAAACAAATTTTTAAAATTTCATGAAAGTGGAGGGTTTTCTTGTGTACTTTAAGATTTAATGTTATTTAATGTTATCTTAAGAATAGCATTGTTTCTGTACTAAGGTGTTACTGTACTTCATAAATTTGCAATCATTTGCACTTTGATGTCTAGTAAGAATTAGAGAGAAACAACAGAACAAATGTTTTACAGGATAAACTGCTGTCGTGTATAAAATTTTAAGAGCAAATAAATAATAAAACATTCAAATCGATATTTGCTACATTCTATTGGACATATTTAGATATTTATTAGTGTCAAAAATACATACAATGCAAGAAGAAAACAAGGCGTACATACCATGTCAATTTTGAATTATAATGCATGTACATGTTCTACATATTGTAAAGGTGCCATTTATTAAAATCCATTGGGAATGTTGGATATACTGACCGGTAGAATGTTACCATCATGCAGTACTAAATGGACAATGTATATTTTCTATGCATGACAAAACAAACAGCGTAAACACAATAAATTTAAATAATAATAAAAATAATAATAATAATAATAATAATCTTTTATTTACCTTTTAACACACGCACAGTTGTAATACAATTAATTTGGTAACAAAAATGTGAAGAAAGGGCAGCGAAAGACCAATTGGTCATCTAGTCATCTAGTCAGACATTTTTTTATAGGCGCTATGCTACAGTGTATTAGTGTTAGTACTGCTTATAATAAAAATTTATTTGTTACGAATGACATTAAATTGATATGGTTATAACGTGTTAGTACAATTCATAAACAGTAATAATAAGTGCATAATATATAAAAAAAATCAAACTGAAAATAACTGAAATAAAACTAAACTGAAATAAAAGACATGACGCCAAGTGAGGCAAATTATTTCGTTATCCATCCATTTTATCTCGATCTTTCTGACTTCATTCTATCCGTCAATTGCAGTTTACTTTCTATTAGCTGAGCTTTGCTAATAAATCCCACTTGTTTGTTGCTTGCTAGGACTAGATGTCCTGTAAAGACTAGCTAAATCTGAATGCTAGTACTAGATGTCCTGGAAAGACTAGCTAAATCTGAATGCTAGTACTAGATGTCCTGGAAAGACTAGCTAAATCTGAATGCTAGGACTAGATGTCCTGGAAAGACTAGCTAAATCTCAATGCCAGTACTAGATGTCCTCTAAAGACTAGCTAAATCTGAATGCTAGTACTAGATGTCCTGGAAAGACTAGCTAAATCTGAATGCTAGTACTAGATGTCCTGTAAAGACCAGCTAAATCTGAATGCTAGGACTAGATGTCCTGGAAAGACTAGCTAAATCTGAATGCTAGTACTAGATGTCCTGTAAAGACTAGCTAAATCTGAATGCTAGTACTAGATGTCCTGGAAAGACTAGCTAAATCTGAGTGCTAGTACTAGATGTCCTGGAAAGACTAGCTAAATCTGCTAGTACTAGATGTCCTGGAAAGACTAGCTAAATCTGAATGCTAGGACTAGATGTCCTGGAAAGACTAGCTAAATCTGAATGCTAGTACTAGATGTCCTGGAAAGACTAGCTAAATCTGAATGCTAGTACTAGATGTCCTGGAAAGACTAGCTAAATCTAAATGCTAGTACTAGATGTCCTGGAAAGACTAGCTAAATCTGAATGCTAGTACTAGATGTCCTGGAAAGACTAGCTAAATCTGAATGCTAGGACTAGATGTCCTGGAAAGACTAGATAAATCTGAATGCTAGTACTAGATGTCCTGGAAAGACTAGCTAAATCTGAATGCTAGGACTAGATGTCCTGGAAAGACTAGCTAAATCTGAATGCTAGTACTAGATGTCCTGGAAAGACTAGCTAAATCTGAATGCTAGTACTAGATGTCCTGGAAAGACTAGCTAAATCTGAATGCTAGTACTAGATGTCCTGGAAAGACTAGCTAAATCTGAATGCTAGTACTAGATGTCCTGGAAAGACTAGCTAAATCTGAATGCTAGGACTAGATGTCCTGGAAAGACTAGCTAAATCTGAATGCTAGTAGTAGATGTCCTGTAAAGACTAGCTAAATCTGAATGCTAGTACTAGATGTCCTGGAAAGACTAGCTAAATCTGAATGCTAGTACTAGATGTCCTGGAAAGACTAGCTAAATCTGAATGCTAGTACTAGATGTCCTGGAAAGACCAGCTAAATCTGAATGCTAGGACTAGATGTCCTGGAAAGACTAGCTAAATCTGAATGCTAGTACTAGATGTCCTGGAAAGACTAGCTAAATCTGAATGCCAGTACTAGATGTCCTCTAAAGACTAGCTAAATCTGAATGCTAGTACTAGATGTCCTGGAAAGACTAGCTAAATCTGAATGCTAGTACTAGATGTCCTGGAAAGACTAGCTAAATCTGAATGCTAGTACTAGATGTCCTGGAAAGACTAGCTAAATCTGAATGCTAGTACTAGATGTCCTGGAAAGACTAGCTAAATCTGAATGCTAGTACTAGATGTCCTGGAAAGACTAGCTAAATCTGAATGCTAGTACTAGATGTCCTGGAAAGACTAGCTAAATCTGAATGCTAGTACTAGATGTCCTGGAAAGACTAGCTAAATCTGAATGCTAGTACTAGATGTCCTGTAAAGACTAGCTAAATCTGAATGCTAGTACTAGATGTCCTCTAAAGACTAGCTAAATCTGAATGCTAGTACTAGATGTCCTGGAAAGACTAGCTAAATCTGAATGCTAGTACTAGATGTCCTGGAAAGACTAGCTAAATCTGAATGCTAGTACTAGATGTCCTGGAAAGACTAGCTAAATCTGAATGCTAGGACTAGATGTCCTGGAAAGACTAGCTAAATCTGAATGCTAGTACTAGATGTCCTGGAAAGACTAGCTAAATCTGAATGCTAGGACTAGATGTCCTGGAAAGACTAGCTAAATCTGAATGCCAGTACTAGATGTCCTCTAAAGACTAGCTAAATCTGAATGCTAGTACTAGATGTCCTGGAAAGACTAGCTAAATCTGAATGCTAGTACTAGATGTCCTGTAAAGACCAGCTAAATCTGAATGCTAGTACTAGATGTCCTGGAAAGACTAGCTAAATCTGAATGCTAGTACTAGATGTCCTGGAAAGACTAGCTAAATCTGAATGCTAGGACTAGATGTCCTGGAAAGACTAGCTAAATCTGAATGCTAGTACTAGATGTCCTGGAAAGACTAGCTAAATCTGAATGCTAGGACTAGATGTCCTGGAAAGACTAGCTAAATCTGAATGCTAGTAGTAGATGTCCTGTAAAGACTAGCTAAATCTGAATGCTAGTACTAGATGTCCTGGAAAGACTAGCTAAATCTGAATGCTAGTACTAGATGTCCTGGAAAGACTAGCTAAATCTGAATGCTAGTACTAGATGTCCTGGAAAGACCAGCTAAATCTGAATGCTAGGACTAGATGTCCTGGAAAGACTAGCTAAATCTGAATGCTAGTACTAGATGTCCTGGAAAGACTACCTAAATCTGAATGCTAGTACTAGATGTCCTGGAAAGACTAGCTAAATCTGAATGCTAGGACTAGATGTCCTGGAAAGACTAGCTAAATCTGAATGCTAGTACTAGATGTCCTGGAAAGACCAGCTAAATCTGAATGCTAGGACTAGATGTCCTGGAAAGACTAGTTAAATCTGAATGCTAGTACTAGATGTCCTGGAAAGACTAGCTAAATCTGAATGCTAGGACTAGATGTCCTGGAAAGACTAGCTAAATCTGAATGCCAGTACTAGATGTCCTCTAAAGACTAGCTAAATCTGAATGCTAGTACTAGATGTCCTGGAAAGACTAGCTAAATCTGAATGCTAGTACTAGATGTCCTGGAAAGACTAGCTAAATCTGAATGCTAGTACTAGATGTCCTGGAAAGACTAGCTAAATCTGAATGCTAGTACTAGATGTCCTGGAAAGACTAGCTAAATCTGAATGCTAGGACTAGATGTCCTGGAAAGACTAGCTAAATCTGAATGCTAGTACTAGATGTCTTGGAAAGACTAGCTAAATCTGAATGGTAGTACTAGATTGACTGGCAGCTTCTTTCTACTAACATACTGAGGAATTAGTACTTGAGGGAAGCATATAATATTATGCAGTTTAAAGAACTGCACAAAAAGTTCTGCGGTTTAAAGAACTACAGAAAGTTATGCAGCTTAAAGAACTGTACAGAAAGTTATGCAGTTTAAAGAACTGTACAGAAAGCTATGCAGTTGAAAGAGCTACAGAACGTTATGCAGTTGAAAGAGCTGTACAGTGATTTCAAATTTTTATGCAGATCATTTAGATCCCCGTTCAAAAGTAACTTCCCATATTTTGTCCATTACCTTACGAATAATTCAAAACCTGATTCACCCCCCCCCCCCCACAAATTATTTAATAATACTTTAGTCTAATATTTGCAAAATCCATCTTTATTTTTGTAAAGCATTTCATTTATAAGCTTTTTGGGCTGTGACTAGCAAGTGTTTTAGCTGACTGGTTGTGCCGCCTGGTGTTTGCTTTTTGCTGAACTAGCTTTAGGGCGAAATTAGTAATCTGGGCAATTGAAGTGAAGTTAACCAGAGCTAAGACTAGAAAGTAATTAGATGAGTGACCACTACTAAAATCACATACGCTAAAACATGGCTGACTTTGTTTAGGAATCAAAATTTTATACAGTAAAGACTAGATAGCACACGGATTAGTCGTCGTTACTAAAATCATAATAGCCAAAACATGGCTGACTTAGTTTAGCAATCGAAGCTAGAGACCCGATAGTAAATGAATGGGTGACCATATCAAAATCACAGTTCACCTTCCTGGTCCAATGTCTACTCTTAGATGATTAGTTTTCATAAAGAGTCTAGTTGCAGTCCCTCCACAACAACGTGACCTTGCAGTTGAATGCAAAAATATCCCTAATCTTAAACTCCTGTCTCTTAAGCAGCAGAACAAATCTGGCAAAGCCATTTGAAGTTAATTTCTTGTCAGGCTTCAGTGTTGATTATTTTCAATTTAATCAATTCAATTTTGATCCTACAATCGTTAATGAAGCTTTTTTCTGTAATTTTTTCTATAATTGTTGGTACGAGTTCAATACCGATAACTTTCAATTTTATCCACTGCAATTTCAATCGTTCAATCTTTAATGGAGTTTTTGTATGTGCTATAATTGTTGGTGCGAGTTCAATACCGATAACTTTCAATTTTGTCCACTGCAATTTCAACCGTTCAATCTTTAATGGAGTTTTTGTATGTGCTATAATTGTTGGTGCGAGTTCAATACCGATAACTTTCAATTTTATCCACTGCAATTTCAATCGTTCATCTTTAATGGAGTTTTTTCGATGCTATAATTGTTGGTACAGTTTCATTGATGACTGCTTTCAGTTTTTTGCTCGAGTTTTGAACGTGCAATCTTTAAGGAACCTTCTTTCGTACTGTATTTTTCAATGATTATGTTCAGTTTCAACAAGGGCATTTTGATCTTGTAATCTTTAAATAGCGGCTGTTTTCTGTACCGTTATTGTTGGTACAGTTTCAATGCCGACTGTTACGTTCAACTTTATCAAGCAGTTTTAACTGTGCAATCTTTAATAACGTGCATTTCTCCATATGTCATGACAGGAGTTTTTCCCTGATGCCTTGGTATTTTTTGAAATATTCTAGTTTCGGTACTGTGTCATGTCACTTTATGTGATATATTAGCAGTAGTTGCCACCACTTTGTTATCAGTTTTACTTGTTTACTGCTTTAGTACTGATTAATAATCAGTGATTATCTTCAATTTCATCAAGACAATTCTTTAAAACATTCAGTTTCTCTCTTATAAGGCATTTGTCGCCTAGATGGCAGTTTTTCACGTGACATTAATAGTGACTCGCATCACGTTATCATGTCTCTTCATTTGACGCCTTGATGGCAGTTTTTTCGTTACTATCACATCATTTTATGTGACTCGTTGATGATGGTAGTTTCCATCACTGTTCTATAACATCCATCACTATACTGTAACATGGCTATGTATAATGTTACTCGATGAATCTGTAATGTGATCTTTATCGCTCTACTACAATCTCATTTCATATGGAATCTATCACTACATTTTTTTCATGAACCAGTAATGTTAATTTCCATCATTTTGTCATACAAAGATTTGTCCATCCTTTTCCAGTATATGGGGAATAATGGTTGAATGTTTCTTCTACGAAAATAATTGCTATTATGACACACAACCTTATATATAGTCAAGCTGTTATCTTGACTATAGGCATCAAGCTTGCCACCTTGCACAATTTAAACCTTGTATATAGTCAAGCGGTTATTTTGACTATAGGCATCAAGTTTGCCACCTTGCATAATTTAAAGATGTTGCCTAATATCGTAACCATGACTGTCCATGTATAGATAACGTTTGAATATACAATAAATTAAATATGGCTGAAATATGTGTCGCCATGTTGTTAAAAATTAGCTTCCCACCGCCTGGTCACTATCGGCATGGGAGGTGGATAAATTATATTATGAACACTTTTGATGCTCCAAATCATTACAACGTTTTGAGCGTACTTTGAACAATTACGCTTCTTAATTAAGGCACCACCACAACAACACACAAAACAAACCCTTAATTAAAGCAACATTGGTGCTTCAAATCATTAAAATACACCAAACAAACCCAAAACACCACCACAACAACGTTTTGAGCGTACTTTAAACAATTACGCTTCTTAAAAACAACACCAAACAAAAAACACCAAACAATTACCCTTCTTAATTAAGGCACCATTGGTGCTTCAAATCATTAAAATGTTTTGAGCGTACTTCAAACAATTACGCTTCTTAATTAAAGCACCAAAAATAGAAATTATTATTAATGATTATTGTTTTCAATCCCCCTCCCCCTGCTCTTCAGAAAATTCCTCCTCATCGGCTCGGTAACTGCCGCCTCACAAACATCCAGCATCATCAGCATCGTGATCCCTCTATCTTATAAATAGTTAGTTTTTATGCACAACTTGAATACGATACAGTGCAACTAACTTAACATACTGTAGCTTGTACATCATACTGCAGTTTTTAGAAATACTGCAGCTTAAAGGATATGTAACAATTAATAGAACATATTGCAGCTTATATGATATATTGTTGTTTGTTGAAGGTTGCAGTTTCTAGAATTATCGGAGCTTATAGGATATGTTACCATTAATAGAATATACTGCAGTTGCTACGATATATTGCAGTTAACAGAATATTGCAGCTTATAGGACGTGTTACAATTAATAGAATATACTGCAGTTGCTACGATATATTGCAGTTAACAGAATATTGCAGCTTATAAGGTATGTTACAATTAATAGAATATACTGCAGTTGCTACGATATATTGCAGTTAACAGAATATTGCAGCTTATAGGACGTGTTACAATTAATAGAATATACTGCAGTTGCTACGATATATTGCAGCTAACAGAATATTGCAGCTTATAGGACGTGTTACAATTAATAGAATGTACTACAGTTGCTACGATATATTGCAGTTAACAGAATATTGCAGCTTATAGGACGTGTTACAATTAATAGAATATACTGCAGTTGCTACGATATATTGCAGTTAACAGAATATTGCAGCTTATAAGGTATGTTACCATTAATAGAATATACTGCAGTTGCTACGATATATTGCAGTTAACAGAATATTGCAGCTTACAGGATATGTTACAATTAATAGAATATACTGCAGTTGCTACGATATATTGCAGTTAACAGAATATTGCAGCTTATAAGATATGTTACAATTAATATAATATACTGCAGCTGCTGTGATGCATTGTTGTTAACAGAATATTGCAGCATATATTGCACTTTAGAATACAATGCACTGCAGAAAATTTGTGTTGAATGTCAACTTTAAATATTATGCTAAATATGTAAGCACTTTTATATTTTTATATTAAAAAATCCGAGAAACTGTAATGTATCCGCTGATGATGCTGAAGCTCTAAATTGCAAATAGCAATTAACGTTCAAATTGAAACGTAATTCTCCAAGCTTAAGGAGAGAAGTTTGGGTCATCTTGCACTGGCTTTTGACTTGGCACATCCTCACAGTACAAAGCTGTCTTGCATTGGCTTTTAACGTGCCAACATTGAAATAAATATTTTTGCTTATAACCTCCAAAGAGAAACTGCGTTGAATCAGTTTTAGCTTGTTGCTGACATTAAAATGAATATTTTTGCTCATAACAGGAGAAGTTGTCTTGAATCAACTTTAACTTGTTCTCTTGTTTTTGAACATCAAAGAAATGTTCAGTTGAACATATTTGGAACGTTTTGAACATTTTTTCTACATATATTTTAATGAACATAATAATGATCATAACAAAAATACGGAGTCCTCCGTGGGTCCAGTTACCGAGCCTTCATAAGTACATAATATAGCAGCTTAACTCATAGTATAACCACTGTTATAACTGCAGAATTATGTAAATATGTAAATACAGAATTTTTTTGAATATTGTTTGATGAAATGATACAAATTGGAGTTTTTTTTTACTTTTTTCTCCATTGTAAATGATATGAATTGTTTGAATATTGCTTAATGAAATGATACAAATTGGAGTTTTTTTACTTTTTTCTCTATTGTAAATAAATTGCTTAATGAAATGATATGAATTGTTTGAATATTGCTTAATGAAATGATACAAATTGGAGTTTTTTTACTTTTTTCTCCATTGTAAATAAATTGTTTAATGAAATTATATGAATTGTTTGAATATTGCTTAATGAAATGATACAAATTGGAGTTTTTTGACTTTTTTCTCCATTGTAAATAAATTGCTTAATAAAATGATATGAGTTGTTTAAGTCTTGATTCGTGTGAAATTGCATTAATGATTTTTGTATAGAAATGTGGCCGGGTCACATGTTGCCTAGCTAACACGCGAAAATAAGATTCCTCGTAGTGTAACCACTATTTTCAGTGTTTTTGTGTTTACCCATGTAATGTTAGTATGTGTGTCAAGAATTTATAAGTTAACTGTGTCTAGATAAGAACTTTTTATATTTTTTAATGCTAGGCACCTATTTGTTTATCTATAGTTGGTTTGATCATGAAATGGTACGTTTTGCTTAACCCTTGTAGGGTCACGATTTTTTACAACCGATTTTGGTAACCGCCCCCACCATAATTCGTAAATTACTTTTGATAAACCTTCTGAATTATATACATTCCATAAATTCTTTGTGCTGTAAATATTCTTTATTGCGTATATTGTGTATTGTAAATAAACAATTTTTGTATTTAAACAAATCAGATATTTTTATTCTGCTTGTATACTCCCATAAATGATGTTTAAACTGAATGTATAATTACAGGAAAAACGTCCTATTAACGAGAACACACAACATTTTAACAACGCATTTAATAACACACCACAAGCAGTTACTGGGTCAGCTTTTCAACAACATTTTAACAACGCATTTAATAACACACCACAAGCAGTTACTGGGTCAGCTTTTCAACAACATTTTAACAACGCATTTAATAACACACCACAAGCAGTTGCTGGGTCAGCTTTTCAACAACATTTTAACAACGCATTTAATGACACACCACAAGCAGTTACTGGGTCAGCTTTTCAACAACATTTTAACAACGCATTTAATGACACACCACAAGCAGTTACTGGGTCAGCTTTTCAACGACATTTTAACAACGCATTTAATAACACACCACAAGCAGTTACTGGGTCAGCTTTTCAACAACATTTTAACAACGCATTTAATGACACACCACAAGCAGTTACTGGGTCAGCTTTTCAACAACATTTTAACAACGCATTTAATAACACACCACAAGCAGTTACTGGGTCAGCTTTTCAACAACATTTTAACAACGCATTTAATAACACACCACAGGCCGTTGCTGGGTCAGCTTTTCAACAACATTTTAACAACGCATTTAATGACACACCACAAGCAGTTGCTGGGTCAGCTTTTCAACGACATTTTAACAACGCATTTAATAACACACCACAGGCCGTTGCTGGGTCAGCTTTTCAACAACATTTTAACAACGCATTTAATGACACACCACAAGCAGTTACTGAGTCAGCTTTTCAACAACATTTTAACAACGCATTTAATAACACACCACAAGCAGTTATTGAGTCAGTTTTTCATATGATTCATATTAAAAAACGAGCGATTATTACACGTTTACGGCTAAAACATTTGATAATAAAAAAGTAAACAATGACTTAGTATTGCATGTTGTGAAAATGGGTGGAGGTGGTAGGTTTTGTTTGCTGTTTTCACGCTTGCTTTCTCGTTTGTTTAATTCTTTGCTCACTGACTTTTTGCTGTTTCGTTTGCTTATTTGCTTTATTTAGTTTTTTGCTTACTGGGTTGCTAGTTTGTTCATTCGCTTGTTTACTTGCTTAACTACCTGTTTTTAATGTTTGCTTGCTTGCTCATTTGCTTGATTACTTGCTTATGTTTCTTGTTTTAATTTTACTTTTGCTTAGTTTGTTTGCTCCCTTTTTTGTTCTTACAAAAATATGAATTAATATATTATATTATTAATAATTTAAAATGTTCGCACAAGCTGGTAAAACGACACGGGTTAGCTGTCCCAGGGTGCACTTGCCACACATTTTATTTGCGATTCTTAAACTACTACAATAATGTGTGCTGCCACCTACATTTAAAATTATCATGGAACTGGAGTCGAAGTTTAATCCAGGTTGTGGCCTTGGCCTATTTTAACCACCAGATTGAGTCAGTCTACAATAGTCTACACTAACTTCAGTCTAATATACTTTAAACTCTCTACAAATTCAATCTGTAGTCACAGAAACAATGTCAACAGAGGTTAATACCACTGAATATTTTATTGTGACATAATCAGTACATAAATGTCCAACACATCCCATAAAGTGGATTAACCTGACAGTTCAGAACACAGGTGAGTAAAACAGACAGGTGACTAGCAGGTGAAAAACTGACCAAAACCAAAACCTTTACATTCCCGCCACAGATGGCGCCTCGTGCACGAATTTGTAAGTAAGATTAACAAAAAAAGGCTAAGTCTGCTACACAATCCTTCTATGCTTTTAGACTTTATTTAAGCACTAGATATTCGATTGTGAATGAAATTTTGTTAACTAAAGCCAAGTTTGTGGCATTTCAAACAGGTTTGGTTTCAATCTTTCTCTGACAGTAAATTAAACCAGTTTCAAATATCCAATTGTGAGTGAGTGTGAGCATAGTGCCCTCGACCTGAGACCCTCAGCTAGCAACAATGCGCGTTTATTCAAGTAGTGTTTTGATCTTCAATGTTGTTCTTTTGTCTTTTGCAGTATAACCTCTTCCACCGTACGAACAACTACCTGTAGTCCTACCTCCGCTGCCGGCCGCCATTGTTGTCGTATATTTACAAATACAATTAGTTACATATTTACAATACATACATGAATATAATAAAACACAAAATTATACAACGGGAAAACAAAACAATAAACAGACAGAAATGACAATTATTAATTTCGAATATCCACGGCCGGAGATTAGAAATTTGATCTTCAGTTAGTTTGCGTTCCTCTTTAAATATGTCGGATGGTTACGTTAATTACGTTGTGCACTTAATATTTAATTGTAATTTCTTCATTTGGTTGCATTAGGCAGATGGACACAAAGCATTAAAATCATCATATAGTTAAGCACATACACGTGACAGTCTAACATTTCCTGTTGTTTATCTACTACGCTGCCGGCTTATAAGATACCTCACGTTCTTGCATGGCTTTCGTTATCGTGCTGCCATCTGTTAGCGGCAAATATAGTTACTAAAACAAAAATTCATTTCGTGAACATTCATGGCCTTTTGCGCTTCAGTTGAAGTAATATTTTTGGAAACTACACGTGACAACATTCTCATGTTTTAGTTTCTTTATAAAATTACGAAAAACTTATTCAATGAAAAGTAAAATATATAGATAAATTAAATAATTCACACTATGGTCGACCTTAGGAGTACTGATTTAGAAACACGGAAACACATTTAGCGTAAACAATCAACATAACAATGTACTTTTTATTTCCAAAAATGATACATAAAATTCTAAACTATAACAAAAACAAGCAGGGCATGTATCACAAATTTTGAGTCAAATTCTCTGCACAATTTTGTCTTTAACCTATGCATTTAAAACTTGCTACCGCTTCACCTGATAAATAGGTTTTCTTTGACCTCTAATTTGACAATTTTCTGGATTTAATTAGAGAATTACAGGTGTGCCAACATGAGAGCGGATGCTCTCCTTCTCAATAACTTCTCGTGGAGGCAGCTTTTTGGCAGGAGCACTTCCGGTTTTCTGTCCGGACGCCGGCATGGAGTACATGGAGTAAATACTGCTCCGGAGAAGCATGTATTCTTTATAAAGCTTTGCAGCTCTTGCTTTCTGGCCTGGTATGAAGATAACACATGGCCTTGAGTTCATCCCTAGGATGGAAACAGATCATCGAAAAAGTTCAAAAATCTGTAGTTTTTTGCGTCTATGTGCTGAAGAGAAAAGTCATCGTTGTGAAATAAAAGTTAAGAAACAATCGTAAAAGCCAAAGAACATGACTGACATACACTGTATGCAGTTGTCTAATTCTTAATGTAGCAACTTAGCAAGGACGACATCAATTTGTTAAATAACTCACAATAACCAATTTAATAACCTGTTTAAATTTTAATTTAAATTAAATTATTATTTAAATTATTGTTGGATATTTAGCAAACTGGTGCAACTTTAATGAAAAAAAATCAAATTTTGAAATAAGAGTTAAACATATCGTACTACATGCTGTTACTTAATGAACAACATTTTATTAGCACTTTATTGTAGTCATAAAAACACTGTCAATAGAGGTTAATATCACTGAATGCTTTATTGTAACATAATCAGCACATAAATGTCCCACAGATCCCATAAAGTGGATTAACCTGACTGTTCAGAACACAGGTGAGTAAAACAGACAGGTGGCTAGCAGGTGAAAAACTGACCAAAACCAAAAGCTTTACATTCCCGCCACAGATGGCGCCTCGTGCACGAATATGTAAGTAAGATTAACTACATTTATACTTCAGCAGGCGTAATGCAGTTTTTGGATAATTCCACAGCATTTATAATTTGAAATCACTGACTGAGATTATTTAAACTGACATTCTTATAAATGAACGTCTTTAAATCAAAGAGAAATACACTGCGTCTTGGATTTTTAACATTTAAATCTACAGCATTTTTTTATAAAAAAGCTGGAATAATAGAACTCTATTAATAATAAATAATTGAAGCAACTAAAGTAATGCACAGAATCCGTGCCGTTGCTACAGCGTAAAGCTGATACAAAGTTTGTTAAAACCAAAAGACGAAAAACGATTTTTTAAAAACTTAGTTTTAAGTGCGAACTCACTACTCAAACGTGTGTATGAAAAAAAATTTATGACATAGATTTATCCATCATATTAGCATATATCATCAAAAAAAAATTTCAATTGCGCAAGACAAATAAACCTCAGTTGAATTGAACAAACTGGTTATTGGCTCCTGATTTGTCATTCTTGGAGGTCTTATTCTGTTCAGAGCTTGACGTTGACTCGCTTCGTGCTAAAGCTTTTTATAGTCATTTACGGTGCAGTAGGAGTGAATAAAAACTAATAAAGTAAAAAACGATATTAGCTACAACAAAATACGCCCATCTAAAAAAAACTAAAGCACACTTTTACAAGTAGAATCTTATCTAAAATAAACATAGCATAGAGGTAATATACACATGTATCTTGACATAAACACAAAACCATCTCACGGTACAAAAAATTATTGCTGTACAAAAGATTGTTGAATGGCGAATCTATTATGTTGTAAAAAAACTTTCTTGAAGGACAAAATGGCCGCTTAGAAGCATTACATTGATCAGCATTCAGATGGATAAGCTTGTGAGACATTTGCAAAATTTGTCGAGGGATCTTGTTGAGTGATCATGTTGAGGGATCATGACTTCTTCAACTCACTGCTCAAACCTATCTAGGTCTACTCCCCAAGATTACGAGCTGGCAAAACCCACGTCATTTCCACATTAAAATTTGACAGTATGACTAATTCACTAATACATCGGTAGTACCTTCATGTAACAGGTCAATCCGTACCATTATTTGTTGTTTTACCCCACTCCCCACGCCCCACCCCCAGAGAAGACTACGCGGTATAATTTGCAAACCAGAAGAACATTTCATAGACCGGGCAAAAAGCGATTGCGCCATCTATCGGCGGCGATCTGAATTACTTCTACAACCCGAAACACGCTGTACAGACGAACGAAGGTAAACTATAGCTGGCGACTTTCAACATGCTGCGAGCAACAAAATTGTTTTGACCTAGAAATTTCACTCTTAGTTTCGAATAGGCAGTGCTATTTCTGAACCAGCGTCTATGTAGCGAAACAGTGAAAGTGGTAGTACGGATGTTTCTCTTGTAACAACTAGTTACACACTACTTAGCAGTAAAGCCTTTTTTGTTTTGTGTAAGCTGTACTGTACGTTGGTACAAAAGGGTTGTGTCATTGGTACAAATTTACTAACTTATGAGTCTCTATTGTGCTTTTAAAAGGACAAATTTGTAAAGATATCATGTAATCATTGTAAGTTTGGTGTACACCCTAGAATTTTGCCAACTAATCATTTAGTCGGGCTGACTTGTAGTTAGTCAGTCAGTCAGTCAGCTGGTGAGTCACTCAGAAGTAATTAATCGGTCAGTCAGTCAGTCAGTCAGTCAGTCAGTATGTCAGTATGTCAGTCTGTCATTCATGCATTCATCTGTTATCGAATATTCACCACACAGCTAGCCAGGCAGTCAGTTAATTAGTCAGTATGTCAACAACTTATTTAATCACTCACTTGGTGAAACAATCAGTCAGTAAGTAAGAAAGTCAGTCAGTCAAATAGGCAGCCAGCCAGCCAAGTAAGTTAATTAATCAATGCGCCTGAAAATTGCACTGCCTGTGAATGTAAGAAAACCTTTGTTACAGAATCCTGGGCCTAGATGGCATACTTGTAGTAGATGCATCAGTTGCCCCGGCAACCGTATCCGCAGGTACACATGCTGTAGTTGTCATGGTAGCAGAGAAGGCTGCCGCCGAGATAAAGAAGACAATGGTGGGCCAAGAGTGATTGTCAGAAACGAATATAAACAATGGGAACAAAATATTTTTTTAAATTGTTTAGAACGTGAACAATATCCGTTTTCTTAAACAATCCGCTATATAATAAATTTTTTATTTTGCTTTTATTGGGAAAATCCAAGATTTCTACTGCAAACTAGGAGTCATCTTCGGGAAACAAATATACATTTATTGATTATTGATTATCGATTTGCGCTACCAGTCAACTATCAATGTGGGGCACGAAATAATCACAATACTAGAGACACTAAGTGAAAATTTTTACTCGAATCTTTGGTGGAATGTTTTTCAAAATGGCGGAAACGGTGAAACAGGGAAACGTTGGCTGCCACTTAATCATACAGAGTTGAAGTGGTTTATAAAAATTCTGACAATCACAGTCAAGATTAATTTATGACATTTTTGATATTTTCTTTCATATTCCCATGATTTACTAGATGACTGTTGCTATTGTCGTGTGTTCAGGGCCTATTTCAGGGGGGGGGAGTGGGGATACTTTCCCAGGGCCTCACTTTCCTGGGGGACCTCGCGCCAAGGTAACATTTGTTTTGCTTCATGCGAACATACTGCGTTCTCTCTCTCTCTCTCTCTCTCTCTCTCTCTCTCTCTCTCTCTCTCTCTTGCCAGTATTGACAAGTATTAAGAACTGGTCTTGAGAATAAAGCAGTTTTTCTTTTAATTGTTCTTTCCTTTAACAACTGTATAACTCCATACTTTCTCTTCGAAAATGCTTCTCCGGCGTTCTAGCATTTCAAAAATGTTGAGGGGGCCTCACACGCCCCACTTCCCCCGGCCTCGCTTAGGCTGAAATAGGCCCTGCGTGTGTTTACAGTTTATTCTGACATGACAGAGTGCGTTAAACTTTAAAATTTTGATCTGTACAGCAGCAGGTTGTTCTGCCATGGCACTATTAGCACTTCCAAGGTAACAATAATTCTTGAGCTAAGTTTGGCTGGCTTCGGATTGATCCATTCCCCTCATTCCTGGAAGCTGATTGTCGTTAGGCTATCTTGATTCTTCCATTTGTGCGTTGAGTTTAACCTGCTCAGTAAGTCTATTGATTAAATCTGAGGGGAACATGACGTTCTTATCTTCTAGCAGTTCTTTTAGTTCGTCAGCAAACTCCTCTTGCTCAACCATGTGAATCTGAAAATGCAAAATTGTTAAATTATATTGGGTCATGGGATCGAAATTAGGATAGGATAAAGCGTAGAAAAGTTTCTTAGGTACTTAGAAAAAGTTTTAAACTCAAACAAAATATGAATAAAACTTTAAAAAGGTAAAGAGGTTTTGACCACCAGGCCAACAGACATGACTTATTTGTAAATCTCTGCACTCTTTTGTCAGCTTTTAACATCAATGTTTACAGTCTTGCATCAAATGAACTTGTACGTTTGTTCCTGCACGGGAACCGTACCCTAGATAATTCTGTGAACACTCAAATTTCTGTTTTATCTCAAACACCAAGCACCTTAAATAGTATTAACTTTGTTATTCTTGTTACATAGTTAATCTCTAAACTTAATACGTACAAGCTGTAGTTAAAGGGAAGTAACGTTTCCCCACGTTAAGAGGCAAAGCTATCTCTAAATTTAATATGTACTAACTGTAGTTAAAGGGAAGTAAAGTTTCCCCACGTTAAGAGGCAAAGCTATCTCTAAACTTAATATGTACTAACTGTAGTTAAAGGGAAGTAAAGTTTCCCCACGTTAAGAGGCAAAGCTATCTCTAAACTTAATATGTACAAACTGTAGTTAAAGGGAAGTAAAGTCTTTCCCCACGTTAAGAGGCAAAGCTACCTCTAAACTTAATAAAGACACTGTAGGTGTCAGGATAGAAGTTCCCATGATTAAATATTGAATTGTAACATGTTGTGACGTCACCTAACACTTATATATTTTCGTTTACAGATTGTATGTTATGACACGATAATGTAAAATAAGTACATCATGCTGTTTTAACTCAGGAGGATTTGGGGAGGGTTTGGATGAATAACTAATTCTGCGATCGATTGGAATTAGGAATGAATTCTTGTTTTTTGTTTGCAATTGAGAAACACATTTCGATAGTATCATAAAAGTGTTTCAGTAATAAACCTTTTCACAGTTCTCGACAGCAAAACTATTCAATTCAATTTTAATTTATTTATCGCTTTCTAATATAACTACAATAAAACATGGTTAATTAAAGAATCGCTTATAAGTTTTGAAGAACGGTTAAAATGAATAGATAGATCTAGAACTAGAGAAAGGATAGCGAAAAGACAATTCAATTCAATTCACTCAATTCCATTCAATTTTAATTTATTTATCGCTTTCTAATATAACTACAATAAAACATGATTAATAAAAGAATCGCTAATAAGTTTTGAAGAACGGTTAAAATGTATAGAAAGATCTAGAACTAGAGAAAGGATAGCGAAAAGACAATTCAATTCAACTCAACTCAATTCAGTTTTACTTTATTTATCTCTTTATAATGCTACAATAAAACATGGTTAATTAAAGAATCGCTTATAAGTTTTGAAGAACGGTTAAAATGAATAGATAGATCTAGAACTAGAGAAAGGATAGCGAAAAGGCAATTCAATTCAATTCAATCAATTCCATTCAATTTGAATTTATTTATCTCTTTATAATACTACAATAAAACATGATTAATTAAAGAATCGGTAATAAGTTTTGAAGACCGGTTAAAACATATAGATAGATCTAGAACTAGAGAAAGGATAGCGAAAGGACTATAAAGTCACCTAGTCTGCTATCCCTTACAGAATATAGATAAAAAGATTTTTAGACACTGGTGGGCATTAATGTTATCAGTTTAATTTAGGAAACATTAATAATTTTAAAATTATGACACGATGTGGCTCTCCATTATAAATAATGTTTGCATACCTTTTTCCCTTTCCCGAACGTTTTCCTGAATTCATTAAAGGATCGTTGAAAGTCTGGAGATCGTATCCATACACCGAGGTAGAGATTGTCTGGGTACAGCTTATTTATAATACGAGGATCAGTGGTGACATCTGTAGCACCTAAACATAGTTAAAATTTGTTTAAAGGTGGACGGGATGATTTTTCATACACTACCCCATTTATAAGTCTGATAAAAAGTATACATTTTAACACAATTAATGGTGCAAAAGCGTTTCTCATAATTAAATAATAGATTAAAAACGTAATTAACGGTGGTGGAGCCCAACTGTTGATGACATCACAAACTAACATGATTTTCAACAGCAAAAATAGTCCACGAGCATGTTGCACGTGTTTGCGAAAGAGAAAATTGAAGTACAGTGTTACTGTAAGATATTCAGTGTGTTGTACTAAAACTAGGCAAGTTTTAAGATGAAAATTCAAATTTCAAATTTACAGCTGTGCTCACGCATGAGATATCGAACGTGTTCAATCCGTCACAAACTAATACATCCGAACTGAGAGGTACAGCACCTGTTTTTTGTGCAATGCATTTTCAAAATGCAGGCGCTAGTGCCCGTCTAACTAGCGAATGGCGAAATGAGGGCAGGCACAGAAATATTAGAACTAGTATTAAACACATTTCACACGGGAATGTTTAATTTACCGTGTCGTAGCGCCATCTACAGTAGCCTCACCGAATATTTACCTGTTGTATCAATAATCACAATAACTTGCTTTGCACCACTTAGCACATTATTCATCCATTTTTCTACTTCTTCTATTCTCCACATTGATAAACTTTTCGACTCGGCATAGCACATGTACGCCACCGGTGTCGTGGCGCCATCTACAGTAGCCTCTCCGAATATTTTCTACAAAAAACTTAAACATTGAGCAATTGATATTAAATAAAGGATAGTAGAAAGGTCGTTGTTGTAGTTGTTGTTTTTCAGCGGTGACGGTGGCGGTGGTGGTGGTTATTTTTGGTTTGTGGGGGATGACAATGGTTGTGGTTGTGGCTATAGTTGTTGCTGTTTTTGTTGCTGATGTTAATAATTCTGTGGTTGCAGTAACAACTATAGTATCCCCCCCCCCGTAGTCTTAATTTCGTTCCTCCAGTTAAAGGGAAATATTTGCTTTTTCTAATTCTGACATGAAACATAGAAATATTGATTTTCGTTCCAAGGTCACAAATGACAATGAAGCCAGTGAAGCTCTACAGAACACCCCCTATCTGGCTGTTCAGTTGGGGTAGGCTGTTTACAGAAGCTCCGGAGGATTTACTAGGTTTGTTTGAAATTTTTGGCAAAATAAGCCTTTTCACAGTTCCAGCGATTGACGATGATCGCGAGAAGGTCAAAGGTTAAGCGCGTACCAGACAATGCATTTGTGTTCACTTGACAACGCCTCGCAGCCCATGCTATTGTAATAGAAATCAAGAAAAGGGACGAATGCTAGTTATAGAACCTCACCTAGTTCATTTTTCTTATTCCCAAACAAGTAAAACAACTAAACTTACTGAACTGATGCAGCAGACAGCTTTGCCTTATACACGTGTCACATGACGGTGGTAGTTATGACACGCGTTGCTGTGGTACACTTAACCTTTCACCTACAGCAACTACGCATGCGCACAACAAAACTGTGAAAAAGCTTATTAGACTTTACCTCACTTGTTCCCAAAATTGGACTTACTGGGTTGTTCGTCAAAATCTTAACCCTTTTCCTGTCGTAACTCTCTAGTGTAAGAATGTGTTATTATTGGTCCCCCGTGGGAAAAAATCAAAAAGTTGCTCACCACTGGCACTGAAGCGTCTGCCATCTTTAAATATCACAACGTAGACAGACATACAATCTGAAATAGTAAAAATGTGGTTAGTAGTAAGGGCGCTTTCACACAGCGCCGTCACGTACGATTCATGCGGCAACTGATGGTCGTGAATAACAGAAAGTTGCGGTAACTTTCTGCTAAGCAAAAATCAAAAGCGTGCGTGTCACGTGGCATCGTACGTCGACACTACCGGGTCACCGTGCATCCGCTTGACCGCTTGATGCCGCCGCACGTAGCGTTTACACTTAAACCAGTCGACGGTTAAAAACTAACGTCTTTTGTGAGGGTTAGTTAGTTGCCAAATTAAAACCAAAGAAACCTTTATGGGTTTTACAACGAGCAGAGATTTTTTTATTTACAACTAGTGGAAAATGAGTTTAAAATGCCCCACTAGTGGTCAAAATTGACCCACCATTGGTCATATTTACCCTAATGCCACTGTAACAGCATAATCAACACTTTACGATGCCCCAGGCTGATGGTTCTGTCCCTCCCATCTCTATTGTGAATTTATGGTGGTTTATGTAATGAGCTGATTAAACAATTATTTGTGGTGTATTAGAAACACTATTGACCTAATTTCTACGTGGTCGTTATTAATTACATGTATTTGCACAGCGCTTATAGATAAGCAGGCTTCTCAACTGCTTGTTGTGTGATACCTTGCACCTGTTCGTCATGTGGCACTTATATTGAAGCTGTGCTCAGTTACTGTCTGTGGTACGTTATAAAATGCGCCCTTTACGTGGGTATGCAAGTATATACGTTTTCCATCCAAGGACAATATGATTTCTTTCTAAAATGTGACGCCCCTCAAAGTTTGGCGCCCCAGGCTTTGCCTATTGGTTATTATGCCCCCGGGGCATCAACTGTTTTTAAAGCACTGAACCCCGGCTCCCCCCGACATGCACGACAGATTAAAAATTACTTCCATTTCGAGTTTTATATGTTTCATTGTCCCTATACAATTAAGTAAAGCATGCTCGAAGATTAACTTTCAGTGCTTGAGTGTGCATGTAAAATGAATCATAAAGATTCAAATTATTCGCATGTGGTCAGTATTTTTTGTCCCACCAGCAAAAAGTCCCCGTTGACGCATGCATAATCATTGGATTTCTTTCGGAACATGAGAAAACCAGAACGTGAGAAAACAGGAACAGGCGGTAACCGGAACATGAGAAAACAGGAACACGAGAAAACCGGAACATGAGAAAACCGGAACAGGAGAAAACCGGAACATGAGAAAACCGGAACAGGAGAAAACCTGAGCATGAGAAAACTGGAACATGAGAAAACCGGAACAGGAGAAAACCTGAGCATGAGAAAACTGGAACATGAGAAAACCGGAACAGGAGAAAACCGGAACATGAGAAAACAGGAACAGGAGAAAACCGGAACATGAGAAAACCGGAACATGAGAAAACCGGAACAGGAGAAAACCGGAACAGGAGAAAACCTGAGCATGAGAAAACTGGAACATGAGAAAACCAGAACGTGAGAAAACAGGAACAGGAGAAAAACGGAACATGAGAAAACAGGAACAGGAGAAAACTGGAACAGGAGAAAACCGGAACATGAGAAAACTGGAACAGGAGAAAACCTGAGCATGAGAAAACCGGAACATGAGAAAACTGGAACAGGAGAAAACCGGAACAGGAGAAAACCGGAACAGGAGAAAACCGGAACATGAGAAAACCAGAACATGAGAAAACTGGAACAGGAGAAAACCTGAACAGGAGAAAACCGGAACAGGAGAAAACCGGAACATGAGAAAACTGGAACATGAAAAAACCGGAACATGAGAAAACCAGAACTTGAGAAAACAGGAACAGGAGAAAACCGGAACATGAGAAAACAGGAACAGGAGAAAACCAGAACGTGAGAAAACAGGAACAGGAGAAAACCGGAACATGAGAAAACCGGAACAGGAGAAAACCGGAGCATGAGAAAACCGGAACAGGAGAAAACCGGAGCATGAGAAAACCGGAACATGAGAAAACCGGAACATGAGAAAACCAGAACGTGAGAAAACAGGAACAGGAGAAAACCGGAACATGAGAAAACCGGAACAGGAGAAAACTGGAACAGGAGAAAACCGGAACATGAGAAAACCGGAACATGAGAAAACCGGAACGTGAGAAAACCGGAACAGGAGAAAACCGGAACGTGAGAAAACCGGAACAGGAGAAAATTGGAGCATGAGAAAACAGGAACAGGAGAAAACCGGAGCATGAGAAAACCGGAACAGGAGAAAACCGGAGCATGAGAA
Organism: Tubiluchus corallicola; assembly: GCA_030141605.1. Classification (NCBI taxonomy): domain Eukaryota; kingdom Metazoa; phylum Priapulida; class Priapulimorpha; order Priapulimorphida; family Tubiluchidae; genus Tubiluchus; species Tubiluchus corallicola. The sequence goes on along the minus strand of JAQGDQ010001215.1, from coordinate 24,090 downwards.
AACCGGAACAGGAGAAAACCGGAGCACGAGAAAACCAGTACATGAGTTATTATTATTATTATTATTATTATTATTATTATTATTATTATTATTATTATTATTATTATTATTATTATTATTATTATTATTATTATTATTATTATTATTATTATTATATTATTATTATTAGTAGTAGTAGTAGTAGTAGTAGTAGTAGTAGTAGTAGTAGTAGTAGTAGTAGTAGTAGTAGGAGTAGTAGTAGTAGTAGTAGTAGTAGTAGTAGTAGTAGTAGTAGTAGTAGTAGTAGTAGTAGTAGTAGTAGTAGTAGTAGTAGTAGTAGTAGTAGTAGTAGTAGTAGTAGTAGTGGTAGTAGTAGCAACAATAGTAGTAGTAGTAGTGGTAGTAGTAGTAGTAGTAGTAGTAGTCGTAGTAGTAGTAGTAGTAGTAGTAGTAGTAGTAGTAGTAGTAGTAGTAGTAGTAGTAGTAGTAGTAGTAGTAGTAGTAGTAGTAGTAGTAGTAGTAGTAGCAGTAGCAGTAGTAGTAGTCGTAGTAGTAGTAGTAGTGGTAGTATTGTTATTATTACTATCATTATTATTATTATTATTATTATTATTATTATTATTATTATTATTATTATTATTATTATTATTATTATTATTATTATTATTATTATTATTATTATTATGATCATCATCATCATCATCATCATCATCATCCATGGCTACACTACATTTACACATACAACTGTAGGCCTACTGGCAAACTTCCGTTCAAAAATACCCTGTATTCAATTTTATTCACAATATGAACTGGTACCAAATCTACTTCCTTGTCTTAATAATGCTGCTGCTTGACCTCAGACTAATAGCTCTTACGGTAGTCCTGCTGCTTGACCTCAGACTAATAGCTCTTACGGTAGTCCTGCTGCTTGACCTCAGACTAGTAGCTCTTACGGTAGTCCTAGGCATGAAATGACGCTCAACAATATACGTGTGGAAACTTTTGCTCTCCAACAGTGACAAGTAAGGGTTAAGATTAACCCTGTGAAAACTGAAAAATCTAGGCTCATTGTATTGACCCGTACGATGTGCTGATCTGATTTGTTAAATTATTACAAAAACATTCTTACCACAACGCAAACAAAAGTAGGCCTAAATGGATTTTAGTTCAAAGTAGGCCTAAATGTATTTTAGTCGAAAGTAGGCCTACTTGGACATTGTCTGATTATGATAGCACTTATAATTAATCTCTATCGATTTAATCATATTTTTAAAAGCATTAATTTTGTGACTGACGTCACACGGGAATTTCTTACCATCAGATTTCTTACGTTTCGAGTCGGTTGACCCAGCAATTGCATCTTCTAAATCACAATGGCTGCAGCATCCAGGCCCTCGTTCCTCATCTCTCTGTATATCACATAGAGGCCGCCATGTTGAAGCAGGGGATTCCTTGCTGTTGTCCAGCGGATGTTGCTATATTGATCAGCTGGCTGCGTGCGCAGCTTCTAGGAACAGCGGCTGTTGGACTACCGCGCAGACGCGAGAATTCACACTAAAAGTCGTGATTCAAGTGACAGAGAAATATACACAGGAATAACTTTGCTTCCTTTGTTTAATTGTGTATACGTATAATTTTGGCAACGGTCTAGGCAGCAGAAAACATGGGCAAAACTTATGAGAAATACTTTTCGCCACGAACCTTTAATGAAAACTGTCGCCATAGCAACGAATGCAGGCAGCAAACTTCTTAGATGTCTTGACCAGCTTCAGGCGAATTACCGGCCAGACTATATACCTCAGCAGAGAGTTTTGTTGGAACAGCGCGTAAGGAATCGGCTTAATTCTACACGTTGTGTAACCTACTTGAAATTGAACCCCGGTCTCGAAACTCCTCGTTTTGAATCGACAATATTTGAGCATCATCGGATAAGCTTCACAAGAATACGTCTTCAATCACAGAGGCTGCGGATAGAAACGGGTTGATGGGCGAGACAGCCAAGGGAGAATAGTTTATGTCCTTGTGGGGACATTCAAACTGAGAAACACGTTATACAGACACGCCCCCTAACATCAAATATTAGAAACCGCTACGACAATGTAAACTTTGCTGATTTAACTCACTTCTTTGAGCACACTAATTGTTATATAATACGTTATGAAATTTTACAATTTTCATGCTGATGTACCTTGTATGCATAACACTGTTTTTAATGCTATAATCTTGAGTAGGAAATGTACGTAAAGTGACAATCTGGACTAAAATCACTAATGCATCGATTGTGGCATTTACCTCGTTCCTCGTGTATACATGTAACTTGTTTTAGTCAATAAACTACATACATACATATAATATGCTAATTTATGGGCTTGTTAATGAACCTATTAAAAACTTTGAAACGAAGAAGATTAATGAGTTGAACAGATAAACAACGCGACATCATTTAGACGTCATCACACTCTTAACTGATAATGTTTTGTGTTATTAGTAAAAAAAACTATGTTGAACATTATGCGCAGTTTACTTAAAGCATAAGAAAATCCTTCGTAAACATAAAACTTGAAAAATTCGTTTTGAAATTTTATATCGCTTACGTACTGCCTTTTTGTGTGCAGGACTTCAATCGGCAGTAACGCTGTATAAAACATGTAAATTTAAACTCCCGCGATGACCGTTGGACGCAGCCATTCTCACGACAGGTCATTTGAAACAAGGTTAGATAACATTTTGTAAAGTTTGAAAAAATAATCAGAGCATTCGTAGCACTCAAGTTACTAACTAAATAAAATTTTAAATTACTGTATCTTGTCAGTAAGATTAAAAATACATATTTTGGTAAGTGGGTGGTGCAAACTGGAGGGTGAGTCAGCGACATTTTACCAATTGGTGAAAATATTTTAAATAATTAGTAATTTTCTTTTCTAGTTACATAAGTCTTTCTAGCAGGTAAGCGAAAATCTAGGTAATATAGATTTGCAAGGAAAGTCTTTTGGGACATAATTTAACATTCCCTTTTCTTCCCTTGATTTATTTTGCGCGTATATGACGTCATGTAATGGCGACTTCGGAACAGCATTGCGGGAGATTTAAAATGAAAACAAACTAAAATTCCTTTCAATGCGAATATGATATACGCATAAAATTGCTATAAAGTAGTATAATTTCTTAAGGCGATTTTTCTGAAACCTACTTCAGGTACCCCTTTTCTTGTCCTATAAGCCGTAATCTAGCGTCTTGGCGGAAGTCGGGTTGATAATTAATCTGCGAGTGGTCACGCCCCCCCCCCCTTACGCGCTAACATATGAAAATTCAGTTAATTACACTCATCTTCTGGGATTCGTCACGAGATAGGGCAAAAGGTAAGCAAAAAAGAAATTGTGAGAGAGGTAGAGAAGAGCAAGAGAGAGAGCGAGAGAGAGAGAGAGAGAGAGAGAGAGAGAGAGAGAGAGAGAGAGAGAGAGAGAGAGAGAGAGAGAGAGAGAGAGAGAGAGAGAGAGAGAGAGAGAGAGAGAGAGAGAGAGAGAGAGAGAGATAGAGAGAGAGAGAGAGAGAGAGAGAGAGAGAGAGAGAGAGAGAGAGAGAGAGAGAGAGAGAGAGAGAGAGAGAGAGAGAGAGAGAGAGAGAGAGAGAGAGAGAGAGAGAGAGAGAGAGAGAGAGAGAGAGAGAGAGAGAGAGAGAGAGAGAGAGAGAGAGTGAGAGAGAGAGAGAGAGAGAGAGAGAGAGAGAGAGAGAGAGAGAGAGAGAGAGAGAGAGAGAGAGAGAGAGAGAGAGAGAGAAAGAGGGAGAGGCAAGGACACAGACTTGGAGAAAAAGCTGCAGACGAGACGGAATCTTTGCAAACACAAGTTCAACTTGTGTAGTTCAACTTGTTGGAACTTAATGAGAAAGGCAATCATCAAATCTTACTCATATAAAGCCGAGAAAGTCAAAATGAAAAACCAGTTATTATTCTGCTTACCAATTGCAAAGACAATTACAAAGAGTAAAAATTATAGTTTTACCTTTTTTACTAGCACCTATATCAGCACACTAATAATGAAACCGAAGATGCCTTAATTTATGCCAATTTTGATAAATTGAAACAGCTAAATATTAATACCGTTTTAGCTGACTGTTTGCACATACTAAATAACTGCTTTTTCGTCTTCCCTAAAGCTGCACACATAAGACTTTCCACTTTTTATTGTCCTTCCCATCTTTGTGTGCCATTTGCAGGTCACTCAGGAATGAGGGTTACACTATGAACGATACAAGATGGCGCTAGCGTCACGTGTCACCGTGACGTAATTCTCTATCACACCGTCTTTGTGTGCCATTTGCAAGAAGTGACGCGTCACTCAGGAATGAGGGTTACACTATCAACGATACAAGATGGCGCTAGCGTCACGTGTCACCGTGACGTAATTCTCTATCACACCGTCTTTGTGTGCCATTTGCAGGAAGTGGTTCGGGTCGACTTATTCACTCAGGAATGGGGGATACACTTTTGCAGTCATTTTTACGTTTTGTTTAGACTAAGCAAGTTATTTATAGTCTTATTTCAATGAAAAAATGTACTGAGATGTGGCAGTGAATTTCTTTGTTTCGTAACCATGAATTCTGTACAGCGCGAGTCCCACATTCCTTTTCACTGCTGCTAGAGTCTTTTTATCGTCTGACAAGATGGCGCTAGCGTCTCGTGTCACCGTGACGTAATTCTCTATCACACCATCTTCGAGTTGTATTATCTGAAAGCTGGAGTCATTCTGAGCGTCCTGTAGCAAGAGTAAGTGAGTTGTGGTCACCCACGCACCTGTCGACAAAATCTGAACATCAGCGTTGAAAATAACGCGTTTCGCTAGTGTGCGAGTGTTCCACAAGGTGACGCTACCAGTTACTAGGCTCGTAGCGAGCAGGGAACCGTCTCTATCGGCCGAGAAAGACAGAACGTACTTGTAGGGGTAGAGGTACTCGACATCTGTGTCCTCTACCTCCTCTTCGGGTAGTTCCTCAACTGTCTGCTTAGAGATGTCGAACAGCAACATGCGAATGTGTCTACGATCAACCTGCAAGCATAATAAATTGATATTTATTATTATTATTATTATTATTATTATTATTATTATTATTATTATTATTATTATTATTATTATTATTATTATTATTATTATTATTATTATTATTATCACATTCAGTACAATATGAAGCACACAGTGACATCAAAATTATTACGTCATACTATATCAAATTCCTATGTTTCATACGCTATCGTTATCATAAAAGAATAATTGTACTGCAGTGGGCTAGAGGAGCAAAGGCTTGTATAAGCCCACTGTCATGTGAACCCGATAAAAAAAGAATGGATGAGTGAACAAAAAAAAGAACTGGGAGAAAGGTTAGATCACACAGGAAGGGTAGAAGGATGTGTTAGTGGAAATGGTAGGAAGAAAGCCTTGTTTTGCATCATCTGTACCAGGATTGTGGTATGACTGCTGTAGTAGGTGTAGGAAATTATAAAGTGTTGTACTTGTTGAGAATCATTGCTCTGTATTTCTTTTTAAATTTTTGAATTGCAGGTTAGCTTTTAAAACTCCACTTTTTCAGCAGCCTGTTATTCATTCACTCTCTCCAGCACATACTTGCTCGATCACCTAGAAATATTTTTTCACAGACTGATTCACTTCCAATCTTTTACTCGTTCGCTCATTATTCATTATTCGCTCACTCACTACATGTCTCTCAAATGTAAACATTCCTCGTTAGTCATTCATCCGTTTGTCTGTTCATTCGCTCCCTCATTCGTCTGTTCACTCCTTCTTTCCTTCTTTTCATTGCTTTCTCATTTTCTTATTCATATACCGTATTCGATGTCAATTGTCCAGTCCTTTGGTTGTTTGTTCACTAATTTAATCTATCATTTGGTCATTTCTTAGTCATTTGTTAATTTGTGTTAATTTGATTTTCTGTATTGTTTGTCTGTCCGTCTTTCTTTCTTGTTCCAAATTAATTTTGTCTATTTTAGTTCGTAATCGTAATGTAATGCTACGTTTCTGAGAAAAATTCAAAATGCCATAAGGACAACATCATCTGCAAACATTAAACATAGACATAGACATAGACATAGACATAGACATAGACATAGACATAGACATAGACATAGACATAGACATAGACATAGACATAGACATAGACATTTTTATTTATCTCCTCATTTACACCATTATATACAAATTTCTAAATAAATTTGTATATAATAAACATTATAAACATTTCTTAGTCATTTGTTAATTTGTTCACTTTACTGATTTTCTGTATTGTTTGTTTGTCCGTTTTTCTTTCTTTTTTTTAAATTAATTTTGTCTATTATAGTTCGTAATCGTAATTTAATGCTACGTTTCTGAGAAAGCATTCAAAAAGCCATCAAGGCAACGTCATCTGCAAACATTAAACGTGCTGGACTTCATACTAACGTGACACTACAATATATGGGCAAGTCAATTACACTGCGAAACTGATTTTGAGTTTTTTACCTGCAACAAAGCAACTTTTCCTGCTCCACGATGGACAACACTCGGCATCTGAATCTTGTCCCTGTTTGTAACTCCTCTCTTAACCACTTCGACACTAGGTGCGCTTTCTACAAGCGACCCTGTGTCCCAGTTCCATACAGACAACTTGCCTTTATCATCATAAGTAGCAATCTGCTTACTGTTGTCTTCAGTGTAGAGTGTGTAGGTTCCTCTACCATTGTAAGTCTTTACAAACTCAGCAGATTCAGCATTGAATACGTCGATACTGTCCATGTCAAACTGTCTGTAGGATACCAGTATGGTGCTGCCATCTGGCGAGAAACAGAAACTCTTTGCATGGTGATTACCATCTTCTATACTAAGATTATTCAATTTTACTACTTTGTTCTCTTTTACGAACCACACATATAACTTGCTGCGGCCAACTTTAATTTTCGTTCGTCCAGAATCGGCTAACACCTTCGTACCATCAGAGGATGCAACAGGAGGCAAGGTAAAAACGTTGAAGTTTGCATCGGTCATTTCTACGGTGTCGACCAGTTCAGATGACCGCTGGCTCTTTCCGCTTGCAGCATCAATCAATTCTAGTTGCATCTTGCACTGCGATTTGTCGATCGTCTGCAAAATCAAAGCCTGAGAATCGTGTGTGAATACACAATTGTAAAATTTGTCTTTTTTACACGATTTGCCTGTCTCTGTTGATGTGACAGCACCGTCACCTAGTGCATAAGCACTGATGTTCCTTCCCACACCGTAGATTAGGCAAGTGACAGAGTCAGAATTCTTTGTATGAGTGATGCACAGAGCACCTCCTAAATAAGCCATGTAATGTTGGTTACTATCATCCAGAACGCATTCAGTATGTTGAAGATCAGTTGACCAAGGATTGACCAGAGAAACTTTGACTGACCTGGTCTCCCATCTATCATCACCAGGTTCTAACACTGCTATACGCCCTATGGAAGGAATATAAGTCAAACCAATAATCTGGTTCGTATCATATTGTCCGTCTTTTCTAATTTCCTTCTCAGAACCATCATTCACTATGAATAGCTCAGTGTTACAGTTTTCATCAACACGTTGATATACCAAGCTTTGATCGTCTAAGATGTCAAATTTTATACAATTTGATTTCTTGACTTGTGCTGTTGCTTCCTCTTGTTCACCATGATCTACGTCCCAGGTTTTAATGACATCGTCACCTTGGCTGTAACTCAAAATTGATCTTCCATTTTCACTGAATTTACAACAAGTAGCCATTCCACTTTCGTGACTGAATGTTCGCAAGACGTTCCCACTGTCGATGTCCTGCACAACAAAGTAAGACTTGGCATCTTCCCCCACATCTGTTGGCACAGAATCCATGTTTCTGTTCAGTTCAGTTAGTCCAAACACAACCAGATTAGCAATAACATCACAGCATGTAACAAGTTCATTGGTATCACCTTGCGAGTGAAGATTCGACTCTTCAATCAAAAGTTGATTTTGATGAACGTGAGCTAAATATCTACGAGATCCAAAAACCAGAAATGGCTCCTCGTGTTTAAGAAAGACTTTGCAATGACTAAAATATTTGAAATACTTCCACTTCGTGACTGGTGCTTGTAAATAGTTATCAAGATCAAGAGAGTGCGTCATAGTTAAACCCTCTAGATCAAGTACATGTAACTTTGCACCACCGTCATTCACAGTTTCATAGTCATTCACATCTGATGTCAGACAAACTAAAAGCTTCTTTTGTGAACTCACATCCATTGCCCAAACGTAGTCAGGCAATGACGTCTGTAAGATTGGTAGTTTTTGAGGATCACGCAGCACCTGAGTCCAAACCTGGTTATTTTCAATCCATTGATTGGCCTGTTTCGAGAGATCGTCTACTTCGATGGGATAGTTTGCGGCATATTGATAAACAAGATGTGGACACTGCTGAATTGGTGCTGCATTTGTGGCTATAAACTTTCTGTAAGCTTGTATCAATTGCCTATCCTTCTGGTGCTTCAAGTAACATTGTAAACTCACTTTTGTCTTCGTAGCTTCAGACACGTGCTCATGGTAGTAATCTTTCAAAAGCGTTGCCGCCATATTGGGACGCGGTAGCTGCAGCTTTCTCTCAATGTACTTTAGACTGCAAAGCACTTCTCTCAAATTTTTCTGGAACCCATCCACCTCAACGTAATGATAAGTTGCGTGGTTCATGGCATAATCAAGAACTGCAGGACATGCCACATGAGTGTCACGGAGCAAAGCATCGAGAACGGTTACGCATAGTTTACTAAATTCCAAATGACCATCTTTCACTATGTTCATGGAATTTTGGTTGTCAAATTCAATCAACCAATCCCGAACAGATTTGTGACTGAATTGAATTTCATCATACTTAACAGTGACATGTCGGGCAATGATGGAGAAGAGTTCTTCTGTCTCTTCGGCTAAATTCAACGTGCCGATGTAGTAATTGAAGAAGGACAGACTCAGAGGTTCCCGGGCTGCAACAAGAATGGCTAATAATTTCCTGAATTTGGTAACGTCGTTCACTTTATCTTTTAACATTTGAAAATCAGCCCCATAAAATTCGGAAAGAGAAGGCAGGTTTTTTGTCACGGATTCTATATGCGATACGGTCACCTTCTCATTCTGGTGTTGTTTGTGCACCTCTTTCAGGACACACTGAGCGTACCGAAAGTTTACACTATTATTACATAACACTTCAGCAACTTCTTTTGTTCCATCGTTTGTTTCTCCCAGCTTTGATAATTCTCGATTTACATACTTCTTTAAGGTTTCCCCATTTCCCACAATACCTTCTGTTAAGTTGTACCCACCTCCGGGAATTTTAAAGTGGTCAACATGTGTGGGAATAGGTCTGGTTGTCACAAAGAGGTACAACCAACTTGGTGCTTTTTCATTAAACGTTTTGATGAAATTTGACAGTTGTCTGTGATCCTCAAAGTCACACTCATCGGCACCGTCTAACACAAGCAACATGTTTCTATCAGACAACTTGTTCAAATCCTCTAGATGGTTGGTGACGAGATTGTCCCGCAGGAATTCGAAACTAATTGTTTCCGCATTATCTAGACAATTTCCGGGAAGGAGACTTATGTATTTTTCTTCAAACATTTGGTACAACTGAAATGCCACGCTGAGTATCATGGATTTCAAGCTGCTACGTCGGACATCGGAATACTCGAAGAAGAAAGCGTGGAGAATGTTTGAGCGGAAATGTCTACAGGTCGCTGCAGCCAGCATGGTCTTGCCAGATCCTTGTTCAGCAGATAACAGGAAAACTCGTCCAGTTTCACAGGAGTTTTCCTCTCTGTTAAACCACGTGTCAAGTTTGGATAACATCTCTGTTTGTTCCTCGTAATCAGCAGCATCATCGTTGTAGTATCTGAGAAAACCTACGTGATATTGTCTCAACGTTTCGACAAGACCAGTCCTCCTTTGTCTTTCCTGAGCTTCTAGCAGATTGGCTAAAGACCTAGTCATTGACACTTGCTGGGCAAAGCCATAATCCTGCTGTAGCCTCTCCAGTTCGTCGTAAAGTCTGGAGATTTCTTCCTTGTGGCTGTGAGCCATGACTATGTTCCATAGTTTTTCTCTCTTGCTAGAAGTTGACTTTAGCATGCACTCCAGTACGACGGCGAAACACTTTTTCAGAAATTCTTCCATGTCGTTGGCAAACTGTGGTATTTCATCGTATTTCTTCGTCTGCAAGTCTTCGTGTACGATCACGGACAGTTTTGTGATTCGGTCGCGAAACTCTTTCATTTCCTCTTGTACGTCTCCGGCTAAAGCGTAAGCACCAATGATGCCCTAAGAAGAAATAATTTTGTGATTTAGTTGTTTTTCTAACTTGTGTGTCAATCGTAGTAACACGGCTTAGGTATTTATTTATTTAATAAATTAATTAACTAATAATTAATGTGAACATCTACGTATAATATCTAACAAATTAAAGTTAAATAATGAAAAAAATAAATAAATGAATGAACGAACGAAACTGAATGAACGAATAAATGAATGAATAAATGAATGAATGAATGAATGAATGAATGAATGAATGAATGAATGAATAAATGAATGAATGAGTAAATGAATTAATGAATGAATTAATGAATGAATGAATGAATGAATGAATGAATGAATGAATGAATGAATGAATTAATGAATGAATAAATGAATGAATGAATAAAAGGAAGGAAGGAATGAATGAATGAATGAATGAATGAATGAATGAATAAAAGGAATGAATGAATGAATGAATGAATGAATGAATGAATGAATGAATAAATGAATAAATGAACGAATGAACAAATAAATAAATGGTTGAAGAAATGAAGTAATAAATAAATAAGTGAATGAATGAATAAAAGAATTAATAAACGAACGAATAAGCGAACAAACGAATGAATGAAAAATGAATAAATAATTAAGTAAAGTCCACGTAAAACAACTGAAGTTACTGAACTGGTGCCCAAGACGCCTTTGCTTTACGCACACGTCACGTGACGGCTGTTGGGACGCGTTGCTGTGGTATACTTAACCTTTGACCTACAGCAACTGCGCATGCGCACAACGAAACCGTAAAAACGCTGATTTCTAAAGGTGACAAATTTGTATTATCCACCATAACTGTTCGTAAGACGTAAATGATTTCATTCCCCCAACGCGTTCGAATTCAACTCGTGTTTTTTGCACTAATGCGCCGACATCTTTCACCATACAGTTTATCTCACAGCCTGTTTTGGATATAAGCACGTGGTGCCTCCTTGTGTTTGTTTTTTGCAAATTTAGGCTGTTGATAGACAGGTGAGCTAGGACAGGAAACAGGCCATTGGCCTCATTTTACAGACAGGATAGGAAAGAAGTCATTCTTGTTCAGTACGTCGTGTCGTTTTATCACAAAATTTTGTCAGTCGAGTTCTCTTTAGCAAGTTAGTAAGTTAGTTAGTCAGTCGAGTTGTCTTTAGCAAGTTAGTAAGATGCGGCAAAGATGCAAGTTTGATTTCTTCATATTTCGTAATTTTATTATACATTTTTATTATAGCAGTTAATTATCTTTTTGAAATTGGATTAGCAGAAAATGTTTTTATTTGCTTCAGATAAAATGAAGTCGAGACGCACATAATATGTCAGTCAGTCAGTCAGTCAAATATGTCATGATGTGATAGTTATTTTGGGATGAGACGATGATTGCCCATTTTGGACAATAAAAAATCATAAATTACATCTAAAAGACTGTTGGACTTGTATTTAGCGCATGACGTGCACACAGCCTTTTAATTTTTATTACACTTTCTCCACGCTTGTTTACCTTTATAACTACAGTGATAGGTTTTGCCCAAGGTACTGCTTCTCCCAGACCTTCTAATAAAACGTCGCCAACAACTTTTCCTGCAATGTGTGCTATTTCTGCTGCCTTTGCATCGAGGCCCACACGTTGGTCCTTCAAACGATCCTGAAAAAACAGGTGTTTATTTTACTTAAACTGTTTGTGGTGTGCTAGAGGAAAGAACAAGTCACTCAGCATGTTGTGTATATTTTAGTGTTATCACTTAAACTGTTTGTGGTGTGTTAAAGGAAAGAACAGGTCACTCAGTATGTTGGGTTTATCCTACTGTTATCACTTAAACTGTTTGTGGTGTGCTAAAGGAAAGAACAAGTCAATCAGTATGTTGGGTTCATTTTACTGTTATCACTTAAACTGTTTGTGGTGTGCTAGAGGAAAGAACAAGTCACTCAGCATGTTGTGTTTATTTTACTATTATCACTTAAACTGTTTGTGGTGTGCTAAAGGAAAGCACAAGTCACTCAGCATGTTGGGTTTATTTTACTGTTATCGCTTAAACTGTTTGTGGTGTGCTAAAGGAAAGAGCAAGTCACTCAGCATGTTGGGGTTATTTTACTGTTATCACTTAAACTGTTTGTGGTGTGCTAAAGGAAAGAACAAGTCACTCGGCATGTTGTGTTTATTTTACTGTTATCACTTAAACTGTTTGTGGTGTGCTAGAAGAAAGAACAAGTCACTCGGCATGTTGGGTTTATTTTACTGTTATCACTTAAACTGTTTGTGGTGTGCTAGAGGAAAGAACAAGCCACTTAGTATGTTGTGTTTATTTTATTGTTATAACTTAAACTGTTTGTGGTGTGCTAAAGAAAGAACAAGTCACTTAGTATGTTGTGTTTATTTTACTGTCATCACTTAAACTGTTTGTGGTGTGCTAAAAGAAAAAACAAGTCACTCAGTATGTTGTGTTTATTTTACTGTTATCACTTAAACTGTTTCTGGTGTGCTAAATGGAAGAACAAGTCACTTAGTATGTTGTGTTTATTTTACTGTTATCACTTAAACTGTTTGTGATGTGCTAAAGGGAAGAACAAGTCACTCAGTATGTTGTGTTTATTTTACTGTTATCACTTAAACTGTTTGTAGTGTGCTAAAGGAAAAAACAAGTCACTTAGTATGTTGTGTTTATTTTACTGTTATCACTCAAACTTTCAATAAAGTCTGATAAAAAGTATACTTTTTAACACAACTAATATTGCAAAAGCGTTTCTGATAATTAAATAATAGATTAAAGTCTTAATTAATGGCGGAAGAAGCCAACTATTCATGACATCACAAACTAACATAATTTTCAACAGCAAAAAATTCCATGAGCGTGTTGCACGTGTTTACAAAAGTGAAAATTGAAGCACAGTGGCACTGTCATCATCATTGTCATCATCACAATCATCGTCGTCATCGCTGCCAGCGCCGTCATCATCGCCATAATCAGCATCATCGTCGTCGTCGTCGTCGTAATCATCGTTATCATCATTGTCATCATCATCACCATCATCATCATCGTCGTCGTTGTCGTCGTCGCCGTAGTCGTCATCGTTATCATCATCATCGTTGTCGTCGTCGTCGTCGTCACCACCATCATCATCATCGTCATGGTCGTCGTCGCCGTCGTCGTTATCATCATCATCGTCGTCGTTGCCGTCGTCATCATCATCACCATCATAAGCATCATCGTCATCGTCACTTTTTGCCGTCATCGTCGTAATAACCTCGTCATCGTCATTGCTGTCAGCGTCACCATCATCATCACTGTCATTGTCATCACCATTTACAATGTTTCAAGATTTCTGCTTAACTTGCGTCAGTGAGTTATTTGTGCTGCCATCAAGATTTGTCAGGCTTCGGCAGCAATAAAATGGAAAAGAGAAGGCCATGTTTGTTCACCTTCCCTTTTACTTACACAGCAAACATCTATCTCGGTTTATACACACGAATTTAACACTTTCAGCAAATAACTTTAGCGAGTCAGCAATAAAAGATTCGTGCATCTTCGACTGATGACCAAGTTTTCAGCTTCGCGACTGGAAACGCTTCCGGAACAAATGGAGCGAAGTAAAAAGCTAAGTGGTTGCACTGTGAGTAAAGTTAAGGAGTACTGAATCTAACCAGTAAGCGGATGGGTGACAGCCGTATTCGATACTTGGCAGACGGTTTCATCTGCCAAACTACCTGTAGATATCTGGCTCTTTGAAAAAACGCATATTCACTGTGTGTCTGTCTATTTGTTCGTCTCTGTGTGTGTGTGTGTGTGTGTGTGTGTGTGTGTGTGTGTGTGTGTGTGTGTGTGTGTGTGTGTGTGTGTGTGTGTGTGTGTGTGTGTGTGTGTGTGTGCTTGTGCGTGTGTGTCTGTGTGTGTGTGTGCTTGTGCGTGTGTGTCTGTGTGTTGTGTGTGCTTGTGCGTGTGCGTGTGTGTCTGTGTGTGTGTGTGTGTGCGTGCGTGCATGCGTGCATGTCTGTCTGTTTGTCTGTCTGTCTGTTTGTCTGCATGTCTGTGTTTGTCTGTCTTTGTGTCTGTTTGTGTGTCTGTGTGTCTCTTTGTTCATCTGTGTGTTTGTCTGTGTGTGTCTCTGTCTGTCTGGCTGTCCGTTCGTCTGTCTGTCTGCCTGTCTGTCTGTTACAGTTTCGATAAATACAGTTAAAATATTTCCATTTCGGGAGCTTTTATTATTAATTTATTGATGAGATGGGCTTCGGTATTGTCACAAACATCAACACTGCGCATGCTCTGTTGTTGAGTACCTTATATGTACTTACAAAAAATTGTAACCTACATATATAAAAACTTAAAAAGATTCTAACGTGACATACCCAAGATAAAAACGTAGTGAATAATAATAGTGACGTAGTCAAAGGACAGTTCACATTGTTTATTCCATTTGATAAAGGGTTCAGAATTTAGTAGACCGTAAGATTTAAAATATCCGATTCAAGAATGTTCCGTATGGATCAGAGCTGTCAATATTCTTGCGAAAATCTAGGAAATAAATTGTCCTTGGGGATCCATCGCTACAGAAACAAATGACGTTGAATGTTCAAGAAACATTTCACGTTTTGCAATATGGCTTCAGTGGCGTTATGTGTGTGTGCATGCGTGCGTGCGTGCGTGCGTGTGTGTGTGTGTGTGCGTGCGTGCGCGTGTGTGTGTGTGGGGGGGGGGGGGGTGTTTGTGTGTTTGTGTGTCTGTGTGTCTACAGAAACAAATGACGTGGAACGTTCAAGAAACATTTCACGTTTTGCAATATGGCTTCAGTGGAGTTATACGTGTTTTCATCTTCGTGAACACTAATGATCCGTGTGCTGATGAAAGCTTTGAGAGAAGCCTCTACCAAAGCAGAATACAAATGTGCCGAGATAAAGACCTCATCTTGATGAATTCAGATGAGAAGACGGGAGAACTGTTGGGTAATTTCCTGGCTATTGGAGAGAGAGAGACTCACATCCGCTCAGCCGACAAGAATTGAACAACAAACAGACTTACATTATTGATTTACTGTAGATCTGCTAAGCAGTACCTACAGAAAAGATTGAGAAAGATGCTTAGAAATGATGCTGTGGAAGATGCTGAACGTCATCATGATGCAAGGATAGACAGGTCAATAGCTTACAATCTGTTGCAGCTTTACAGAAAAGTCAGATTTGTTAAAATCTAGTTAAGTTTTCTTAAATAAAAAAGGCTAAATAAATAAATAGATTGGAATGAAATAAATAATTGTATTGGAACTAGTACAGTTTCAGGACAATGTTAATACTCTTTGTATTATCAGCTTTAGTTATCTGTTTATATCGTCGGTTTTAAGCATTGGTTTTGTATCATCAGTTTTAAGCATTTGTTTGTATCATAAGTTTTAGCTATCTGTTTATATCATCGGTTTTAAGCATTGGTTTTGTATCATCAGTTTTAAGCATTTGTTTGTATCATCAGTTTCAAGCATTTGTTTGTATCATTAGTTTCAAGCATTTGTTTGTATCATCAGTTTTAAGCATTTGTTTGTATCATAAGTTTTAGGACAACAAATTGTCACAGTTTTACAAAACAGATTGTATCAATAGCAATTCATGTATCGTGTTTAATTTTCAAAATAACTTCAAGATCATTTTAAAAAACCCGTGCTACTTTGGTTGTTGTAAAATAAATTTATTCTATTCTATTCTATTCTACGCAGTTCTATTCTGTTCTGTTCTGTTCTGTTCTGTTCTGTTCTGTTCTGTTCTGTTCTGTTCTGTTCTGTTCTGTTCTGTTCTGTTCTGTTCTTTTCTGTTCTGTTCTGTTCTGTTCTTTTCTGTTCTGTTCAGTTCTGTTCCGTTATATTCTGCTTATTCTGTTCTGTTCTGCTCTGTTCTGTTCTGTTCTGTTCTCTTCTCTTCTCTTCTCTTCTCTTCTCTTCTCTTCTATTCTATTCTATTCTATTCCGTTCCGTTCCGTTCCATTCCATTCCATTCTGTCCAAACCTATTCTATTCTATTTTATTCTATTCTGTTCCCTTCCGTTCCGCTACGTTCTGTTCCATTTCATGCTATTCCTTTCCATTCTATTCTGTCCCAACCTATTCTATTCTATTTTATTCCACTCTATCCCGTTCCGTTCCTTTCCGTTCCATTCCATTCTATTCTTTCCCATTCTATTCTATTCTATTCTATTCTATTCTATTCTATTCTATTCTATTCTATTCTATTCTATTCTATTCTATTCTATTCTATACTATCCTGTATTACGAAAATAAATGCATGACAATATTACAAGTGCAGATTTAAAATGTACATACTAAACCATCGTTTAAACATGTATTTTAGCTAAATCTCTTCTCAAGAGACCTGCAGCCATCAAAACGCAGTTTTCATAGAACCAGAAGTAAATTCAGCAATTTAATCACAGGCAAATATCAGACAGAGATGATTTAATGAATTACATTGTGCAAAAACAGTTGAAAAGCCTTCAGTTCAGTGAGCCAATGGTGAGGTAATTGCAGTAACTTGATAATAACGAGTAAAGTATCATGAAATCCGCAGGGAGTTGGTTGATTCAACCAAAAACTAAAAATGTTCGAGTGTTTACAACAATTTTGCTAAAGGAATACAGGATGGTTTTTCATACACCACCCCATTTTCAAGTCTGATAAAACGTATAAATTTTAACACAATTAATGTTGCAAAAGCGTTTCTGATAATTAAATAATAGATTAAGAACTTCATTAGCGGCGGGCGAGCCCAACTATTGATGACATCACAAACTAACACAATTTCCAACAGCAAAAACATTCCACGAGCGTGTTGTACGTGTTTACGAAAGTGAAAATTGAAGTACAGTGCAACTGTAAGATATTCAGTGTGTTGTACAAAAACTAGGCAAGTTTTAAGATAAAAACTCCAATTTCATTTTTACCGCTGTGCTCAAGCATGAGCTGTCGAATGTGTGCAGTACGTCATAAACGATGACATCTGAACTGAGAGGTACAGTACCTGTTTTTGTGCAGTGCGTTTCCGAAATGCAGGCACTAGTGCCCGCCTAACGAATATCGAAATGCGTGTAACAGTGAAGAACTAGTGGCGCGAACGTGAAATTGTCTTTGCGTGGTAATAATTCTTTCACGTAAGTCATTTTTGAAAAAATAGCATGTTTCCTTTCACTATTTTAAAGAGTAGATTGTTTTGACCTACAGTTTAAGATTGGGTCTGGGTTTTCTTTAAGAGGATGTTAATTATACGAGTTTAATATTATTACATCAGTGCAACGTAACGTTTTAAAATGGATGGGAATGATTTCTGCAACTAACTCAAAAACAGCAGAATTGACAAAAACTGCCTATTAATAAATTATACTCGAAATAATCAGGTCTTTCAGTAGGTTTCCGGAAAAAATGGAGCGAAGTAAAAAGCTAAGTGGTTGCATTGTGAGTAAAGTTAAGGAGCACTGAATCTAACCAGTAAGCGGATGGGTGACAGCCGTATTCAATACTTTGCCCGACGGTTTCATCTGCCAAACTACCTGTGGGTATCTGGCTCTGTATGAACGGATATTCATTGTATGTCTGTCTGTTTGTCTGTGTGTCTCTCTGTCTATCTGCGTGTTTGTGTGTTTCTTTTAGCATGTCGTCTGTGATTCTCTTCGGTTCTTTCCGGCTGTTGTGCCTTTGAAGTCTTTTCTCTTGAAGCTTCTAGTCAAAGTTTATGAGTTCATGAATTTATTCCACAGCAACTCAAACATACAAGTTGATATTACATTGAAAAAAGTAAATAAACTATGCGAGTTATTGTAAAGAGGAGGAAGATGCATTGAGGTTTCGAGTCCTCCTCCAGATAAGTGGAACAATTGACAATTAACATTACATTTTCATCAGTTATCATTTACATTAGAACAAAATAAGTTTTGTTAGTAACTTAAGATCAGGATGAGTAAAATTGTGAGTTAATTATATCGTTGCAGTAGGTAATTTTCTGATGCTTTTTTAAATTGATGAAGATTAAGAGTTTTCATTTCACACGGAATTGATGTCAAGGTTACGGAAAGACCTGACAGTGAAGTAGTTATTGATTGAATCCAAATTTCAAACCTTGCTTACATCTGCCACTGTCCCCTAGGCTGCCAAGAGAATTTTCATGTGCTGGAGTAAGGCAAATTCTGGGCCCCCTGGGCAAATTCTGGACCCCTGGCTGGACAAATTCTGGATCCCCTGGGCAAATTATGGGGCCCCTGGGCAAATTATGGATCCCTGGGCAAATTCTGGACCCCCTGGGGCAAATTCTGGACCCCTGGGCAAAACAAACGAAAATTCCTTTCAACGTGAATACGATATGTGCATAAAAATGCTGTAAAGTAGTATATTTTTAAGGCGATTTTTCTGAAACCTACTTCCGGTGCCCCTTTTCTTGTCCTTTGACGTATGAAGTCATGTGAAATGTAGCTGAGAATCCGGTAAAAATATTACTCAGCTACGCAAAGTTTAGCGTTTCTCATTTTTCTGTTGCATATCAAGAGTAGGGTACGTACAAAATTTAATATTTACGTGCTCCAGAGCAATGTACCGGCTGTACCCCCCCCTCCTTGGGCTCGTTGCAGTGTTTGTCCGTGACGTCAGCGTGACGTCACATTATTTTCATGACGTCACATCGGCGTCTTAGAGCAATCTTCGCTTACGCAAACGTACTTGACACGCAGGAAGATGCCTACCATCGTATCAACTGTGGTTAGTTTGTGATGCAAGCGATAGCACTGTTCGGTTGCCGTAAATTGACTTCCCGGGGTATTTATGTTATAGGCAAGAAAGTGAATATTTTGGACAGTAAATTAAAATGGGCTTGGCGCAAGCTTCAATGTTGATAAAATTGTTATGAAATCTCATGGCTGGAAATAGAACACTGACTAACGTACCATTAACACCAACAATAATTATGTGGAGTAATTATTGATTTTTCGATCAATAATGAAGCCTGTCACGTGTTCTGTCGACACAAATCTTGTAATTAAGTTTACAGGAATCGTGTGGGGAATGAGGAGTTTGAGCACAAAGACTTAATTTGGGACTAACTCAAGATAAGAGGCTTATGGGATGCTGTCGACTCTGTGTTATCGATTTTACGAGTTTATGAGTCGAACATTTCATCGCGAATGTGAAATTGTCTGTTTCTTTTAATTATAATTGATAAAAGCATCTTCCGATGTCAATATGAATAATTTATATTTTATGATGTACATCTTAATTAAAATGTGAAAGATGAAATCGAATATTTTTAATTAGATTCCGAAAATTCCGTAAGACTTTTATAAATTTCGGCACGCTACAGTCTGGAGAAGCATTAAGATGTAGGGCAAACTCAGTGGCGTGGCGGGACAGGAACGTAGTTTTTTATCAAGTACAATCCTGCACGATGACACACTGTGTGGGCGAAAGTTTTTCGCCATATTTGTGCATGTGCGCAGGCGGTAGCCTCCTCAACGACAAATATTGTCGGAAGCTGACGAAAGTACTCGGATTCTCCTGATGGACACCCATCGCTCTATTGACCAGGCACACTGTTGATTAACTTCGGTCATCAAATCATCACACATGTGCGCAGGTAATCTCTCTCTCTCCCGCCCCCCCCCTCTCTCTCTCTCTCTCTCTCTCTCTCTCTCTCTCTCTCTCTCTCTCTCTCTCTCTCTCTCTCTCTCTCTCTCTCTCTCTCTCTCTCTCTCTCTCTCTCTCTCTCTCTCTCTCTCTCTCTTTCTCTCTCTCTTTCTTTGTCCACCCATCGCTTTACTGACGAGACACAGTGTTGATTAACTTCGGTCATGAAATCATCAGACACGTAACCAGTTAATCTCTCTCTTGGTCCACCCATCGCTTTACTGACCAGACACAGTGTTGATTAACTTCGGTCATTAAATCATCAGTTCACTACTGCAGAAATGCCAACGTTGTATATAAATAAAAGTGATGTTTCTTCTAAAACCTCTAAATTATAAACAGAACAAAATACGTGCCACGGACTTGGCGAAAAGGGCAACCAAACATCAGGAAGAGGTTAAGAGCAATTTGTGAGCTTCACTTTGGTGATTTCCAGACGATTGTTTACATGGCTTCAGCAGATGGGTTTCATTTCGTGAAGCCAGGTCACGGTAATGCAGTCATTTAGGCGAAGTTATAAAAAGTATTTTAATTGCGAAAAGCTGTTTCCTTGCAATGCGATTATTGAGCACTTTTAAAGGAAAGAACAAGTCACTCAGTATCTTGGGCTTATTATACTGTTATTACTTAAACTGTTTGTGGTGTGCTAAAGGAAAGAACAAGTCACTCAGCATGTTGGGTTTATTTTACTGTTATCACTTAAACTGTTTGTGGTGTGCTAAAGGAAAGAACAAGTCACTCATCATGTTGGGTTTATTTTACTGTTATTACTTAAACTGTTTGTGGTGTGCTAAAGGAAAGAACAAGTCACTCAGCTTGTTGGGTTTATTTTACTGTTATCACTTAAACTGTTTGTGGTGTGCTAAAGGAAAGAGCGAGTCACTCAGCATGTTGGGTTTATTTTATTGTTATCACTTAAACTGTTTGTGGTGTGCTAAAGGAAAGAACAACTCACTCAGCTTGTTGGGTTTATTTTACTGTTATCACTTAAACTGTTTGTGGTGTGCTAAAGGAAAGAACAACTCACTCAGCTTGTTGGGTTTATTTTATTGTTATCACTTAAACTGTTTGTGGTGTGCTAAAGGAAAGAACAAGTCACTCAGCATGTTGGGTTTATTTTATTGTTATCACTTAAACTGTTTGTGGTGTGCTAAAGAAAAGAACAAGTCACTCAGCATGTTGGGTTTATTTTACTGTTATAACTTAAACTGTTTGTGGTGTGTTAAAGGAAAGAACAAATCACTCAGCATGTTGGGTTTATTTTACTGTTATCACTTAAACTGTTTGTGGTGTGCTAAAGGAAAAAACAAGTCACTCAGCATGTTGGGTTTATTTTACTGCTATCACTTAAACTGTTTGTGGTGTGCTAACGGAAAGAACAAGTCACTCAGCATGTTGGGTTTATTTTATTGTTATCACTTAAAATTAGAAAAATATAACAAAGAAATTTGCAATTAACGGTCTATAAAGCATAAATTTGAAATAAACTACCTCTGAATAGAAATTTTTGGCCGCCATTCATTTGAAAATTATGACGTAACCGGGAGACCTCGTGATTTTTCGTAAGCGCGTCCTGGCTTTCCGTAAGCTAAGTCAAACTTCTTCAGCTTACCTAGTGCTCTTGCCGAAATATCACAAAATTAGTTATCTAAATTTTTTGTAAAAACTTATTATACTTTTGCCGAAGATTGACAGTGCGCTACTTTTCTTCAGGACGAATGACGTCATTGGTAGAACGGGTATGGAAATGGAAGCGTCACAAGCATGAAGTGATCACGAGTTTAAAGTGATTTTACTAATTACACGAGCCGCTTATGGCAGTTTTATTACTAAATCCTTCTAACATTTTTCGCGAGCATTGACATAAGCATAACCGCCTAGAAAGCCTGGCTTCCCAGAATGGTTGACCTTTCCTTTAAAGTTTCCTGTATTTAGCAGTGCGTGCAGTTTCTTTCAAAACGTTCATGTCCTGCATTTTTCCATTAGAGCGTTAAAACAAACAATATATTTAAGTGAACTTTCGTGTCGTGGTTTCTTTTACTGACAGAGTTTTACCACGTGCTTTTCTCATACTAATTCTTGTTCCTGTTTGTGCAAAGAGGAAACTGATCATTTGTCAGAAACGTCTGTTCACAAAAAGCTCAACATAAAGAAAGGAAACTACAGAAATTTCAGCTGAACTTTAATATATACATATATATTATATTATGTTATGTTATATTGTGTTGTGTTGTGTTTTGTTGTGTTGCGTTGCGTTGCGTTGCATTGCATCATATCATATCATATCATATCATATCATATCATATCATATCATATCATATCATATCATATCATATCATATCATATCATATCATATCATATTATATTATATTATATATTATATATAATTGTATACACGACGACTTTTACATTTAAAGTTGTGTGAGCAATTGTGGACTCCTTCCACATTTTCTGTTAATGCCTGTAACTTGTAAATGTAAAAATGTAAATGTAAATGTATATATATATATATATATATGTATGTATGTATGTATATACAGTGTTCCCTCCCTTATTGCAGGTGTTCCGTTCCAGGCCCACCCGCGATAAGTGAATTTCCGCAAAGTAGGGACGCTATACTTATTTTAGTAGTTATACATTATTTTAAGTCTTTATAAACCCTCCCCACACTCTTATACATAACCCTTTCCCATTCCCTTAATAACTTTTCCCATACTGTACATGTACCTTTTAAAAAACTTTACTTAAATGTTCATAAAAATGTTCACAATCAACCAATCGTGTGTTGTGTACAATCTCACGTCGGCAAGTAGCATCTTAAGCGGGCGCAAGTATTACATTTCGTTTTTGGTGTGTATTCATCCGCCGAATAGATACACTATTTACTGTAAATGGTAATTTTTTATGATTTATAATATTCTTTTAATGTTAGAATTAATATTTTTAATATATTTTTATGAATTTTGTGATTTTTTTTATGCATTAAAAGATCCTAACCATAACCTAATCCTAACCATAACCCAAACTTAACCCTAACTCTAACATTGATCCTAGCCCTAACCCAACCCTAACCCTAATCCCAACCATAGCCCAAACTTAAGCCTAACTCTAACACTAATCCTAACCCTAACCTAACCTAACACTAATCCCAACCATAGCCCAAACGTACCCCTAACCCTATTCCCAACCATAGCCCAAATTTAACCCTAACTCTAACACTAATCCTAACCCTAATCCCAGCCATAACCCTAATTCGCTTCACAAACTAATTTCTTGTATGTGGAGAATTGTAAACTTTAGCTAAAAATTCCAGCTTTAAAATCGTCCTTTCTAATAAAAACAGAAAATTCCAACTTTATAAATGTCCATTCCAATAAAAACAGAAAATTCCAACTTTATAAATGTCCATTCCAATAAAAACAGAAAATTCCAACTTTATAAATGTCCTTTCTAATAAAAGCTGAAAATTCCAACTCTATAAATGTCCTTTCTAATAAAAGCTGAAAATTCGAACTCTATAAATGTCCATTCCAATAAAAACAGAAAATTCCAACTTTATAAATGTCCTTTCTAATAAAAGCTGAAAATTCCAACTTTATAAATGTCCTTTCTAATAAAAGCTGAAAATTCGAATTCTATAAATGTCCTTTCTAATAAAAGCTGAAAATTCGAACTTTATAAATCTCCTTTCTAATAAAAGCCGAAAATTCCAACTTTATAAATGTCCTTTCTAATAAAAGCTGAAAATTCGAACTCTATAAATGTCCTTTCCAATAAAAACAGAAACTTCCAACTTTATAAATGTCCTTTCTAATAAAAGCTGAAAATTCGAAATTTATAAATGTCCTTTCTAACAAAACTGAAATTTTGTGAAAAAACAAAAAGTAGCTCTTCTGTTAATGTGCCACAAAGTTGACTGATTTTGCTTCATAAGTTGTTATTACACACTTGCCTAGCCACCACCTGCAATACTCGCATTTCCTATAACTCAGAACAATAGTCTTGATGCAAGCAATAAAAGACAAGACAGATATTGCAGTCAAGAAAGAAACATCGATTTGTTATTGATTAATTATCTAGGTCAGTGTTACCTAGGAACAAATACAAAAGCTCTCTCAGGTATTTCCATTGTCAATTGCTTTCTGTCCTT
>JAQGDQ010001805.1:0-22500 GCA_030141605.1 Tubiluchus corallicola | reverse complement strand
CTACAACATGATTTAGGATCCTCACCACAACAGACTTTATACACTATTTACAAGAACAATTACAGTAAGAATAAACTATACTTAGTTTTTAGTGTACTTTAGTATTGTTATCGTATTGCATCGTATAGTTTAGTATCAAATTGTTTAGTCCATAATTAACACTTTTGAAAGTATATTTATGCACATAACACAAAAGACAAGATATCTAAAATTATTTAGTTACAATGGTAAAAAACAGTTAAATAATGGTGTTTGAAACACAAGAAAATTTCTTTCTTACAAAAAACTATAAAAAAAATCTCCTTGAAATCTTATATCGCCTAAATGCAGACTTATTGCACACAGGACTTGCAGCAAGGCTGTAGATAGCTTGAGAGTTATAAATAGCTTTATCTTACCAATTAGATTGATAATGTCATTTTTTTGTAGAACAAGTGACGTTTTTGGTGGATAATGTGATCGTAAATCGTGACGTTTTACCAACTGCTGTGAGCATTTTAAAATATATTGAGAACTTTTTCAGTTACGTATGTATTTCAAACGGCTAAACGTAATGCAAAGTAATGTAATGTAATGTAACATACTTGTAATGTAATGTAATGCAAAGTAATGTAATGTAATGTAACGTACTTCTAATGTAATGTAATGTAACGTACTTGTAATGTAATGTAATGCAAAGTAATGTAATGTAATGTAATGTAACGTACTTGTAATGTAATGTAATGTAATGTAATGTAAAGTAATGTAACGTACTTGTATGTAATGTAATGCAAAGTAATGTAACGAAAAAAATTTTGAGACATACTTTAAAATTTCCCTTTAAAGGAAGACAGGGTGATTTTTCCTAGACTACCCCATTTTCAAGGCCGATAAAAAGTATACATTTTAACACAATTAATACTGCAAAGGTGTTTCTGATAATTAAATCATAGATTAATAACTTAATTAGTGGCGGGCGAGCCCAACTGTTGATGACATCACAAACTAACATGAAGTTTTTGCAAAAGGAAAAATTGAAGTATAGTGCTACTGCAAGGTATTCACTGTGTTGTACTAAAACTAGGCAAGTTTTAAAATAAAAATTCAAATTTCAAATTTACAGCTGTGCTCACGCATGAGCTGTCGAACGTGTGCAGTTCATCACAAACTAGCACATCTGAACTGAGAGATACAGGTCACGTTTTTTGTGCAATGTGTTTCTAAAATGCTAGAGCCCGTCTGACTTAACGAATGGCAAAATGCATGTAACAGCGAAGAACTAGTGACGCGAATGTGAAATTGTGTTTGTGTGGTAATAATTCTTTCACGTAAGTCATTTTGTTTCCTTTCAATATTTTAAAGAGTAGATTGTTTTGAACTGCAGTTTAATATTGGGTCTAGTTTTGTTTTAAGAAATGTAGAACAACAAAAGCTACAAGTTTCGCCCAAAATAACCAATTAAAATAATACTAAATTATTAAACATAAATTCTACAACTACGATGTAAATACGAACTGTAATTTTTCACCATCGTAGATTATAAGAACAATACTAGTTATTTAAGAAAAACTGCTAAACAAAAAATAATTAATGACATAAAAATCAAGAATCAAATTTTAATCTTTTCTTTGGTGTGCAAACTTGCAAACAGACAGAAGGATCATCATCTTTGCTGAAGCATTTGCGGGAAGTATCCGCACCTCTCAGATCACGTGACATTTTTGATGAAGTTTGTGGCAATGACTGATTGTTTTTGCATTCATCTGGGGCATTTTCGACAGCAAGAGTAGCACCTCTTTTAACAGCAGTGGTTTCTGCTATAATTCCACAAGAAGTCACATGTTTTTCTTCTCTTTCTTGTCTTTCTAGGAATAATTCTGACAAGTTCTTAGTGGGAGTTTTCCGAATGTCATCTGGTAAATCAACAAGTAGTTTCTTTACCATTGGGAAGTTTCCTGCCCAGAAATTGTTCGGACATCGTGGGATCATATCCGTACTAACCAGTGACGAATTTGAAATATCATTATCAGCCATGGTGTAACACATATAAGTGTGGTCACCCTGATTAGACCTTGAAAGTTCAACAAAATTTCTTGAATTTTGCAAAAAATCAGCAGAATTCGTATGTGGAAAAGTCGTGGCCAAATTTTGAGAAACGCCGTTGTTAGAAGTGACGTCTTCAGAAGAAGAAGAAGCGTTAGAAGACTCGCCGTGAGAAGTTATGCATTTAACAATAATGTCCTGAGAAGCCATGTTCCTAGAAGACATGTTTGGAGAAACCATGTCTTGAGAAGACACGTGTTGAGAACCCATGTCTAGAGGAGACATGTCTTGAGAAGGCATTTTTGGAGAAACCATGTCTCGAGAACACATGTCTTGAGAAGCCATGTCTAGAGAAGACACATCTTGAGAAGGTATTTTTGGAGAAACCATGTCTCGAGAACACATGTCTTGAGAAGCTATGTCTCTAGAAGACATGTTTTCAGAAGGCATTTTTGAAGAAACCATGTCCCTAGTAGACATGCATTGAGAAGCGATGTCTCTAGAAGACATGTCTAGAAAAGGCGTTTTTGGAGAAACCATGTCTTGAGAAGCAATGCCTCGAGAATCCACGTCTTGTGAAGCAATGCCTCGAGAATCCACGTCTTGTGAAGCAATGCCTCGAAAATCCACGTCTTGTGAAGCAATGCCTTGAGAATCCACGTCTTGAACAGAAGTGTTTTTGGAAGCCATGCCACCAGCAGACATTGAAGTAGTTCTAAAATCAGCACCAGATTGTATATTACAGATACTCTCTGTCTTTGACGACAGTTTTCCTCTTTTTATGCTTGCTTGCGTACCGAAGTAGCCAGAATTGGATGAGGGAGCATCAGATGAAACATCAGGGTTATAAGATGTAAAGCATCTGCCTGTGCAGGATGAGAAAGGAGGTACGTTACTAGATAGTTTGTTGCTCTTCCCTTGTTCTAGGAGGCATTCAATATATTTATCTGAGTTCTCCAAAGCTTTGAGTAACCCTGAGTTTTCCTTTTTCAAAGTCTCCAATTTTGATTCTAAGGCAGCAACCGTATACCGGCCGTACCTAAACAAATGGCGTTGACCCATTATTATAATCGTGAATATTTTGGAAGCTCATGTGGTGCTAATGGAAATTTTTTTAGAACATTTATTAAAAACAATAATAGCCATAAAATAATAACACGATGAAATAAAATAACATAGCAACATTTTCTGTTTATAGTTTAGAATAAAGGAATAAAAAGATTTATGAAGAACATTTTATTTCTCGAAAAAGTTAGCAAGTGATCAGTACGGCCATAATTTACCAGGAATTGCATTCAGCTATAATGCCGATGTTAATGGGAAAGTATTTTAATCTAATACCAGTACTATGAATGGGAAGTGTTTACTAAAAGTATTAAACTGGTTTGAAATAAAGTAATACCAAATGTACTGTCCATTTTACATGGTTGTTTCCATGGTAACATTACACTTGTAGCAGGGATAGGATGCCATGGTAACATTGCACTTGTAGCAGGGATGAGGATGCCATGGTAACATTGTGCACTTGTAGCAGGGATGAGGATGCCATGGTAATATTGCACTTGTAGTAGGGATGAGGATGCCATGGTAACATTACACTTGTAGCAGGGATAGGATGCCATGGTAACATTGCACTTGTAGTAGGGATGACGATGCCATGGTAACATTGCACTTATAGTAGGGATGAGGATGCCATGGTAACATTGCACTTGTAGCAGGGATGAGGATGCCATGGTAACATTGCACTTGTAGCACGGATGAGCAAATTGACCAGCTTCCATAGTGTCAAGGTTTTGCTCCGCACTCCGTATTAAAGTCCGCTCCAATCCACATATTTCAAATTCAATGGTGAACGAATAGCATGGAATTCTGTTTATAGTTCTGAGTTATTTGTGAAGAGCATGGATTTATTCTTTAAGGGCAACTCCACAATTAGAGAGACACGACCCTAAAATTTCAATTTGTTTGATCCCCATAATTTTTGTGTTTGACTTAGCTGCACAACTGTTTGTTGTGTAATAACTTGCACTTGTTTGTTATGTGGCACTTATATAAAAGGAGTGCTCAGTAACTGCCTGTGGTGTGTTATAAAATGCGCCCATTACATGAATATGCAAAGTTACACATTTTGCGTGGTGAATGAGAATATTTTCTAATTCCGGGAAATTTCAGGGAAAAATATTTGTCAGGATACATTACACTTTTAGAAAACTTTTCATGCAAAGATGCTCATTAATTTCTTATGTCCTTTTTTTGGCACGTTACTCGCCGACATTAAAAGCAATGCTTTCTTCTTTATTATTCCCTGAAATGTAATCATTCTTTCCTGTATTCTAGGTCTAGACTGGATTCATGTATTGTAACACGAGTGAAGCTTAATATCAATAGATAGATCAATGACTCGTGTTTAAAACACGAGAACATCCTTAAAATGTAACATTACTTACCATGGAATTGCCTTTAAGGAAAATGTACTGAACTGATCTTACAAAACATGAAACATTAGCAAGAGAACTTACTTATGCGGAGACCGTTCCGATAACGTGATCTTTAATCTGTCGTTTGTTCTGTTCAAGCAGGTGTTCTCTTCTCTAAGTCTTTCTGTTTCCTATCAATAGAGGTGAAACTGAGAACACGCAGTCACAGAGTTGAAAAATCCGCATGATTAATTATTATAGGTTTTACACGTCAAATGTTGACACAGGAAAGTTCAAATGTGACTTAGGTAAGTCAAATGTAGACATAGGAAAGTTCAAATGTGACTTAGGTAAGTCAAATGTAGACACAGGAAAGTTCAAATGTGACTTAGGTAAGTCAAATGTAGACACAGGAAAGTTCAAATGTGACTTAGGTAAGTCAAATGTAGACACAGGAAAGTTCAAATGTGACTTAGGTAAGTCAAATGTAGACATAGGAAAGTTCAAATGTGACTTAGGTAAGTCAAATGTAGACACAGGAAAGTTCAAATGTGACTTAGGTAAGTCAAATGTAGACACAGGAAAGTTCAAATGTGACTTAGGTAAGTCAAATGTAGACACAGGAAAGTTCAAATGTGACTTAGGTAAGTCAAATGTAGACGCAGGAAAGTTCAAATGTGACTTAGGTAAGTCAAATGTAGACGCAGGAAAGTTCAAATGTGACTTAGGTAAGTCAAATGTAGACGCAGGAAAGTTCAAATGTGACTTAGGTAAGTCAAATGTAGACACAGGAATTTCGAATGTGTTTTGGTAACTCAAATGTGACTTAGGTAAGTCAAATGTAGACATAGGAATTTTGAATGCATTTTGGTAACTCAAATGTGACTTAGGTAAGTCAAATGTAGATGCAGTTAACGTTAAGAATGTAGTGGAATTGGTTCCCACTTCCCAATGAACAGTGAATCACCAATTAGTTTTTTAAGTAATGCATTAGCACTGCATTAATGAATTAGTTTATCTCAAGAAACATTGTTTATTTTAAGAATATATTGTTTTCTCTAACAGTTCCAATGATATGTAAAGTTTACAGAATATTAGTGAACTATTAGTAGGCCTATAATGTTGTTATTTTAAATTAGGAGCAATTATTAAATTGAAATTAAAGAAGATTAAATTTAACATCTTTAAACTTTACCACCTATCCACATTTGAGATACCAATGTCACATTTGACTTGACATGTGTCTACATTTGACTTACCAATTATGCTTAAGATTTCTTGAAAACCATTGTTAACACATTTGAACTACCTAAATCTACATTTGAGTTACCAAGACACATTTGAATTACCTAAATCTACATTGGAGTTAACGCAGGTCTACATTTGACATGTAAAACCTATACAAATTGCAAAGTTTGCCGTCTGTGTTGCCGTTTATACGATAATTGTTGAAACGCGCGATAATTTCAGTTTGAAGCATCATACCGCACAAAAAACAGACTATACAGTAATCGGTAGTTATACAATAATTTAGTAATCAAAAACGAAAAACAAAAGCGTCAAAAATTGTGAACTAGAAACATTAAAAGCATTACAGCTAACCAGCGGGAAGGTAAGAAACTTTAATTTCATTGTACTTGAAGAGTGTGGGTCACAGTTCACCAAAGAAGGGCAGCAATTTTAAACACTCATGATGACAACAACAAGGCTTGATTCTGCACATGCAGAAATTTCTGACATTTCGCTGTTTTAATTTTATTCTTCTTAAAGCCCATTTTTTCTGACATAATCAGGGACGTTTACAAACCGAAATGAAAAAGAGATTTATGGAACATCTAAAACCGATATTTTCCGCAAAACTAATTACTATTGAAACTAAAAAAACTCTAAAATAAGTAAAATATTTTTTGTTTGTTTGCTTTTATTTGCTGTAAAATTACTGATAAAAAGGAAGTTTTATAGAACAGAAGCTAAAGCTTTGATGAAGTGGTTTACCTTAGAAAAAGTTTTTGGATTTAAATATCCTTAAACGAAAACACACTGATTGGGCAGAAAACACGATAAGACAGATACCTTCTTAAGATTTTTCACGTAACACTGAGATTGTCGATACAGTTGTTTGTAACGCTGCAGCCGCCCCAACATCTCGGAATCATCGCCTCTCTTATTCGTTTCATCATTTGGCCCACCCTCACAGGCGGCAGGAACGCGATCACCACCAGCAAATGCGTCCTGGGACGGAATCGAATTTTTCTGTTTCAGTAACCTCCGTACAACCTCCTAATTTGATTAAAAAGGAAGCGATTAAAAAAATAAAATTTGAAAACAGCAGCCATTAAACGTCAGCAGTACATTTATATGAACAAAAATAAATTACAGTGTCCCTTGTGATCCGTTCTAGGCCCACCCGCGATAAGTGAATTTCTGCAAAGTAGGGACGCTATACTTATTTTAGTAGTTATACATTATTTTACATCCATCAATCAACCAATCGTGTGTTGTGCACAATCTCACATCAGCAAGTAGTAGGTAATATGGCTAGAGACTGCATCGAATGCTTAGAATGTAATGATTTTTATTTTTAAACACAGCACAGCTGCAATCAATTCTAAATTACTTTGTTACATGTTACTTTGAAAGAAATTGTACTGCTTATATATTTTATCAGAAATACTAGGCCCGTTAATTTTTTTTTACTATCTTTAAGTTTTATTACTAATCATGTAAATAATTTTGACTGATAACACTTTTTATGAATTACTTATGTAAAGTATATTCCAAATAAAATGATGTTAATGACTAAATGTACAGTCAACCTTGGGTTTAAGGTACTCTCGTATAAGGGACCAGCAACACCGGTCCTGATTTTTCATAGCGGTTTTCCTATATAAAAATGTCTGTATATAAGGTAGTCAGATATAAGGGACTTTCGGTTATAAGGGACGATATCTTCATAATAAAAACCTAGGTAAATTACCTCGCATATAAGGGACCCCATGATCAAAGCGAAATTGATCGATTTTTAACCTCAATTTTTTGCAAACTCGGCCTTCGAACAGCTCGGTTTCTGCAGTCACATACATTTTGCATCACTGAAGGAGCTTCCTACATACCGTTTGCACTGAATGTGTAACAATAATCCATAAAAATGTGGGTAAAAGTACAGAAAAGTACAGGTCTAGATACACCCTCGGTCTGACTCAACTCCGCCTATAAAGGACATCGGATATAAGGAACGATTTTTTCCGGTTCCGAGGTGTCCCTTATATCCGAGGTTGACTGTAGAAATATAGAAATATGTAGAAATATTAAACTGAAGTTTTGAAAGTATAAAAAACACACATCTATACATCAGGGCCATACAATAAGTTCTGAACTTCAGCTGATACACTTATTAAAGATGTATTTGTAGTGGGATTAATGATATACCCGTTACAATCAAATTCTCTCATCTCATTTAGCAACACGATCAGTCCATCCTGTAGCATAAGCACGTTCCCGTGGGAACATGCCTCAGCTTCCCGCCGTCAAGGTAACCTAACATTTACATCATCCATAAGCGGTTGCCAAGAGAGTCGTGTGAATAATTTAATGAGTCCAAAGCCCCCTTTCTCTCCAATTATCCGACTTGCTGCTTATAAAAGCTGGCAGGTATTAATTATTAAATTGTAATCAGGAACATTATCGCCTTGCCCGCGTCGTCAGACAATAAACTCGCTAAGTTTTTTCAACTTCGGCGCTTGCAAATCTACGGAATAGCGAGTGCAAAGTTAGTGATTGTTGGAGACAAGGTCTATTTCAGCCTAGGCGAGGCCCGGGGGTGGGCACTACCGTGGTTGGCGTCCAGAAAATTTTTGAACTGCTAGAACGCCGGAGAAGCATTTTCGAAGAGAAAATATGGAGTTATACAGTTGTTAAAGGAAAGAACAATTGAAAGAAAAACTGCTTTATTCTCAAGACCAGTGCTTAATACTTGTCAATGCTGGCAAACCGCGCGTGTGGCAAGAGAGAGAGAGAGAGAGAGAGAGAGAGAGAGAGAGAGAGAGAGAGAGAGAGAGAGAGAGAGAGAGAGAGAGAGAGAGAGAGAGAGAGAGAGGGAGAGAGAGAGAGAGAGAGAGAGAGAGAGAGAGAGAGAGAGAGAGAGAGAGAGAGAGAGAGAGAGAGAGAGAGAGAGAGAGAGAGAGAGAGAGAGAGGGGGGGTAGAGAGGAGGCAGTATGTTCGCATAAAGCAAAAAAATGTTACCTTGGCACGAGGGTGAAGTATCCCCACTTCCCCCCCCCCTTGAAATAGGCCCTGGTTGGAGATGAAGCCACATCACTGAAATGGTGAAAGTGTAGCAAACAAGTCAAACAACTATACTAATAAATACCTTAAAGGAAGACAGGATGATTTTTCATATACTACCCTATCTTCGAGTCTGATAAAAAGTATACATTTTAACACAATTAATACTGCAAAAGCGTTTCTGATAATTAAAGAATAGATAAAGAATGGCAGGTGAGCCCTACTATTCATGACATCACAAACTAACATAGTTTTCAACAATAAAAACATTCCATAAGCGTGTTGCACGTGTTTGCGAAAGCGAAAATTGAAGTACAGTGCTACTGTAAGACATTCAGTGTGTTGTAGTAAAACTAGGCAAGTTTTAAGATAAAAATTCAAATTTCAATTTTACCGCTGTGCTCGCACTTGACCTGTCGAACGTGTGTAATTCGTCAGAAACTAACACATCTGAACTGAGAGGTACAACACCTGTTTTTTGTGTAATGCATTTCCGAAAAGCAGGTGCTAGTGCCCGTCTAACTAACGAATGGCTGAATGCATGTAACAGCGAAGAACTAGTGGTGCAAACGTGAAATTGTGTTTGTGTGGTAATAATTCCTTCACATAAGTCATTTTAGAAAAAATAGTATGTTTCCTTTCAATATTTTAAAGAGTAGATTGTTTTGACCTACAGTTTAAGATTGGATCCGGTTTTGCTTTAATTACCTTATTTTTGTTCAGTAGAACTTTGAGTTGATTTTTATATGGTCGTTTAAGTACACGTAAAATTAAAAATATTAAAAAAATATTAGTATGTTTTGAATCAAATGCAAAGGATTCATTGAACACTTTCTCACCACGTTAGAACTCTTATTAACAAACCGTAAAACTATGAAATCAATATTAAAATTTTATAACAGATATAAAAATTGAAATGATTCTCCTAATAGTTCTCAGTAAACACAACAAGTCACAGATGATCTTGAGTTTGCTCAACTAGCAAAACGCACAAATGTGCGGATCTGGGTCAAGTTATGCTCAAAATGCTTAATGGGTCAGAAGAAAAGAATTGAACAATATCAACATTGTAAATATGGCCATTTATTAGGATGGAATGTTTACTGCGATGTAAAGAAACGCAACATAATAAACTTTTTAAAAAAGAGTCAACCAAATTTTAAGCAGTTTAGCAAAAAAACTAGCCAGATGGCAGCACAAGGTTGGTGACTAACTGAATAATATGATCATTGAAGCAAAACACAAAGAAATTTGAAACACAAGGTTAGATAAGATGAGTCAACAAAATGCAAATTTTGAACCATTTTATAAGAATTTTAATATAGAATTCAAGTTTATTGCTTCCTCACAAATTAAGTTTATTAAGCTGCGACTTTTTGGCAGGTGCTGCCATCTGTAGCAAATCTTTCAACTAGTATATAGCTGTTATTCTACAAGGAACTGTCGCACAGAGTGAGTGGCAAAATGACTAAGGTACCCATAGCAACTGAACATAGAAGAATTAAACCAACTTTTGCGATGCTAAACACCCCAAATCATATATACCCCATATATAATGTGTCGGCACAGTTGCAGTAGTGCTAA
The DNA here is from genome assembly GCA_030141605.1 of Tubiluchus corallicola. Classification (NCBI taxonomy): domain Eukaryota; kingdom Metazoa; phylum Priapulida; class Priapulimorpha; order Priapulimorphida; family Tubiluchidae; genus Tubiluchus; species Tubiluchus corallicola. The sequence continues at coordinate 12,192 of JAQGDQ010001805.1, read as the reverse complement.
CGAAATTACACTAATCACATTAAATAAACTTTCTTAATCCAATCATTATTTTTGGGATAGAAATCGAAACTGGGAACCTGCCATGGCAAAATTTTGCTTGAACACGAATTGCTAAAAAATATGTTGTGAAAAATATCGGTTCATTTTTGCAACTTTTTGCAATTACCCCGACTGTGCGTCCCCTTTTTGATCGTTTTCCCTGACATTTTTTCCGGAATTAAACCAACTTTTGCAACGCTAAATACCCCAAAGCAACATAAAAAAGTGTTTATATAGATTCAGGGATGAGAATGAGAAATTGCAAAAAACTGTGAAACAGGCCGGGGGTTTTGGGGCCGTGTAGGCCCCCATGGGGGTTCAAGGGGGTGAAGCCCCCTTGCAGCTAGCAACAAATTGCAATTTTGTGACCATAGAGAGCCTCTAAGTGGACTTAAAATATCAGTTACCTTGTTTCATGCATAATTTAAAATACCCAACTATCAAGGATACATGATACCTAATTGTCTCAAAAATGCCTAAGTACTGGCCGCTCTTATGCAAAAGTATATAAAAACTGTCTGCAATTGACTCAAATAACTCCGCACAATTGATTCTATATTTTTACACATAGAGATCTACACGTGGTTACACTGATGTACGTGATGTAAACAAAGTGACGGCCTGCCATCTAGCGGTCAGCTTATGAAATAATGTACTGGGTCCGTAAATTTTCTCAACGAATTTACACCATTTACAAAAATGGCACTACTGGTCTTCCAAAAACTCAGGATTCCGTGTATCCGCTGAAAATTCTCATCCCTGTAGATCCTGCATTTTGTTTAACCAAGTTTGAGAAGACTTAAACTAATGGCTAAATGTAACCTATTGAAAAAAATGCAGAATGAAGTCCAGATTTGCAAATGGTGATTTAAGGTGGACTGTAGATAGTTGTGTTACCAATGCGGAAGTCCTACAGCAGGCGCAGTCAAGGCGGTTGCAGGAAATAGTCGCAGAGAGAAGGCTGAGATTGGCTGGACATATTCCCCGCCTACCCGAACAACGCCACTCCAAAATAGCGTTATGCTGGGAACCACCTGGTGGAAAAACAAAAGAGGTCGGCCAAAAACAACGTGGCGCAGATCTTTCAAAGAAGACCTTCGGGCTATGAACAGACGTTGGGAGAACATCGAAAGAGAAGCCGCCGATAGAACCCAGTGGAAAATGCTGTCTGCCCAATGTGCATCCGTGCACGGGAAGGACTAAGGTCTAAGGTAAGGTAGATAGTTGTACATTAGATAAAATATGCACCAGAGCAGTTTGTTTAATAAAAACAGCAATGTACAGACCTTGTGCAAACCTGTGACCAGACGGTTTAGTCTAGTGGTAATGCGTCTGCTTTCCGTCTGGGAGGTCGTGAGTTCGAACCAGCGGCCGGGTCATACCAAAGACTTTAAAAATGGTACCTGCTGTTGCCCTGCATGACGCGTGGTATTTAGGGTAAAAGTGGGGTAATAATAGTCTCTGTTATGTAGTTGTAGGTTGTTATTTACAGTCGGCGATAATAGCTCTTTGAGCTAATGTTAATTGTTGACCCAAAAGCCGACTTTGAATAAAGATCATTATTATTATTATTATTATATTACTATTATTAAACTTTGTACACATTTCTCAAAATTGTTATCATATTTCTGCCTATCTTCCTTAGTACCATCTTAATGTTCAACACACTCATCCAGAAAAGAAATGAGCTTATCTTTTGACAGGCCTAAGCTTTTAGTAATTAGTAACAATACCTCGATTACAATTTGTCGTACAAAATCAAGTACCTCGTATTCATGTAAGATGAGGTTCACTCTTGTTCGCCGCAGATGCAACTGATTCAGTACCGATGGCAAAGAATTTTTCGACTCATTTTCCATCTCATATTTCACATTATCATCACCACCTATGTAGGAAAATTCAATGAATGACGTAAAAGTATTAAGAGATAGTCATTGTGCTCAGGGATGAGAATGACAAATTGCAAAAAACTCTGAAATAGGCCGGGGTTTTTGGGGCCACCTAGGCCCCCAATGGGGTTCAAGGGAAGCCCCCTTGGAGTCAGCAACAAATTGCAATTTTGTGACCATAGATAGCCTCTAAGTGGACTTAAAATATCAATTATCTTGTCTCATGCATAATTTAAAATACCCAACTATCAAGGATACATGATACCTAATTGTCTCAAAAACGCCTAAGTACTGGCTGCTCTTATGCAAAAGTATATAAAAACTGTCTGCAATTGACTCAAATAACTCCGCACAATTGATTCTATATTTTTATACATAGAGATATACACGTGGTTACACTGATGTACGTGATGTAAACAATGTGACGGCCTGCCACCTAGCGGTCAGCTTCTGAAATATAGTGTACTGGGTCCGTAAAAATTTCCTCAACGAATTTACGCGATTTACAAAAATGGCACTACTGGTCTTCCAAAAACTCGGAATTCCGCGTATCCGCGGAAAATTCTCATCTCTGATTGTGCTACAAAAAAGCTATAAGCCCGATTTAATTTTAATTTAACTTTCACAGATTAATTCTATTCCCACCATTTTATTTATGTCAATTAGTCATTAATATCTCAAAAGTCAAATCAGATGTATCTCAAATGTTTTAAAATATAAGTTAGTTGTCTCATCGTGTTACATCAATAATCCATATATGTGCTGCTTGCAAACCAAAAACTGTCCATAAGTCGGCATAGTTAAAACTGCGTTATGATGCTTCTAAGTAGAAAAACCCAAAGATTTGGCCGAATGTCAGTTTTTCATGTTTTATAAAAACCAATGTTAAATATATTGGACTTTTATATTCTAGCATCAAATTATCAAGAAAGTGTTCAAAAAGAACTAAAAATATAATTTTATAACTCCTTACCCACTTTTCTGTCGAAAAATTAGTACTGCAATTATAAAAAAATCCCATTTTCAAACTCTGATAGTAGCTCATGGAAGCAGTTCATTTTGTTTCGGGTTTTTTCCTGTTGACAAGACCAGTTGTTCGTCAGGAAGAGCCATCTACTGGATTTAAACACAACTTCAATGTGCTCTTGCATAGCAACCAGCATTTGTAGGGTTACTAAGTATTTAGTAGAAATGTGACAAAAAACAATGGCTGACTTTAACAGCTATAATCTCAAGATTATGTTTTTCAGTGTGCAGCCTGCACTTCAACTTCAACGTGGATTATCTCAGCTTTGAAACAACATAGAGTGATGAACTTGGTATCAAAATGATCCTCATGAAATGGAGATTGAGGATGTGTGAATAACTAGAAAAACTTAATTGCCGACTTATGGAGAATTTATTATGAAAGCACACATATAGCACTTTTTCCGTGTTTCAATAAACACAAGAATGCTATAATCATTGGTTTATGCAATCATCTAAAATAAACAATGTTTTTAATTGATGTAGACCAAGTATTATATTTTTTACGATATTTTTGATTGGAAAACAAACTGTTGTTTCCTACCAATGATTTTCCTTGGTGGTTTGGTCTCAAATGAGTCTCTGCATGTTGGACACATCTGACTACATTTAATCCATTCCTCCAGACATAGGCAACAGAAAACGTGCAAGTTGCTACATACTACCGGATCCTTCACCTACAACATACATGAACATGAGTATTTAAAATGATTTTAACATATACGTACTTAAAAACGTTTAATTTCTGCATTTTAGCATGTAGGATATTGTTTCTGTACTTGACAGTTGACATTCATTATTGCTTATCTACTTCTTTAAAGGAAAACCGGACGATTGTTTAGACTCAATCTCATTTTAATTTACTGTCCAAAATATACATTTTCTTGCTTATAAAAGTTAGCAATTGTTTCTTATATTTGAATAATTAGCTTAGAAAGTTAATTAACGGCAACCGAACACAGCTATTGCTTGCGTCAGAAAATAACCACAGTTTGTGCAATGGCAGGCACCCTCCCTTGCACGTCAAGCACGTTTGCGTAAGTGTTAGTGCTTAAACGCGTGATGTCACGAAAATGGGCTCTACGTCATATGACGTCGGAAACTAACACTGCAGTTCGTGATCGTGGTTATCACTGTACCGCCTTCTATTTTTCGGCCACAGGAATGTGACAAAAAGGCGCCGCTGCCAATCTTAGTAGACTCACTCAGCCACACGTAGCCTTGAAAGTTTAACAAAATTTAAGTATCCGAGGTAATTATTACTTAATCTAAGCTTTGATTTAAAAAAAGCAATTGTAGTTTGCAACATTTTAGAGCATTCTTTATTTTGAACTAATGTTTACACAATCATCCGGTTTTCCTTCAAGTAACAAGATTAGCCTTTTTCTCTGCCGACAACTATATACATTTACATGGTATAATAATGCAATAGTTCAACACGAAACAACGTGTTTTTCAGCTATTCATTCTCAAAACAAAAACTAATTTTCTCTTTCTTCTTTCATACACAGGGCTCTTTTAAAGCCAAGTAGACAGATTTGTTCACTTTGCTTTAATTATATTTTTAGTTTCAACAGCTCGCTAACATACATCCTAGTCTGTAGTAATTTATCTATGCTCCATTCACTTATGCTGCACTATGTACATTCAGATTCAACCATTATATCTACCTTAGTTAAGCAAATTTGGCAGGATATAGGCAAAGTGAACAAAGGAGTGCAGTTTGACATCACTTTTACTAACAATATTATACTGTTCTACAAGTATCAAGAAATTGTAGCCTGCGACACCGTTTTTATCATAATTATAATACTGGTAGTTGTCAAAACTCCCCGAAATGTTTTGAATTTTTATTTAGTTAAAATCTAGGCAATACCGCAAATCTTTGCAAAAGTTTATCGTTACTGTGAATATAGTCGCCGGTTTATGTTTTCGGAATAATTCAATTCAATTCAGGCTGCTGCTGTCAGCATACATTTATGAGAAAACAAAGAGATTAGGGTATGCCGAGTATAGTGCCATTAAAAGCGGTTTAGTCATAAAAATGGAATGGTACGTGTAAGGTTTGTTATTGCTATTGCTGCTTTACCATTTTTGTTTTGTTGTTGTTGTTGCCTTCTTGTTGTGGTTTCTGTTATTACTGCTGCTGGCGCTGACAAGCCGCTGGCGTAGCAGTGTTTAGTTTTTTTGCTTGATTACTGCTGTATTTACCTGTTGTGAAGGCAGAGTTCTTTTATTTTGGAACTCTGCCTTCCCAGTATCTACAATAGATGTAACGGGTGTTGGGCACATTACGATGATAAACTAACATGTAAGGGTATTATATAGAATTATAGATAGGTAGATAATTATGCAGTATCAAAGTATCAAAATTTAAGTTGCATTTAATACTAAATTAAAACTACAGTTATTAATGTTAATTTTAATCATGATACTAAAAATTTGAAGCAGCATCTATTCTCACTGGCATCAGCTGATTTAGAATAGTATAGGCTTAGTTAGTATTATATGAGGAGGACAGGGATATTGAGTAAGTAGTAATAATAATAATACTTTAGCAAATAATTTATAAGATTAAAAAGTCTTATGGAGCAAGATCTTTCAGTTTTTTGCTGTACATTTATATGGAATGAGTTCCCATAATAGCAACTAACAAAAGTTTAAGACCCTTAATTTGCCAGACAGTCAGTAGAAACTAATACATCTATCTTTGATTGTTTTTAGTTTTTAGGGCACACATACTCATGGATAGGCGACAAGTCTTTCGATGGTACAATGTACGTGTCATTGTAAGTTGGTATGAAAATGTAATATTCACCAGCACGGCGCTTTAACACCCATCCCTACATGTTATTTTTGCGGGTCCAGTTGTGAGTATTTGTTTGTAGCAACTTGACAAAACTTGAACACTAAACCTGTTATATGCTATGATTATTACATTTATTGAATTACCACCATTAATATCTAAGTTTAACAATAGAAGCTCTTATTCTTGGCTAACTCTAGCTTATATACATTACAATAACACATTAGTCAACTCTATAAACATACATTTAATTTAACAATTTTAGCCCTAAATTTGTTTCAGTAAATGAGTTTAACTTGCTTCACTAATTGCAAAACCGAGTTTGTAAAATTTTAATAAATATACACATTATTCGCATTTTATCTGAAAATTACCACGCTCCTTCCATTACTGACAGATTATATGCAGTGGTAAACTTCTGTGGTAATAATTCCATATGATAAATGTGTCTCCAACGTTGGCTTCTGCTCTGTTTTTATGATGTCTTTTTATCTCTCACTCACCTGGTACATTGCAGCTGGTATGATTTCGATAATTATAACGTGATATCTGAGTTTAGGGATGACAGCATTGTTCCGTCAAAGTCACTTCCCACAATATCATGCATTCAGAGGCAGATAGGGCATAGCATTGGAGCTATACGCCTTTGGTATTAAACTGTGACGAGATAATAAGTGTTAGTAATTCACCATTCAAATCTATTATGCAAAGTATTTTGTGTAATTTTTTTCCTTTACTTAACTTTTAACTGTTTTTTACTTGCTTAATGCAATATCCAGAGATGAAAATTAAGCCCAGTTCATTAGAGTAGTGCATGGCCAACTGAAATCAGTAGACGTAGTTTGTGCATGATTATACTTTAGGATTACAGGCAACGTCACATATACGATGATGTCATCAACATCAAGTGCAGCAAGCTTACCTTAAAAATATTGCCCCATTGCAGAAATAGCATGACAAATGTTCTAGTATGACTTTTTCAATGCTAAACGTTCAATGCACCATGGCTTGTAGATGGGCACCATGGCTGTTCAGCCTGCAAATTATCACATTTTTAAAGTTAAGTACAACTAACGTGCGTGCGTCTAGCAATTGGGAATTCTGTTTTTGTTGACATTACATTGTTGTGTTTACAAAATTAGTTTATGTTTACTATTTTCACTGTGTGCAAAATTTTCGTGATTTGTTCTATCAGTCTGCAAATTCTAACACCAGATATTACTGAGATTTGTTATAGATAATGATTTTAAAATTGTCATGCCTAAGTACCACTTGCACAGCTTGTAATCACCACAACACTACATGACCTTATATTTCCCGGTTGTTTAACAATTTTTCTTAACAATAAATTAGATTATTGATTCATGTAATATAAATCACATAAAATTATATTAATCATAATCTATCAACAAGATATTTCAATCATTAAACATGTATTAATTGTTATCAGAATAAGAGTCATGCCACAAAATGACAGTGTAATATACCATAAAATTGGTCAAGTTTTACCCAACTGTAACTGTTGTTGTCATCATTACTCAAAATGAATGCACTGCCAGCCCAAGTGGGAAGTGACTGAATTTTAAATTGATTTTATCACTTACGCATCGTGCTTGTCACAATTTTACTGCCGAAACTTTCTAACATGCTTCTCAAATATTAAAAAAGCTCAACTTATCGAGTGTTTTCGCTTTTCGTTCATTTTAATTTTTTCTTGTCCGAAAGCCATGAGCTGTTGGCGTACGAAAAGCTAAAGATTATATTTGAATGAATTTAACGATTTGACGATGTAATAAATCAACAGCTGAATTTACATTGCACAGATCTGGCTTTGGCTTCGTCATTCTTGATTTTGTGCCTGTTTGTGTTTTTCAAGTTTTATTGAATCATTTGTATAACTTTGGTTTTTCTTGCCGTCACCGGTAAAATACACCAGTTATAAATGGGTCAAAATCAATCAGGAGGTGGAGGAAGTTCTGGAGATAAAAAAGATGACAAAGATAAGCGCAAAAAGTACGAGCCTCCGATACCTACCAGAGTTGGTAAACGAAAAAAGAGAATAAGAGGTCCTGATGCGGCTTCAAAACTTCCGCTTGTTACGCCTCACACACGCTGTCGGCTAAAACTGTTAAAATATGAGCGAATTAAAGACTATTTGCTTATGGAGGAGGAATTCATTCGTAACCAGGAACGACTAAAGCCGCAAGACGAAAAACAGGAAGAAGAACGTTCGAAAGTTGATGACCTGCGTGGAACGCCAATGTCAGTTGGTAATCTTGAAGAAATTATAGATGACAACCATGCGATTGTCTCAACATCAGTAGGCAGCGAACATTATGTCAGCATTTTGTCGTTTGTTGATAAAGATGAACTAGAACCTGGATGTTCTGTACTACTTAACCATAAAGTTCATGCCGTGGTTGGCGTTTTGTCAGATGATACAGATCCCATGGTTACAGTGATGAAATTAGAAAAAGCTCCCCAGGAAACATATGCTGACATTGGTGGCCTGGATCAACAAATACAAGAAATTAAAGAATCTGTTGAACTTCCTCTCACTCATCCTGAGTATTATGAAGAGATGGGAATAAAACCTCCAAAAGGAGTTATTTTGTATGGTGCTCCAGGAACAGGAAAAACTCTTTTGGCAAAAGCTGTCGCTAATCAAACATCAGCAACATTTTTGCGAGTTGTTGGTTCTGAACTTATTCAAAAGTATTTAGGAGATGGACCAAAACTAGTTCGAGAGCTGTTTAGAGTGGCAGAAGAACACGCTCCATCCATTGTGTTTATAGATGAAATAGATGCTGTTGGCACAAAAAGATACGAGTCAAATTCCGGCGGTGAGCGCGAGATTCAGCGAACAATGTTAGAGCTTCTTAATCAGTTAGATGGCTTTGATTCGAAAGGAGATGTAAAAGTTGTCATGGCGACAAATAGAATCGAGACTTTGGATCCAGCTCTGATTCGTCCCGGACGTATTGACAGAAAAATTGAATTTCCTTTGCCCGACGAAAAGACAAAAAGAAGAATCTTTCAGATACATACCAGCCGGATGACATTGGCAGAAGATGTCACACTAGATGATTATGTAATGGCAAAGGATGACCTTTCCGGTGCTGACATAAAAGCAATATGTACAGAAGCTGGTCTGATGGCTTTGAGAGAAAGAAGAATGAAAGTAACAAATGAAGATTTTAGAAAATCTAAAGAAAACGTGCTGTATCGGAAAAATGAAGGCACTCCTGAAGGACTTTATCTTTAATACGTTAAAGTCTAAGATCTAATTATTAAAATCAGTTTGTTGTTCTACATTTAACATTGACTTGCATATCTCTTTTGAATGCATATTCAAGAAACTCTTTCGAATGTGTGAGATGGTTTTGCGTGACTTGAATTCGAGTTGAAAAAATATCTGTATATAATTTGATTTTGTCAACATTTTGGTTAAGCATTAATCATATCAATAAATCACAGTGTTGACTTTTTGTTTTGCTACAAAACCTGGCATTAAATTTCATTAGAAGAAGTTCCAGTATACACTGTGCAGATGTATGTGGTTAATTAAATAAATGTTAAAATATATTATTACTTTGCGTAATCATTACTTTTTTGTCAAAAGCACTTTCTTTATCTTGGTCTGATACTGTCTGTGAGAGTTCAATGCTTCATGTTCAGCAGACTTATGATCCTTGATCTCCTGCTTGCACAGGTATACTAAGATTGAGAAACATCATGTTCAGCAGACTTATGATCTTTTATCTCCTGCTTGCACAGGTATACTAAGATTGAGAAACATCATGTTCAGCAGACTTATGATCTTTTATCTCCTGCTTGCACAGGTATACTAAGATTGAGAAACATCATGTTCAGTAGACTTATGATCCTTGATCTACTGCTTGCACAGGTATACTAACATTGAGAAACATCATGTTCAGCAGACTTATGATCCTTGATCTCCTGCTTGCACAGGTATACTAACATTGAGAAACATCATGTTCAGCAGACTTATGATCCTTGATCTCCTGCTTGCACAGGTATACTAACATTGAGAAACATCATGTTCAGCAGACTTATGATCCTTGATCTCCTGCTTGCACAGGTATACTAACATTGAGAAACATCATGTTCAGCAGACTTATGATCCTTGATCTCCTGCTTGCACAGGTATACTAACATTGAGAAACATCATGTTCAGCAGACTTATGATCCTTGATCTCCTGCTTGCACAGGTATACTAACATTGAGAAACATCATGTTCAGCAGACTTATGATCTTTTATCTCCTGCTTGCACAGGTATACTAAGATTGAGAAACATCATGTTCAGCAGACTTATGATCTTTTTGTTGGGTTTTTGTTGTTGAGACTTATGATCCTTGATCTCCTGCTTGCACAGGTATACTAACATTGAGAAACATCATGTTCAGCAGACTTATGATCCTTGATCTCCTGCTTGCACAGGTATACTAACATTGAGAAACATCATGTTCAGCAGACTTATGATCCTTGATCTCCTGCTTGCACAGGTATACTAACATTGAGAAACATCATGTTCAGCAGACTTATGATCCTTGATCTCCTGCTTGCACAGGTATACTAACATTGAGAAACATCATGTTCAGCAGACTTATGATCCTTGATCTCCTGCTTGCACAGGTATACTAACATTGAGAAACATCATGTTCAGCAGACTTATGAACCTTGATCTCCTGCTTGCACAGGTATACTAACATTGAGAAACATCATGTTCAGCAGACTTATGATCCTTGATCTCCTGCTTGCACAGGTATACTAACATTGAGAAACATCATGTTCAGCAGACTTATGATCCTTGATCTCCTGCTTGCACAGGTATACTAACATTGAGAAACATCATGTTCAGCAGACTTATGATCCTTGATCTCCTGCTTGCACAGGTATACTAACATTGAGAAACATGTCCAGCAGACAGTTATACATACAGTTTATTTTAGACAACTACAGATGTCTTGGGAAATCCAGTGCTATAAGTAGATTTGCATTCATTGAGAAATTATTATCAAGACATAAACAATTGTAGTTAATGAAGTTAAAATAATGACCTAATATTTTGTCACTTCTTTATTGAAGCTGTTTTTCAAAACTCGTTTTTTAGTGCAATTTAATTAATTTAAATGATTTAATTGAGTTAATTTTATTCTATTGTCGTGAACGACAGAATTTGGAAAATCCCAATACAATTTTGGGAGACAATGACGCTGCCCATTGAGAACATAATCCAGTAATGCATAATAGATTACTTTTGCTCATTAATTTAAAAGACTTTTTTATCATGACAGTGATTTTAGCTGATGCAATCAATTAAAAATTAACAACGTTAATAATAAATCAGTAGAAACTGTAGGAATGGCATGAGTTCTACAAACATGGTACCTGTAGAAGAATGTTTCAAGTAAATAGAGATTTTTTAGGGCACAGTGCAAAGCATGTGGCGCCATCCTTTGACAAAAGAGGAGCAACAAGCTGCTACTTTTTGAACCAATGGTAAACTAGCGTAAAAGGTATCCTCAAAATAAGATTACTCAGAAATGCTTAATTTAACTGTTTGTGTATTATTGCAATAATAATGTGAGTCAAGTGCAAATGTTCCTTACACGGCTTTAAAATTTCGTTACTAATTACCTTATAGCATAATTGTTTAAAGTAATGTGAAAAATACGAAATTTTTTAGCCTATAATTTATAAACAGACATTTGCGATAAATAAGACTAAAATATTACCTAGTAAATAATAACATGCACTGTGATGGAACTAGTGTTTGCTTTTCTTGAATAACTTTACTTGCACATATGGCAGAATTAAAAATACAATTTAAGTATTTATAAATATCAAATTTTAGCCCTAACTGTGCCAATTAGTTTTCAGTCCAAAATCTCTTTGTACTCAGTCTCCGTTGGGATGCACTGCTCAATAGTGCTCATAATGGGTTAGTGCTAGCACCTACCAGTGATTTTTATAATGCATGCACACAACTATGCACTAAAGTGTGGCAGTATAGTCTTTTTCCATTAGATAATTGTAGATAGGTCTAGATCTCAAAAACGACATTTATCAGCCACTACTTCAGTCGATTTCGCTGTGGTTGCTGATGTGCATCATATTGTATTGGGCGTAATGAGTGCACTCATATGTAAAATATCAATGCGCAACGTAGAACTATTTACAGGAAGTTCTTTGTGCGCACTATGCTAGGTGTTGTTGGTTACTTCCTGTCAACGCTGAATTCCGTGGCAATTTTCGTATCTGCTGAGAAATTTTTATTATCTGTATAACTTCAGCATAATTGACATAATGCCATGAGTGTAACAGAGAAAATAAAAAGCAGCTGGTTTTTAATAGGAATTATTGTCGTGATAATACTTGCAAATTTGGAACCTGAATTAGGCCGCAAG
>JAQGDQ010001904.1:12500-21533 GCA_030141605.1 Tubiluchus corallicola | reverse complement strand
GTGAATTCTGTTTCACGAAAGCTGCAAATATGGGTTCATCAGCAATGGCAGTTACTCTGTTTAGGAACTGCAGGACCAGATCCAGTGTTAAAAAACTCTGCAGGCATATTTCCCTGTCTGCTAGCAAGGGCGCGTCGCATTATGAACTAGTTATAGTGGGAGGTGGCGCCGGTGGGTGTGCTCTGTCACACAAGTTTGGAAGGAAAGTAAAGACAGCTGTGATAGAGCCAAGTCAGGTAGGCTTACTTTTTTTGGCAAATTTTAACTGCCGCAGATGTTCAATCATGAAAATGATTGTCTATTTAGTACACTACAAGCACTTCGCGGATGCTGTCTTATATTAGGACCGATAACAGATTGTCTCCCAGGTTCTCGTTATATAAAACCAATATTCAATATTAATCATATTATAATATGTGGTATTTATGCAGCCCGTTTTATGAACTACTTGTAGTGTCTTAATGATTTAGCGAAACATTATACCATTTATTGTGTAATTATCATGGGATTTGTGGCGTCGAAAGCATTTATAGTACTCTACTTGTAAATCATTTGTGCTGTGTTAGGCTGCTTTTAACAAACTGCCTGTTGTTTTTAAGGATTGCACAGTTCATAACACTATTAGTGACAAAAATAGTAACAACTACAACGAATTAAAAAACACTTGTTTTTTCTTTTGTTTTTCCTTCTTTCTCATTGCGGGTTTTTATTCATAGTAAGATTCATTTTACATAATTACAAAAGTTCGAGAATTTGAGAAATCTGAAAGTCGGACAGCATCGAGATTTATCTCGTAATTTAAAAAATCATTTAAAACAGAAATATGGTTTTTGTTTGTAACCTGATTTCGTTACTTGTGTGACTTAGTTTAGTTACGACGGCTGCTCGAGGTGGCAATTTTCTGTGATTTTTTTATTATTTTTTGGAAATTAATAAACTAATTTATGCCGTAGTAAATGCTTCTCCGAGAGTTTAGTGTTAATTTTTGTTCAGCTAAAACTCCAAATAAAGTGGGGAAATGAATCAACGGACCAGTTGCAGTGGTCACTTCGTTCTGCACTCTGGACACTTTTTGTTCTAAATACTACGTTATGATGCTTCAAAGCAGAATCCACTAAAATTTGGTAAAACGTCATTTTTTTGTTTTTTATAAAAATAAACGCTAAACAAATTTGACTTTTATATTCTAGCATGAAATTGCCAGAAAAATGTTCAAAAAATACTAAAAATCTAATTTTATAACCCCTACCCACTTCTTTGACTAAAAACCAGTACTAAAATTGTGAAAAAACTTGTATTTTCAAATCCCAATAGTAGTTATTTTGCTTCGGGCTTTTTTGTTGACAAGCCCTGATTTTCGTCAGTAAGAGCCATCTACTGGATTTAAACATAACTTCAGTGTGTTCTTGCAAAGTCTGTAGCAACCAACATTCATACAGTTGCTAAGTGTTTTGTAGAAACGCGACAAAAAACAATGGCTGACTTTAACAGCGATTTTCTCAAGGTTAGGTTTTTCAGTGTGTAGCCTGCACTTCAACTTCAACGTGGATTATCTCAGCTTAAAAATAACATAGAGTGATGAACTTGGTATCAAAATGATCCACATGAAATGGAGATGCAAGCAACTAAAGCTTAACTGCCAACTTGTGCCCGATTTTGTTATGTAAGCACGCATACACTTTGCAACGACACGAAATGCAGCAGCGACGTAGCAATATTTTTCCGTTGATACCGAGGCTTAATTCCACACTTAGTAAAGCTGGTTAAACTTCAGGCTACATTTTTGGGATAAACGAGACTATTTCCGTTTTGCACGCAAGATCCCGGCAGGGGATTCTGCATTGGAGCGTGCGTGCGTATGCGCGCTGGAACTGAGCCAAGTACAGCTGCGTTAGATATTCTATGTGTGCTGGAACTGAGCCAAGTACAGCTGCGTTAGATCTTCTATGTGTGCTGGAACTGAGCCAACTACCTACAGCACTAGTAGGTATACTGTCCTTGAGGCTATACCCGAGTATGTAGGTCGAGGGCTACTGTCAACTTAATCGTCGTAGGAACATCTACAACCAGGGCCGATTTTAAGCCAATTTTCTGCAAACTGGGGCCTGCGGGCAGGAGGGGCCCTGGAACAAACGCTCGAGCTGAGTGGATGAATTAATGAGTGTCCAGTTTGCACGAAGTTTCTTGATACTGTGATGGCAGTGAAATTATACAGTCTGACACGTAAATCAATGCTCTTTTGTTTTTTTACTGATTGTTTGTCTTGTAATTTCAGTTTATCATTTTGTGTTTTGCAGGTACAAACACAAACAGTATGTCAGTAATTATCTTCACTTGTAACAAAATGTTAAATATTTCATAAAAGTTTTCAATTTCTAGTAAATATCATTGTGGCTAATGGCGGAGCCTCAAGCGATTAACACTTTTTGACTAAGACTGATGCACGAAGCATAAAACATCAAATTTTCAGCTTTTGCAGGGTAGAGGGCACCACTAACAATTTTCAAATTGGGCCCGCGCACTTCCTAGGTCACTAACAATTTTCAAATTGGGCCCGCGCACTTTCTAGACCACTAACAATTTTCAAATTGGGCCCGCGCACTTCCTAGGCCACTAACAATTTTCTAATTGGGCCCGCGCACTTCCTAGGCCACTAACAATTATCTAATTGGGCCCGCACACTTCCTAGACCACTAACAATTTTCAAATTGGGCCTGTGCACTTCCTAGGCCACTAACAACTTTCAAATTGGGCCCGCGCACTTCCTAGCACCCACCCTGTCTACAACTACGCGAGCCGCACCTTGGCCGACATTTTTCTACACAACAACTGTAGTAAAAGGGAAACGAATTATATTTATCGCATTCACAAGGGCCTATTGGAGGGGAGTCCAGCCCGTCAGGTGCGTAGTTCCGGGGTCCAAGAGCTATGAAGGGACTTATAGCAACCATGCAACACCCTCGAGAACAAGGACTTTCTACAACCCCCCCCCCACCCCCAGGACATACACTTACATTCACATACTCAAACTTCACTATACTTCTCACACCATTCTTACTTATTTTTATTGCATTTATTATTAATTATTATAGGCCTAGTTGTATAGACATATGATAACACCAAGAGTACCTCTACCTACAGCTCGCGGTAGATGCATGGATACGTAAATTAGTGTAATAATTAGCATTAATTGAATATGTTTGCAAATTAATAAAATAAAGTAAGTCGTAAAATTACATTTTCATCATCTGCCTGCAAGCAATTTATCTACCTAAAGCGTAATCACGCATGAGTTAGTCCTGCATTTTTGTACACGTATTCTCATGTATCTATCATATTGTTACGGAGGCACCTATGTCGGGTCAGGTGTAGGACCCTCTACACGCTCTGCTTCCACGTCAGCAGCAACTCACCCCTTTCTTGTAGGTCCAGACGTCTTGTTTGGCCCTACACCTGGTGTGAGAAGCCAGCTGACCTGGAATGCCAGTATAAAAGCGTGTAGAGGTCACTACAGCCTTGATTTTTCTGACACAGGTGCTCCCCGGGTGTAGCGCTGTTACTGAGTTAGTTAGTTATTTTTTTGTGCACGTGTATTTTGTTCCTTATTTTTATTAGTGCTGTTAATAAACTCCGTACAGTGTAGTTTTTGTGTATTTTATTTTATGAGAGTTAAATGACATGCTATAACAAGCACATGGTACTAGTTTACAGACATTAACTTAATTAATTAGCATAACATTTATAATTAAAATTGACATTTGACACACCGATAATAAAATGAATCTTCGTGATGCGCATTATCAAGACCTCTATGCCATCTTGGAGTTCGACCCCCTGGGTCGGATTTGAAATTACTTGTCATATTGCAACTTATTCATACTTCCGTTGCGTTTAGCACAGGTTATATAAGTGGCTTGACGAAATTAAACTGCTTGTGGTGTGCTAGTACTGATAACCTAGCTGAGTAACGTAACAGGCTCAGTCAACTTAAATTATATTTTTATACAGCTATCAGTTGAGTGTTAACGCTATTTTAAGATTTTAAGTGTTTGTTTTCACGAGGTATTGATCGTGGAAGGTTTTATTTGAGAAATTTTTCCAAACCTTATTGCTCGCAGACATTATAAGGCTGCAGTATTGATCGAATTTTTATGCTGGCTGTAAAGTTTGACGTTATTTGAATCTGTTTCGTCTGGTTTATTGTGCGGTGGTGTGTTGAGTTAAAAATTAACACTTGTAGTAGTAGTAGTAGTAGTAGTAGTAGTGGTAGTGGTAGCGGTAGCGGTAGGAGTGGCAGTGGCAGTGGCAGTGGCAGTGGTAGTGGTAGTAGTAGTATAATCTTTTTGCATTTTTAAAAACATTGACCACCATAATAAAAGGCACACTGTCAGTGTTAGTTCATATAAAAACATACACTGTTCTGGACAAATGCGTCTGGTGCAAACTAAACTATAAGCGCAACTAGAAATTCAAAAATAAAAGACAAACTACAAACACACAATGCACTATGATAAAATACAATGTCTAAGTTAAACCTGCATTCCTTACGACCCATTGAGGACCACAGGACAGCTACCATGAAAAATAATGATTTCACAGTTCGTCTAGGTTAAACCTGCATTCTTTACGACACATTGAGGATCATGAGGCAGCTACCATGAAAAATAATGATTTCGCAGTCCATCTAAGTTAAACCTGCATTCCTTACGACCCATTGAGAACCACAGGGCAGCTACCATGAAAAATAATGATTTCACAGTTCGTCTAGGTTAAACCTGCATTCTTTACGACACATTGAGGATCATGAGGCAGCTACCATGAAAAATAATGATTTCACGGTTCGTCTAAGTTAAACCTGCATTCTTTACGACCCATTGAGGACTGCAGGACAGCTACCATGAAAAATAATGATTTCACGGTTCGTCTAGGTTAAACCTCCATTCTCTACGACCCATTGAGGATCATGAGGCAGCTACCATGAAAAATAATGATTTCACAGTTCGTCTAGGTTAAACCTGCATTCTTTACGACCCATTGAGGATCATGAGGCAGCTACCATGAAAAATAATGATTTCACAGTTCGTCAAAGTTATACCTCCATTCTCTACGACCCATTGAGGATCATGAGGCAGCTACCATGAAAAACTAATGATTTCAGAGTTCGTCTAGGTTAAACCTGCATTCTTTACGACCCATTGAAGAATGTAGGACAGCTGCCATGAAAAATAATGATGGATGTAATTTCTAGCAATTGGGGTGTTCACTTGCATTAATGTAACAGTTTTTGTTCACATGCAACCTGAAACAATTACGTCGCTCACTGCAGGCCCCGAAGGGAGCTCCACTTTCAACAATTTCATAAGGTCATGTGTTTATTTACAGGAACATTACTTGTTTATTTACAGGAACATTACTATCAGTCACTATGGACAATGACCGGATGCGGTCTAATGCAGTACTATGATTCAGTAAAGTCGATGCAAGATGTCTTGAACAAGAAAGTGGATTGGATACAGGATCGCGCGGTGGAGTTTTCTCCAAAACACAACACTGTGACGACCGGAAGTGGAAAAGAGGTACTACAACATCCGATGAAATTTTAAAATTGTTTTATTATCGTCCTCACAATCATTCTTCCTGATCATTGTCAATTTCTTCTTTCACGTCATCATATTCCTTCTCTTTGTTCTTGCCTTCCACTTTTTTCTTTTCATCCATCCTCTTTTCCTCGTCCGTCTTATCATCCCCATTCTTTATTTTCTTCTTTATTTCTGCCTTTTCTTTCTTGTTTTTGCTTCTGTTCTCGGGTTTATCCTTTTCATTTTAACCTCGTGCCTCTTTTCCACTTTTTCTTGTCGTTTTCTTTTTTCCACTTTCTCTTGTTGCCCCTTTTTTTCACTTTTTCTTGTCGCACTTTTTTTCCACTTTTTCTTGTCGTGCCTTTTTTCCACTTTTTCTTGTCGCGCCTTTTCCCACTTTTTCTTCTCGTGCCTTTCTTCCACTTTTTCTTGTCACACTTTTTTTCCACTTTTCTTGTCGTGCCTTTTTTCCACTTTTCTTGTCACACTTTTTTCCACTTTTTCTTGTTGCACTTTTTTCCACTTTTTCTTGTTTTTTTCTTGTCGCATATTTTTTTCCACTTTTTCTTGTCGTGCCTTTTTTCCACTTTGTCTTGTCGTGCCTTTTTTCCACTTTGTCTTGTCGTGCCTTTCTTCCACTTTTTCTTGTCACGCCTTTTTTCCACTTTTCTTGTCGTGCCTTTTTTCCACTTTTTCTTGTCATGCCTTTTTTCCACTTTTTCTTGTCGCACTTTTTTTCCACTTTTTCTTGTCGTGCCTTTTTTCCACTTTTTCTTGTCGTGCCTTTCTTCCACTTTTTCTTGTCGCGCCTTTTTTCCACTTTTCTTGTCGTGCCTTTTTTCCACTTTTTCTTGTCACACTTTTTTTCCACTTTTTGTTGTCGTGCTTTTTTTCCACTTTTTCTTGTCGCACCTTTCTTCCACTTTTTCTTGTCACGCCTTTTTTCCACTTTTCTTGTCGTGCCTTTTTTCCACTTTTTCTTGTCGTGCCTTTTTTCCACTTTTTCTTGTCGCACTTTTTTTCCACTTTTTCTTGTCGTGCCTTTTTTCCAATTTTTCTTGTCGTGCCTTTTTTCCACTTTTTCTTGTCGTGCCTTTTTTCCACTTTTTCTTGTCGTGCCTTTTTTCCACTTTTTCTTGTCGTGCCTTTTTTCCACTTTTTCTTGTCGTTGTCTTTTCCTTGTCATTTTTCATTTTATTCTCACGTTCTTCTTTTACATTTTCATCTCTTTTCCCTATTTTTCTTATTGTTTTCGTCTTGTACTCATTTTGCTTCCTTGTTTGAATGTCTATTCCTTTGAATGTTGTTTTCTTGTTTCTTGTTCTCATTTTCTTTCTCTTATTGCTACCTGCCCCCCCCCCACTTATTTCTGTGATTTTCTTTTTTCACTGGATGGCAGCAATTCAAAAGGGAAATTAGTTTCAAAAATTGCAGGACTAATTAGCAATGGAAAAGTATTGAATGCTTGAAAAAGAGCCTTTCACAGTTTTGCTATGCGCACGCGCAATTGCTGTAGGTCAAAGGTTAAGTATAGCACAGCAATGCGTCTTAATTACACCTGTCACGTGACGTGTGTGAAAGGCAAAGCTGTCTGCCGCATCACTTCAGTAAATTTAGTAGTTTTACATGGACTTTACTTAATTTACTAGCAGTGATTTACTAGCAGAATCTTGCTTGAGAACAAGACAAAATGAACTAGGTAAGGTTCTGCCTAGCTGTTAAAACTGTTACTGTTCATCATCATCATCGTCATCGTCGTCGTCGTCATCGTCATCGTCATCATCATACGCCTGTCACGTCTATTGTACACATTGGGCAGGCAGAATTCTAAAATAAAAGAAATCTGCCTTCAGACAGGTAAACGCAGCAGTAATCCAGCAAAAAAACTAGACACTGCTACGCCAGTGGCTTGTCAGCACCACTTCCGTTACTATTACAACAGCTTGGCTGTGAGGCGTTGTCAAGTGTACACAAATGCGTTGTTTGGTACATTTAACCTTTGACCTGTTCATGATCATCATCAATCGCTGGAACTGTGAAAAAGCTTATTCAAAACGGGGCAAGTTGAACAACAGGGACCGGTGATGAAAGGAACTGGTCGTAGGCGTGGCACTCTTTGAACCATTGAGTCGTAACGTTATTGTCATCATCATCACAGCACTTGAAGTTATTGCAGTGGTAGGAGAGACAACTGCAGCAATTACGAGGACGAGACTTAAAGGAACCGCCGGAAGGGCACCACCAGAAACAAAGCATGTTGCCAACAACTTGTACAGTTTACAGTTTACAGTTTTGGTTAAAAGCAAACCGGACGATTGTGTAAACATTACTCTAGAATAAAGTTTGCTCTAAAATATTGAAAACTACAATAGCTTACTTACATTACTTACTGACTCACTCACCCACTCACTCCATCACTCGCTCACTTAGTGAACTAATCGTCATTACAATACTTAAAGCAAAACCGGACGATTGTGTAAACACGAGTTCAGAATAAAGAATGCTCTAAAATATTGAAAACTACAATAGCTTTTTTAAATCAAAGCTTAGATTAAATAATAATTACCTCGGATACTCAAATTTTGTTAAACTTTCAAAGCTACGCGCGGCTCATTAAATCTACTAAGATTGGCAACGGTGCCTTTTTGTCACGAGCGCGTGGATGTTGATGGCGGACAAATAGATGTTGATACCGTGATAACTATGATCATGAACTGCAGTGTTAGTTTCTGACGTCATATGATGTAGAGCCCATTTTCGTGACATCACGCATTTAAGCAGTGCTGTAACACTTATGCAAATGTGCTTGGCGCGCAAGGGAAGACGCCTGCCATTGTACAAACTGTGGTTAGTTTCTGACGTAAGCAATAGCTGTGTTTGGTTGCCGTTAATTAACTTTCTAAGCTAATTATTCAAATATAAGGAACAATTCTAAACTTTTATAAGCAAGAAAATGTAGATTCTGGACAATAAATTAAAATGAGATTGGGTTCCTTTAAAGCACAAGAAAACCCTCCACTTACATAAAGCTTAAAAAATTCACCTTGAAATTTTCTACATCTTAGAAACTGTCTTTTTGAATGCAGGACTTGCGTCAGCAGTAACGCTGTATAAAATTTGGCAAATTGAAACTCCAGTGATGACTGTTAGACGCAGCCATTTTGATGATAGTCATTTGAAACAAGTTTAGATAACACTGAGTAAAGTTTGAAAAAATAAATACAGCATTCGTAGCATATGTGTTACTAACTAAGTAAAATTTTTAATTACTGTATCTTTTCAATAAGATTAAAAATACGTTTTGATTAGTGAGTGGCGCCCCCTGCAGGATGAATCAGTAACATTTTACCAATTGGCGCAAACTTTTTAAATTATTATTTCTAGTTACATAAGTCTTTTCAGCAGGTAAATGAAATGCTAAGTAAAATAACTTTCCATGGAAAATTTTATGGGA
>JAQGDQ010001904.1:0-10000 GCA_030141605.1 Tubiluchus corallicola | reverse complement strand
TTGCCAAATATGGATAGTTCAATTCAATACTATTTTTTTCCTACCTCCAGTTCCCATTATGAACGTTCCGTACATAAAAATGCATTAAACTTGCTTCTCATATCACCGTCAAATTATGTCGAATTTTAACTGCTATTGAGAAAATAAAATTGAATTGTAAAAAAAATAATTGAATTGAATTGTCAGTGTCTTCACAAATGTTGATTTTGCTCTAGGTTGAAGGTTTGGAGGACGCATTGAAAACTCCAAAAGTTGGCTCCAATTACTCCAAGGACTATGTGCTCAAGACTCTCCGTGCCATGAAGAGCTTTAAAGGGGGGAATGCTCTCTTTACCTTCCCTAATACGCTGATTAAATGCTCTGGGGCGCCTCAAAAAATCATGTATTTGTGCCATGACTTTTGGGCCAAGGTATGTAAGTCGAAGATATATATTTTAGAGCAAAAAATCCAATCTTAAACTGCAGGTCAAAACAATCTACTCTTTAAAATATTGAAAAAAAACATACTATTTTTTTCAAAAATGACTTACATGAAAGAATTATTACGTAATCTTCTTACCTTACGTAATCTATGCTTATCATCTTCTATTTCTATTCTTTTTTATTATTATCTTCTATTTCTAAATCTTTCTAACATTTTTCGCGAATTTTGAAATAATTCCAACTATCCAGAAACCTTGACTTTTCCTTTAATCCGGAGCACACGTCTGTATGAACGTGCGCATGTCATCATTTTCCTCTCTCTTTCTCTCTCTTTATAGAATGGTTTGAAAGAAAAGACTCAGCTAGAATATTGCACGCCGTTGGAGTCGATATTTCCAGTAGAGAAGTATGCGAAAGTTTTGAAACGTAAGTTTCACTAGCGTAGTGACACACAATTGACTTTTACCTTCCAACTTCTGTGGCATAGAAAACCCGTGAGTATCAGTGGTGATAATAACATGGAAGATAACAGATGTGCCTATTGAAAAAGTGTATTTATAATAAAAAACGTATTCCGTTCAGACATAGAATATAACGGAATGTTTCAATTCAAAATAGCAAAATCGTGCATGAGTCGGCAGTTAAGCTTTTCTATTATTCACACATCCTAACTCTCCATTTCATGAGGATCATTTTGATACCAAGTTCATCACTCTATGTTATTTCTAAGCTGAGATAATCCACGTTGAAGTTGAGGTGCAGGCTGCACACTGAAAAACATAACCTTGAGAAAATCACTGTTAACGTCAGCCATTGTTTTTGTCACATCTCTACAGAACACTTAGCAACCGCACAAATGTTAGATTTTTAGTATTTTTGAACATTTTCTTGATAATTTGATGTTAGAATATAAAAGTCCAATATATTTAAGAGTTTGTTTTTGTAAAAAAAAAAACAAAAAATTGACATTTGACCAAATTTTTGGTGCCTTCTACGTTAAAGCATCATAACGTAGTTTAACTAATCTGAGTAATGGGAGGACGACTTTGGTTTAATTTTTTTTCTTCTTCTTAGGCATTGCTGAGTCAAAAGGAGCGAATGTGAATTACAAGACGCACATGGTTTCTGTGAATCCTGCAAAAGACGAAGCCACGTTTGAAAGACTAGATACCAAGGAAAGATTTACAGTGCCAGTACGTGCAAATTAAAAAAAATGATTTTCTAGCTTGCAAGATTTGAACACGTCTCACGGTAGTTAACTAAGGTTCAGACTAGTACGTTTTCTCGCTAAGTTAACTCATCAAGTATCTCTCAAGCATATTCAGACTAGAGAGAAAAACTTGCTGTGAGTTACTCTCTGTCAATAAGCCTGAGTTAACACTCACTTCTTTATTCGCTGTGACATGTCTCGAGAGTAACTCGTCGAGTTGTTCACACTAGATAGTAAATCAACTCGCAGCAACCTTCAGAGATTTTGCAATAACTTATCTACAGTAACTCGCAAAGCAGTTCACACTTGCGAGTTTCGTGTCAGAATGAAAAATCTCTAGTCTGAATGCGCCCTTACTCTTCAAACTGTGAACATCTTGTGAATTTGAGACAGACTTGCCACCAGCTGCAGTACTTAAAATTGAAACCAAATGTGAAATATTTTCAGACTGAACAATTTTCTTGTTTTGAAATTCGATCTAGATGACTCACGTTCAGCAACATTTCACAAACGAATGAAGTACTAGTAATCACTGATTATTTTGTAAAGAAGCACTGTTGTCATCATCATCATCATTATCATCGTCATCATCATCATCATCGTCGTCGTCGTCGTCGTCATCATCATCATCATCATCATCACCATCATCGTTGTCATCAACATCATCATCATCAACATCCTCATTGTCATCATCATCACTGTCGTCTTCATCATATCATCATCATCATCGTCATAATCATCATCGTCGTCGTTGTCATCATCATGATCATCATCATCGTCGTCATCAACATCCTCATTGTCATCATCATCACCGTCATCATCATCATCATCATCGTCGTCGTCGTCATCATCATCATCATTAGTTCTTACTTTACAGACACTATATTCATAAAAAATCAATTCATAACGTTGGATATTATGAGGTATAAATCCAAACTTTTGATTTTCAAGATTTACGGACATTGACATACTGTCAACTTTGGATGTCCAACTAGTGCTGAGTTAAAAAAATGTTTGTGCGAGTCATGGTGATTCATTGTGTCTAACAGCAGAAGCAAAAACATGCACCCAAAGATAAAGATAAACAAATATAAAAACAAACATGAAATTTTAATGACGAATGTCAAATTTTTGCTAAACCATTATAATGTGAGTGAGCTAAGAATATAAAATGGCTGACATTTCCACTGGATTTTGAGGTTGCAGATAAACGAGAAAGTCACTCACGATTATTGATTATTTTTCAGTACAACTTTCTCCACGCTACGCCACCTCAATCTGCCCCAGAATGCATTCGTAACAACAAGGAGCTTGCAGACAAAGACGGATGGCTTGAACTAAACAAAGAAACTTTAAGACACGTGACGTTTGACAATGTGTTTGGGATAGGCGATTGCACAAGTTTACCAACGTCTAAAACTACAAGTGCTGTTGGTATGTTTAGTTACGCAGGTAACAGGTTTGGTTAGGTTAGGTTACCAACGTCTAAAACTACAAGTGCTGTTGGTATGTTTAGTTACGCAGGTAACAGGTTTGGTTAGGTTAGGTTAGGTTAGGTTACAATTTAATTTTTTAATGTTTTCGTTGTGTGAAAGAAATTTTTTAACTAGATTATCACGGATGAATTCATGATCCCCGAAACTAAAAAACTCTCTGGTCTTTGGAACCTAAGCACATCATTTGTGACCTTTGGATCCTAAGCACATCATTTGTGACCTTTGGATCCTAAGCACATCATTTGTGACCTTTGGATCCTAAGCATATCACTTGTGGTTTTTGGACCCTAACACGAAACGCTTGTGGTCTTTCAACTCTAAGGCAAAACATATGTGGTTTTTGGACCCCTAAATCATATCATTTGTGGTCTTTGGACACTAGGACACGTTATTTGTGGTCTTTGGACACTATGGCACATTATTTGTGGTCTTTGGACACTAGGACACGTTATTTGTGGTCTTTGGGACACTATGGCACATTATTTGTGGTCTTTGGACACTAGGACACGTTATTTGTGGTCTTTGGACACTATGACACGTCATTTGTGGTCTTTGGACACTAGGACACGTTATTTGTGGTCTTTGGACACTATGGCACGTTATTTGTGGTCTTTGGACACTAGGACACGTTATTTGTGGTCTTTGGACACTATGACACGTTATTTGTGGTCTTTGGACACTAGGATACGTTATTTGTGGTCTTTGGACACTATGGCACATTATTTGTGGTCTTTGGACACTAGGACACGTTATTTGTGGTCTTTGGACACTAGGACACGTTATTTGTGGTCTTTGGACACTATGGCACATTATTTGTGGTCTTTGGACACTATGGCACATTATTTGTGGTCTTTGGACACTAGGACACGTTATTTGTGGTCTTTGGACACTATGACACGTTATTTGTGGTCTATGGACACTAGGACACGTTATTTGTGGTCTTTGGACACTATGGCACGTTATTTGTGGTCTTTGGACACTAGGACACGTTATTTGTGGTCTTTGGACACTATGACACGTTATTTGTGGTCTTTGGACACTATGGCACGTTATTTGTGGTCTTTGGACACTAGGACACATTATTTGTGGTCTTTGGACACTATGGCACATTATTTGTGGTCTTTGGACACTAGGATACGTTATTTGTGGTCTTTGGACACTAGGACACGTTATTTGTGGTCTTTGGGACACTATGGCACGTTATTTGTGGTCTTTGGACAATATGGCACATTATTTGTGGTCTTTGGACAATATGGCACATTATTTGTGGTCTTTGGACACTAATGCGAAACAGTTATGGTCTTTGGACCCTAAGGTATGTCATTTGCGGCCTTTGGATACTTAGGCAAAACATTTGTGGTTTTTGGATCCTGATGCACATCATTTGTGGCTCTTGGACTCTAACTAGAAACAGTTATGGTCTTTGGACGCTAAGGCAAAACTGGGGTATACAGACCACAAGTAGTAAGTCTCTGGTCCCTAGACAGACATGTTAGCCACATACCAAAGTGATTGAACAGTGGTCAAAAATAGGCCGAATCTCGTACAACCCCTGCTTGGTCATAATTTCAAGTACAACTCTTGCACAACCTCAGCTTGATCATAACTTCGAGTCCAATACTTGCACAACACCTGCTTGATAATAATTTTGTCCAACTCTTGTACAACCTCTGCTTGATCATAACTTCGAGTCCAATACTTGCACAACACCTGCTTGATAATAATTTTGTCCAACTCTTGTACAACCTCTGCTTGATCATAACTTCGAGTCCAATACTTGCACAACCCCTGCTTGATAATAATTTTGTCCAACTCTTGTACAACCTCTGCTTGATCATAACTTCAAGTCCAATACTTGCACAACCCCTGCTTGATAATAATTTTGTCCAACTCTTGTACAACCTCTGCTTGATCATAACTTCGAGTCCAATACTTGCACAACCCCTGCTTGATAATAATTTTGTCCAACTCTTGTACAACCTCTGCTTGATCATAACTTCGAGTCCAATACTTGCACAACCTCTGCTTGATAATAATTCTAAGTCCAACTCTTGCACAACATCTGCTTGATAATAATTTTAAGTCCAACTCTTGCACAACCTCTGCTTTATCATAAGTTCAAGCGCAAATCTTGCACAACCTCTGCTTTATCATAATTTCAAGCTCAAATCTTGCAAAAGTAATGAGAAGGCCATAAATTTCGATTAATTTCACAGTGAAGCAGCCTGAAGGAAGCTGGTAATCTCAACGTGCCATTTTTCGTTACTGTGATCACCACTAGTGTCGCCATCTACTGAAGTTATTGTTGAACTAATGGAAACTAATGTAATTTTGACCAATTACAGCTGGTCAATTGGGTGTGCTAAAGAGGAACCTCGATGTGGTTATGAAGGGGAAGTCTCCAAGGTCTTCCTACGATGGCTACACATCGTGTCCAGTGCTGGTGGGAAACAGACGCCTCCTGCTGGCTGAGTTTGATTACGAAAAACGACCCATGGAAACGTTTCCGTTTGACCAAGGAAAACCGAGAATTTCCATGTATTTAATGAAGAAACATCTAATGCACAGGCTGTACTTCAAACTAATGTTAAAGTACGTAGTTCTCAATGTGATCTCTTAAATACAGGCTGGGTCTAAAAATTCTGCACAGGCTTTACTTCAAACTAATGTTAAAGTACGTAGTTATCAATGTGATCTCTTAAATACAGGCTGGGTCTAAAAATTCTGCACAGGCTTTACTTCAAACTAATGTTAAAGTACGTAGTTATCAATGTGATCTCTTAAATACAGGCTGGGTCTAAAAATTCTGCACAGACTTTACTTCAAACTAATGTTAAAGTACGTAGTTATCAATGTGATCTCTTAAATACAGGCTGGGTCTAAAAATTCTGCATAGACTGTACTTCAAACTAATGTTAAAGTACGTAGTTATCAATGTGATCTCTTGAATACAGGCTGGGTCTAAAAATTCTGCACAGGCTTTACTTCAAACTAATGTTAAAGTACGTAGTTATCAATGTGATCTCTTAAATACAGGCTGGGTCTAAAAATTCTGCACAGACTTTACTTCAAACTAATGTTAAAGTACGTAGTTATCAATGTGATCTCTTAAATACAGGCTGGGTCTAAAAATTCTGCACAGGCTTTACTTCAAACTAATGTTAAAGTACGTAGTTATCAATGTGATCTCTTAAATACAGGCTGGATCTAAAAATTCTGCACAGACTTTACTTCAAACTAATGTTAAAGTACGTAGTTATCAATGTGATCTCTTGAATACAGGCTGGGTCTAAAAATTCTGCACTTTCAAGGGAAAAGAGGGAATTTCTGGGAAACTTTAATTATCACAAACGATTTTGCAGTATTAATTGTGTTAAAAATTCTACTTTTTATCAGACTTGAAAATGGGGTAATATACGAAATCATCCAGGTTACATAATAATAAATTTTAATAATAATATTAATAATAATAGTTAATAATAATAATAATAATAAATGCTTTGAAGTGCCTGCATAAATTGACCTGGATTATCATGTTTTTTTCTTGTTTCAGTGGATTGTGGGAAGGCCCACGAAAGTTTCGTCTAATAAACCATTTTGGGAGAACCGTTTATGGCTGATACCAGCAAGGCTTCCAGACTAAGAAAAAAAATTAAGTTTTATTAAGGAGACATCCTGTGGGATGGTACTGCTGCACGAATCATTGCTTTTTTTATTTCAATTTTCTTTATTTTACTTACCTTAGAAAATTTGCATTATTATTACTATGTTATTTTGTTAGTTGTTTATATATATGTGTTCTGTTGTTAGTTGTTTATTTTTCAATCAGGTTTTTAACAAATTTGTTGTCAATCTTTCTATTCTAACGGCTGTTACACGCATTTAAAAATTTTAAAAACAATCTAATCAAATGAAATCACTTACTGTTTATCTTTTTTTAATAAAATATTTTATTAAAAATGGAGCACTGTCCATGCTAAGTCAAATCTTGTAAAAAAAATCTCAATTTCTGAGCTGCTTTTTCCAGCAGTCACCCATGCTTTTCCTAACCGGACCTAACATTGTTTAGATTTTCCACCAAACATAATGACTTTCATCTGTTTCTCTCACTTCCTTACTGCTGAGAAAATGAAATGATAATGTGCAAATAAATACTTTTGGTTCACCCTGTACACGTAGTATAATAAGCCTTTCACAGTTTCATTGTGTATGCATACAGTTGCTGTAGGTCAAAGGTTAAGTGTACCACAGCAACACGTCTCAACTATGACCGTTACGTGACACGTGGGTAAAGCAAAGCCATGTGCCGCGTCAATTCAGTAACTTCATTTGCTTTATGTGGACTTAGTTGTGTGTTAGTCTGTGTATAGAGTGATTTACTAGCAGGATCTTGTTTAGGAAAAAGAAAAAATGAACCTGGTAAGGTTCTAGCTAGTTGTTAAAACTGTTACTATTCCAATAACATGGGCTGCAATGCGTTGTCAAGTGTACACAAACGCGTTGTCCGGTGCACTTAACCTTTGACCTTTTCACGATCATCGTCAATCGCTGGAACTGTGAAAAGGCTAAATTAAAATAAATACTAGCTATGGCACGATTAAGTAAAACAATTATTTGACAATCAAGCATTATTGGCAAGAACAAACTAATAGATAATATAAATGCTACAAAATAGAACAAATTAATAGATATTATAAAAGCTACAAAATGATAAACTTCAAAAACTAAAAAATAAACACGATTTCTGAAAACACAAGATCACAGTGTTACCAAGCAAACAAATACAGTGTCGCGAGACTGGCAACACAAGAAGAGTGTTGCCGCTCATACAAATACAGTGTGTTGTTTAGTTAGTTTTGGCAACCTAACCACAATCCTGAGTTAATATTGTTAGTTAAATTATGTAGATGTATAGTAATTATGTAAATTATGCTTCTATAGCAGACTTAGTGTTTGACATAATGCTGTAATAAGTGGAGTGATCATTAGTGTAGCAGACTTAGTGTTTGACATAATGCTGTAATAAGTGGAGTGATCATTAGTGTTTGACGTAATGTTGTAGAAACTGGCGTGATCATTAGTGTCTGACGTAATGCTGTAGCAACTGGAGTGATCATTAGTGTTTGACGTAATGCTGTAGCAAGTGGAGTGATCATTAGTGTTTGACGTAATGCTGTAGCAAGTGGAGTGATCATTGGTGTTTGACGTAATGCTGTATCAAGTGGAGTGATCACTGGTGTTTGACGTAATGCTGTAGCAAGTGGAGTGATCATTAGTGTTTGACGTAATGCTGTATCAAGTGGAGTGATCATTGGTGTTTGACGTAATGCTGTAGCAAGTGGAGTGATCATTAGTGTTTGACGTAATGCTGTATCA
This sequence comes from Tubiluchus corallicola, assembly GCA_030141605.1. Lineage (NCBI taxonomy): Eukaryota > Metazoa > Priapulida > Priapulimorpha > Priapulimorphida > Tubiluchidae > Tubiluchus > Tubiluchus corallicola. Next base: position 1,495 of record JAQGDQ010001904.1, on the reverse strand, counting down.
AGTGGAGTGATCATTGGTGTTTGACGTAATGCTGTAGCAAGTGGAGTGATCATTACTGTTTGACGCAACGCTGTAATAAGTGGAGTGATCATTAGTGTTTGACGTAATGCTGTAGCAACTGGAGTGATCATTAGTGTATGATGTAATGCTGTATCAAGTGGAGTGATCATTGGTGTTTGACGTAATGCTGTATCAAGTGGAGTGATCATTGGTGTTTGACGTAATGCTGTAGCAAGTGGAGTGATCATTAGTGTTTGACGTAATGCTGTATCAAGTGGAGTGATCATTGGTGTTTGACGTAATGCTGTAGCAAGTGGAGTGATCATTAGTGTTTGACGTAATGCTGTATCAAGTGGAGTGATCATTGGTGTTTGACGTAATGCTGTAGCAAGTGGAGTGATCATTAGTGTTTGACGCAATGCTGTAATAAGTGGAGTGATCATTAGTGTATGATGTAATGCTGTAGCAAGTGGAGTGATCATTAGTGTTTGATGCAATGCTGTAGCAAGTGGAGTGATCATTGTGATGGTGGTACTTACTGGAAGAATGGCAAATACCTGGGAGGTTTACTAAGCATGGAAGCTGATAGAAGCTCGTAGAAAAATATTTGCCTTGGTTCCATATTCTCAGTTTAGAAGCATCTGCAAAAATCTGAATCTCTCCTCAGAAACTAAACTACGTATTTTGTCATCACTTATAAAACCTGTATTCTTGTGTAATTCTGAATTGTGGTCAAGCAAAGTTCCCCAGAAAAATAAAACTTAAAATCCAAAGATGTTGAGAGTAAAATGGCCGAAGAAAATTTCAAATCAGGACCTACACAGTGATGCCAAGCCTGCTATAGCAGCATAATACACAAATACAGTGATTCCAAGCCTGCTAAACAAGTATAATACACAAACACAGAGATTCCAAGCCTGCTAAACAAGTATAATACACAAACACAGAGATGCCAAGCCTGCTAAACAAGTATAATACACAAATACAGTGATGCCAAGCCTGCTGTACAAGTATAATACACAAACACAGAGATTCAAAGCCTGCTAAACAAGCATAATACATAAACACAGTGATTCCAAGCCTGCTAAACAAGTATAATACATAAACACAGAGATTCCAAGCCTGCTAAACAAGTATAATACACAAACACAGAGATTCCAAGCCTGCTAAACAAGTATAATACACAAACACAGAGATTCCAAGCCTGCTAAACAAGTATAATACATAAACACAGAGATTCCAAGCCTGCTAAACAAGTATAATACATAAATACAGAGATTCCAAGCCTGTAATACACAAATACAGTGATGCCAAGCCTGCTGTAGAAGCATAATACATAAACACAGAGATTCCAAGCCTGCTAAACAAGTATAATACATAAACACAGTGATTCCAAGCCTGCTAAACAAGTATAATACACAAACACAGAGATTCCAAGCCTGCTAAACAAGTATAATACACAAACACAGTGATGCCAAGCCTGCTAAACAAGTAG
>JAQGDQ010001309.1:20000-48112 GCA_030141605.1 Tubiluchus corallicola | reverse complement strand
CGAGTCAAAACAGATTAATATGCACTGTACTACACAGACTGTGTGATACACATTACTAATATGCATTGTAATGAAATTACCACTATCTGTCCTGAAAGTAGAAATATATGGTTTTTAATATAAATATTAATAACTTCTAAAATAGTTTCTTGAGTGTAGTAGTAATGATGTGCGCAAATCGGATGCAAAAAAATCGTTATTAGGCCTTTCTGTACTTGGCTGTTTGATCAAACTGCCTGTGGCCCGCAGGAATTGCGGGAAAGTTTAATGTGGCCCGGCTAGTCAGATAATTTGCACACCCATGGGTTAGGCATAAGTACTTTGAATATTGAAAACATTTTGGTGTCTTATAACCATAATTTTTATGAATATTCGATTATGGATAAAACTGATAAATTTGCCATCAAGGCAACAGCTTTATTTCTTTTTATGCACATTTACTATTGTACACCAGCAGCTGGAAGGCCCCGGGTTCAATTCTTGAGCTGGTGCGTGCCAGTTTTTCGGTCAATTTAAGACTTGCAATACACGTACCCAGTAATGACGCTGGAATTAACGAATTTTCACTTGCGGGCTAAATGTAACTTGAATGGATATCTTAGCAGAGAATCGAGATGAATTGATCGTCTTGCACATTACAATGGTACTGGACATGCAACGGACAATGGTACTGGACATGCAACGGACAATGGAACGGACAATGGTACTGGACAATGGAACGGACATGCAACGGACAATGGTACTGGACATGCAACGGACAATGGTACTGGACATGCAACGGACAATGGAACGGACATGCAACGGACAATGGTACTGGACATGCAACGGACAATGGTACTGGACATGCAATGCTCAATGGTAGTGGACATGCAACGGACAATGGTACTGGACATGCAACGGACAATGGTACTGGACATGCAACGGACAATGGTACTGGACATGCAACGGACAATGGAACGGACATGCAACGGACAATGGTACTGGGCATGCAACGGACAATGGTACTGGACATGCAATGCTCAATGGTAGTGGACATGCAACGGACAATGGAACTGGACATGCAACGGACAATGGTACTGGACATGCAACGGACAATGGTACTGGACATGCAACGGACAATGGAACGGACATGCAACGGACAATGGTACTGGGCATGCAACGGTGAATGGTAGTGGACATGCAACGGACAATGGAACGGACATGCATAACTCATCTTTGACAAAGTGCTAGTGTGACGGGAACAAAGAATTTCCTTCATAGCATATGGTGTTCTCAGAAATCTTTATTTCTGTATATAAAAAAAAGAAAATAATAAATTTTAATAAAGAATAATAAATTATAAATTATTATAATTTAAGACAATAAAAGTAAATATTACTCACATCATGCGGCTATAACAACTTAATACATCCTTGGAACGTCATACTGGTTTAGCAAATCAGGTAGAGACGCTACAAATAATTACTTGAAAATTATCTAAACATTATTTAACGTTTACTGAGTCTTCTGTAAGCGTGTTTAGTGAGCTCAACCTAATTTACAACTTCACAGGAAAAATTTAGGTAAGATTCACATAGGTACTGCACCTACATGTTGTGGCCAGAAACGTGTGCTTAGTGAGGCTCAACCTAATTTACAACTTCACAGGTAGTAGATAGATGACCCAGAGATTCCGCAATAAATGAGCAAAGAGGAGACCCCACCCGACTGCTACAAAAGCTTTGTGGACTATAGTGTCTCCATCTTGCGCAGCATCTTCGGCTTGAAAATCATTATCGTCAAGCTCATTTTCTTCTCCATCTGCACTTGCCTAAAAAATGGAATAGAAATGAAAAAATAAAAATTATAGAGTTTCTAGAGGTATCCTCGTACAAAATACAAGATTTTACTAAGTTACATAACAAGTTTTAACCCTTATAGGGTCACCGGGGGTAAAAAATTACCCCCAGACAGGTATTTTGCATTTTGTCCTTTTACCATACGCATCCCAGTAAAGCTTTTCTATGACTTTTTCTAAATATGTTTTGTGCACAAAATACTTGCAGTTATTTATTTTAGGCGCATTGTCTCACCACGAAATAAAAGTGAAAATGCAATATGTCGATTTTTTAAAATTGTCGAAACTTTACTTCGCTTGTCTATACATTATACGGGCGATGTATCTGATAAAACAAAATGTCAGTTACTCAAATTACTCCACCTAAAAGAAGAAAGTAGTAGACAATAAATTCAAAATAACAATGATTTTTGCACACGCGCTAGCAATGTCGGTTGTCTACAGTTATTCCAGCATAGACAAGAGAACGTAACTAAGTGAATTTAAATTTCGTATTACTAGTAAGTCACATGTCTTTAAGCAGAGGTATCATGTATCCTATGGTGGTCAGCATAACCACAAATTAGGCTGTTGCTGTTTACTAATGAAACACGGCGGTTTATCAAAAGTAATTTACGAATTATGGTTACCAAAATAGGTTGTAAAAAATCGTGACCCTATAAGGATTAACCCTTTCAGTCCCAAATTATTTTTTTAATAAGAATTTTTTTTTTGATTTGGTACTTTTGTTCAGTATATCCATCCATCTTGTTTACACATAATAATTATTTTTTCCTACCTGTGCCCGCGTGCTAAATATAGCCTGTACCTGTATCTCACGGAATACATTGGGATTCAATGGAAGCATAAAATGTAAACTGCTGATAATTTTTTAAAGTATTTAAGACATTTAGTATGCATGCTATGCTGATCTGTACAAAGTCGTCTCTAAAGTACTGTACCTTGCGCAGTTTTTTATGCTACGTAGATTTTCTAGTTTGCCATTTTATCACCATTTTTAGTCTCTTGTTATTGACTTAAATCAAAATAACTATTAACAGATCAAATAACTGTCAGTTTTAAAATTTTATTAATTTTAAAGGCAGAAAATATTCTTGTATCCCACGGGATACAACGGGTATGAAAGGGTTAAGTAGTAATACAGAAGTTACATGGCAGATACAGACAAAAATCGAGTAACAAACTGCATCTCTGACTTACCACATGAATTGTTGGTGGGGTTTGATCAATCAAACTGTCCTGTCTCATCACTGCAGCCCACATTGAATGCACAGATTCCGGAAGATTCCTTGTCACTTCCTTTTCTATAAAAACACAGATGAAAAATTCATTCTTACTTTAACATGATCAGTCATGACGTAATTCCTGCGCACGTAACGAACATTTTGTGTGACGTATCAAAAGCCTAGCTGTTAAGGTCAGTTTCTCGCCACAACATGTAGGTGGCAGCACCCATGTGAACTTACCTGCAATTTTGCCTGTGAAGTTGTAAATTAGGTTGAGCCTCACTAAACACACGTTTCTGGCCTTAACATGTAGGTGGCAGCACCTACGTGATCTTAACTGTAATTTTACCTGTGAAGTTGTAAATTAGGTTGAGCCTCACTAAACACACGTTTCTGGCCTTAACATTGTAGGTGGCAGCACCTATGTGAACTTATCTATAGTTTAACCTGTGAAGTTGTAAATTAGGTTGAGCCTCACTAAGCACACGTTTCTGGCCACAACATGTAGGTGGCAGCACCTATGTGAACTTACCTATAATTTTTCCTGTGAAGTTGTAAATTAGGTTGAGCCTCACTAAACACGCTTACAGAAGACTCAGTAAACGTTAAATAATGTTTAGATTAATTTTCAAGTAATTATTTGTAGCGTCTCTACCTGATTTGCTGTAAACCAGTATGACGTTCCAAGGATGTATTAAGTTGTTATAGCCGCATGATGTGAGTAATATTTACTTTTATTGTCTTAAATTATAATAATTTATAATTTATTATTCTTTATTAAAATTTATTATTTTCATTTTTTTTATATACAGAAATAAAGATTTCTGAGAACACCATATGCTATGAAGGAAATTCTTTTATGTTCCCGTCACACTAGCACTTTGTCAAAGATGAGTTATGCATGTCCGTTCCATTGTCCGTTGCATGTCCACTACCATTGACCGTTGCATGTCCAGTACCATTGTCCGTTGCATGTCCGTTCCATTGTCCGTTGCATGTCCACTACCATTGACCGTTGCATGTCCAGTACCATTGTCCGTTGCATGTCCGTTCCATTGTCCGTTGAATGTCCAGTACCATTGTCCGTTGCATGTCCACTACCATTCACCGTTGCATGCCCAGTACCATTGTCCGTTGCATGTCCGTTCCATTGTCCGTTGCATGTCCAGTACCATTGTCCGTTGCATGTCCAGTACCATTGTCGTTGCTTTGTCGTTCAGTCACTACCATTGACCATTGCATGTCCAGTACCATTGTCCGTTGCATGTCCAGTACCATTGTCCGTTGCATGTCCGTTCCATTGTCCGTTGCATGTCCAGTACCATTGTCCGTTGCATGTCCAGTACCATTGTCCGTTGCATGTCCGTTCCATTGTCCAGTACCATGTCCGTTCCATTGTCCGTTGCATGTCCAGTACCATTGTCCGTTGCATGTCCAGTACCATTGTAATGTGCATAAAAAGAAATAAAGCTGTTGCCTTGATGGCAAATTTATCAGTTTTATCCATAATCGAATATTCATAAAAATTATGGTTATAAGACACCAAAATGTTTTCAATATTCAAAGTACTTATGCCTAACCCATGGGTGTGCAAATTATCTGACTAGCCGGGCCACATTAAACTTTCCCGCAATTCCTGCGGGCCACAGGCAGTTTGATCAAACAGCCAAGTACAGAAAGGCCTAATAACGATTTTTTTGCATCCGATTTGCGCACATCATTACTACTACACTCAAGAAACTATTTTAGAAGTTATTAATATTTATATTAAAAACCATATATTTCTACTTTCAGGACAGATAGTGGTAATTTCATTACAATGCATATTAGTAATGTGTATCACACAGTCTGTGTAGTACAGTGCATATTAATCTGTTTTGACTCGCTGTTCATCTTCAATCTTCCTCTTTTTCTTATCCATGATTCTGATCTATAAGAACACTACACCTGATGAAATGATGAAATAGCCAGTGATTGAGGCTTGTACTACTGAGCCTAAGCTGAAACTAAAATCTGGGAATCATCCTATATCAGGGGTGACCACACTTTTTCAGTTTGTTGGCTACTTACAAATTGATCTGTCTAGTGGTCATCTTGGTCATAGCAGGTTGATCATTTTTCTACCTGCTGTGACCAAGAAGACGGCCAGGCAGATCAAGAGCCTCGATAACAAAAGCCTAGAGATTGGCTGGTTGGTCTTCCTACCAGCCAATCAGATTGCTTCTCGCATTTCTTGCACGTTAGAGCCTTTCAATGGCGGCTTCCATGATAGTTTACTGTGTTCTGTGATTACATAGCTTTTTCGTGTACCAAGTGAGCAACGTGCAATTTCGTCATGTCCGACAGTGACATTAAGTGACAACCATCTTGTAAGGGTTAATGCCATCCGATCTAGTGGAAAAAAAACTACCCGCACTTTGCACACCCCAGCCTAACCTCCTATCTTTTACACTCACCTTCTTTATCGGCTTTCTCCATTGAAACAGATCTTCTGAGTTCAGCAACACTGCCCAACACAAATAACACAACAAGCAGTGCAAACAGTGGAAGCCTGTAAACAAACAAACAAACAAAAATTGGAGCAAATTCTATTTACTAACTAAAAAAATCTTCTTCGGGTCATATTAAATTATGTCATAAATACTAAAAGCACATTAACTCACTTAAATAATCACTCAGCAATTTCGTAATACGTTTAAGCAAATAGAGTAACTACATTCAGTGTGAGTATGATACGTATCAAAGTTCTAAAAATACATTATCCCGCTTAAATTATCACTCAGCAATTTCGTAATACGCTTAAGCAAACAGAGTAACTACATTCAGTGTGAGTACGATACATATCAAAATTCTAAAAATACATTATCTCACTTAAATTATCAATCAGTAATTTCGTAATACGCTTAAGCAAACAGAGTAACTACATTCAGTGTGAGTATGATACGTATCAAAATTCTACCTAAATGCTCCAGCAGCAGAAGATATATGCAGCAACAAAGCGGCCCAGATAACCAGACTCATGTACTTGAGAAACGGTTGAGACGTGGAGTTCCAGTAGAACACAACCAGCAACACGTGTGCAATGACCAATGTCCATATCTACTGACAGAAACAAGAACACACTGACCAACTGTACAACTGATGACCATTAATGAAACAGGGAACAAATGCTGTAAACAAGTCATCAGGGGATGAGAAAGACGATCCGATTACAAATCCATTACAAATTCCGTTAAAATGAAGGTTTAGGGAATTGAACCCATGTCCTCCAGGACCGTAAGCGTTTGCTGCATTTTGCATAGGATCGCGAAAAACTCAAATACATTATATTTGATAATTTTTGTTGGTTTCTACTCCTTACACGGTGGATTTTCATGCAAAATTATAAACGGAATGCATTTGCTTATCTTAGACAAATTAAAAATCGATTTTTGATAAATAAATTGAAAAAAAGCTTTCAGTAACTGCAGTGCATGCACTGTAACAATGTACAGTATCACTTGTATGAAATCAGCTAATGCAGAAAATTTCAACTATCCAGACACAACACTCTGATACACTTTGGGCTCAAGTCTACGCTATTTTTAAGGAGAAATTCCTGTTAAAAGATGAGACAACATTAATTTCTCCTTGGCTGATCAGTTAGTTTTTCCTGGAATTTTGTACAGCAGACAGGCTGTAGCAAGCACGGATCAATAGACTACGCTAATCGAAGTTTGAGCACCTGAAAAGGGCACATTTTTCATAATTTTATCTAATTAAATCATTTATAAATGTTTAAACAAATAGCATTATTGGATAGCCAATGTTCTCCTGAATACAACAGTACCTAATTTGTAATCATTTAGTTATGTCTGTGCTCGACGTCAGAAGACGAAAAGTTATGGTTCTTAAAAGACCTAGTTTGAATGGTACGGTCCTGGCGGAGTTAACCGAACAGCATACAGGCAGGGATGAGAATGACAAATTGTAAAAAAACTCTGAAACTCTTGTATCAATTACCTTGTTTCATGCATAATTTAAAATACTCAACTATCAAGGATACATGATACCTAATTGTCTCAAAAACGCCTAAGTACTGGCCGCTCCTATGCAAAAGTAAATAAAAACTGTCTGCAATTGACTCAAATAACTCCGCATAATTGATTCTATATTTTTATACATAGAGATATACAAGTGGTTACACTGATGTACGTGATGTAAACAAAGTGATGGCCTGCCAACTAGCGGTCAGCTTGTGAAATAATGTACTGTGTGCGTAAAAATTTTCTCAACGAATTTACGCGATTTACAAAAATGGCACTACTGGTCTTGCAAAAACTCGGAATTCCGCGTATCCGTGGAAAATTCTCATCCCTGCATACAGGCGTACTAACCAGCTTTGTACTTGCACGAAGAAACTAGAGCCAAGAGAAGTGAAATTTTCAAAAGTTTTACAAGAACAAAAAAATCTTTACCCAAAATGAACTAAAAAACTCCAAACAGCTATATACAGTGAGCAACATGATGTGGAGCAAATTCCAAACAAAATTTGTCGTAACGGCGTAGTACAGCAGCCACAATCCAGTCAAACCTAAATCATAAAATGGAAAATTAAAAACTGTGCAAAACACACCACATTTACGTGTCTACACACACTAAACTGAAACCTATACATACAATACGCAGAAAACTTCAAAAGTGACAAGCAGGCAGATTGACAATGTCTTTCTGTAACATTTACACATGGTATAATATCTGCTACAATAAGCTCTGGGTTCAAGGATCGCACTGCTCAGCCACAGTCGACGCTGCAGCTCCATCAGTGTGATCAATAACTGACTTTCTTGGCGCACACTCCACTGTCTTCCGAGACAGAAGGATGCCAACAACAACACAATGTGCAGAATTGCGAACTATTGTAAACTGTGGCCTTCAAATTTGAGAGCACGAAAATAATGGACAACGACGAAAGCCATGAAGACGTTTATAGGCTAGATTTCTGTACCAGGGAACATTCTAGACATTTCTTTCTAGAACATTCTAGAACAAGGTAAGACGATTATTCTAATGGAACATTCTACAATATTCTATTTAATTCTAATAGATGCCAGCGATCTCCACAACAATTCCAGTACTCCAATGTTTGAAAAATGCGGCTAAAACACTAAAAAATTGTCACAAAAGATTAATCGTGATATCGAATTACAAAAACAAGATTATAATCGAATTACGAAATTTCAAAATTACCCATCAATAGTGCTGTGCACACTCGCCGCCAGCTGTGCACACTCGCCGCCAGCTGCGCACACTCGCCGCCAGCTGCGCGCGCTCGCCGTCAGCTGCGCGCGCTCGCCGTCAGCTGCGCGCGCTCGCCGTCAGCTGTGCACACTTGCCGTGAGCTGTGCACACTTGCTGTGAGCTGTGCACACTCGCCCTGAGCTGTGCACACTCGCCGTGAGCTGTGCACACTCGCCGTGAGCTGTGCACACTTGCCCTGAGCTGTGCACACTTGCCGTGAGCTGTGCACACTTGCCGTGAGCTGTGCACACTCGCCGTGAGCTTCGTGCGCTCGCCCTGAGCTGTGCACACTTGCCGTGAGCTGTGCACACTTGCCGTGAGCTTTGCGCGCTCGCCCTGAGCTGTGCACACTTGCCGTGAGCTGTGCACACTTGCCGTGAGCTGTGCACACTTGCCGTGAGCTTCGCGCGCTCGCCGTGAGCTGTGCACACTTGCCGTGAGCTGTGCACACTTGCCCTGAGCTGTGCACACTTGCCGTGAGCTGTGCACACTTGCCGTGAGCTGTGCACACTTGCCGTGAGCTTCGCGCGCTTGCCATGAGCTGTGCACACTTGCCATGAGCTGTTCACACTTGCCATGAGCTGTGCACACAAAATCAACACAGTTACATTTCCTTCGCAAAGTTTCGTCTCAAAACGAGTGGCAGATCAAGAACACCCGACTTGCTTTTTCTTTCCTGAAAATTTGTAACTAAACTGTTCCGATCAACACGAGCGCATTCTGTAACCTGCTAAGACGACAGATAATTATAACCAGCATGGAATTTTAAGAGATTTTTTCAGACACGTAATCACAGCACAAGGTATGCCAATCAGTGCACATCATGACGATGCCAAACACCACAGTATTTCCAGGGATGAGAATGACAAATTGTAAAAAACTCTGAAACAGGTAGGGGGGTTTTGGAGCCACCTAGGCCCCCAATGGAGTTCAAGTGGAGCCAGCAACAAATTGCAATTTTGTGACCATAGAGAACTTAAAATATCAATTACCTTGTTTCCTGCATAATTTAAAATACCCAACTATCAAGGATACATGATACCTAATTGTCTCAAAAATGCCTGAGTACTGGCCGCTCCTATGCAAAAGTATATAAAAACTGTCTGCAATTGACTCGAATAACTCCGCACAATTGATTCTATATTTTTATACATAGAGATATACACGTGGTTATACTGATGTACATGATGTAAACAAAGTGACGGCCTGCCAATTAGCAGTCAGCTTGTGAAATGATGTATTGGGTCCGCAAAAATTTTATCAGCGAATTTACGCGATTTACAAAAATAGCACTACTGATCTTCCAAAAACTCGGAATTCCGCGTATGCGCGGAAAATTCTCATCCCTGTATTTCTGACAATTAACATTATGAAGGTTTATCGACCAATAATCAGCAACTAACTCGTATGGCAAAAATGTTAAAAACACATCTTTATTTTCTAGAAAATCTTCAGAAAATACTTGTACTTACTGAGAATGCCAATGACAATATAATTCAGTCGGCGTATAAACGTTCCGCCCACCGTTTCAGACACTCTGTTTACAGCCTAAAGAAATCAACAAAAAAATTAATAATATTTACACTAATAACATAAACTTCAGAGAAGATTTTTGTTTGGTGTTGCCTAGTGTATTGCTGTGTAGCTGTGAATGCAATTTTAAATTTAAACTGCATTTATTGCCGTACATCTACGAAAACATAGAAATGCAACAAAAGCACGTTGAACATTACTATTTTATGCAAGTTTTTAAAATCGTTTGAAGATCCTCAGAAGAGGATCTTAATTAAATGAACAGATTATATAATTAAAGCTGTTTTTAGATGTAATACGGTTTTCTGCAATTTTGTTGCCTTAGTGCATCAAGTACCTAATAATATATGAGAATTTATAAACAGAAATAACAATGGTTACTTGTTTTAAAAAACCGCTACACAAAAAAACTTACTTACTACACAAAATAAAAATTGATTAGCGATTATCGTTATCGAAAGTAAAATTTTCTCTAGACTTGATAATTTTTGTACAGCTGTACATTGTACAGTAACCATGCGAGGCACATCTCATGAATTAGGCTAATGAAAAAAACACTTGTGCTGTCCTCTGTTGGCCATAAATTTAATATATACGCTAGGAAAAGCTCAAAGCTAAAACGTGGGCAAAACTTGAGAGAAAAGATTGCTGTTATTGCTGAACGCGCACTGCAGTCTGCTGTAATGTGATGAATCATGGCAAAGATGCAAGTATCTCGGTAGTCTGCTGGCAACAGAAAACGTCGAATCAAGACGGAAAGATAATGGCATTATCAGCTTTCTCAGAACTCACAAAAGTTTTTGAGAACAGGAAGATTTCTTTGGAAACAAAAATTAGAATATTCTCAGCCTTAGTTGAAACTGTATTTCTGTACAACTCTGAGCTCTGAACATTAAAAGCAAATCATAAAGCTGAAATCGATGCGTTTCAAAGGCGAAATTACAGAAACATTTTGGGTATTACATGGCCAAAGAAGATTTCAAACAAAGGTCTATATGAAAAAATAAAAGAAGAACCTTGGACAAGAAAAATAACAAGACGCCGTTTAAGATGGATTGGGCATATGCTTAGACTACCTGATGATATTCCAGTGAAGATAGCTCTTCAACACGCCATAGAACCAGCTAAAAAACCTGCAGGAGGACAAATGTTAAGATATTTAGATTTTGCACAGAAAGATTTAAACACTTCAGCTTTGATCCTTAGAAATAAATCCACTTGGGGCATTGCAGCGAGCAGGGGGTCCTGGCATAGGGAGGTGAGCAGAATCATGTCCATGGACGTGTGATTCATTGGATGATGATGATGATGATGATGATGATGATGATGATGATGATGTAATGTGACCCTTGTTTTCTACCCTGTGTTCTATAAGATGTTTTGAATTACGCCAAGAATGATCCAAAGATGCTCAGCACTTAAGTGAACAAACCTTTTAAATGTAGAATTCATAAGACTAGCAAGTTTTTTGATGGTTGTAGCTCATTACTTTTTTCAAGATTAAATAATTAATATTAGTTAATGTTTTCAGTCCCAAATTATTTTTTAACAAGAAAAATTTTTTGGATTGTACTTTTGTAAAAATGTGCTTCATTTTGCAACTGTTGATAATTTCTTAAAGTATTTAAGACATTTAGTATGCACGCTATGCTGATCTGTACAAAGTCATCTCTAAAGTACTGTACCTTGCGCAGTTTTTATGCTATGTAGATTTTCTAGTTTGACATTTTATCACAATTTTTAGTCTATTGTTATTGGCTTAAATCAAAATAACTATTAACAGATCCAATAACTGTCAGTTTTAAAATTTTATTAATTTTAAATGCAGAAAATATTCTCGTATCCCACGGGATACAACGGGTATGAAAGGGTTAATCTTTTCACGGCCGAACAATTAGTGTCGTAGTGCTCTGGCATAGGGGAATATTTTAAAGGAAAGCTTACTACTACTACAGATACTAGAGACTACAGGTTACTTTTGCTGCATCACCATCAGTTTTACAGTCAAAACTATCGTTGCTACCACCATTGGTGTTGTCACTCTCTAATTTCCACTGCTGTCAACCACCACATCATGAGTAGACATTTTCTTCAACATCATCTTCATGCAGTCATTTTAAAAGTAGTTATGTTTTGTGTGGTATAATTCAAAACATTTTGTACAATAGGGAACACAAAACAAAGCTCACCACGACGCAGACTGCAGCTCGCATTCAGTAATAACAGCAATCTTTTCTGTAAATTTTGCACAAGTTCTTGACCATGGACATTTTGCGACCTATATATGAACTTTTTGCCCAACAGAGGGCAGCACCACTGTTGATCTTCAATAGCTCAGTTCGTGAAGTGTGCACGGCATGTGCAGGTATCATTGCTACTGGCGCATGCGTCAACTAATTTGCATATTTAGCATGATGGTGCAGCCTCGTCATACGGACCAGTCAGAATAGGATTTTCAAGAGAGGAGATTCTCCATCATAAAGCCAGTGAGATGGTCATGTAACTAATAATTTTAACAGCTAAAGCAAAACATTTAAATTCGCAAGGACAAACAGTAGGCTTTACATAAATTTTGATATACGTTGATATAACTAATGCGGTTGCCGACAGTATATTTTCTACAGCATATGTCAAAACACATTGTAACTGCAATATGCGTAACGACACTTATTTATTGGAAGGTGCTGCCCTCTACAAGCAGTGCGGGGAGGAAAGGACAGGAGGAGAACAATGATGGTCACGTTCTTATTCACAGCAATGTTTTTTTATCATTATTGTGTTATAGTTAATAACAGAGTTTAGTTATTATCAAATTTGTACCTTGGGAAATTTTAAATCTTGACGAAGAGCCAACGATGTAAGTTACATGAATTTAAATAATTTAATTAAGTTTACGAATTTGATCTGTGAAATTTGAGAAAGTACTTTTACCAATAACTTGACTTCTTCTTAATTATTAAGCTTCTGTTTATCATTCTATTTATTTTTCCTACTTGTTAATGTTCTCTCTATTATTCTCTTTAGAATAAACGATTTTGGAACATGAATGAACTTTGGAAAATGAATGAAATAGTGAAGGCTTTCTGCACATAACAGTACATAATTCAGGATTTATGTTCATGTCAAATGTGTCACGTCACGTTCACCATCTGCGGCATAACCAGTCATAGGTTTTCTAAAACTGAATCGGCACAAATCAAGCAATTTACCTGTACCGGCAGAAGACACACGCCAGCCATCAGAGGAGTTCCGTTGTCACTTAAACCTTGCAACCAGGTCTTCATGATGCTCGTTAGCCACGCCTTGAAGGGATGAAGAACGGTGCCGCACAGAACAGCCCAGAGCAGAGGTCGTATGAACGCCTCCAGCACCTGGTAAACGGCGTACGCAGTGCCACAGGAAAAGAGAAGAAACATGAGAGCGACGGTGTTGTAGAGCGCTTGCTTCAGCGCCTTAGCGTCGCCCTCTGGTATCAGATTCAGCATGCTGTCTACAAACTGAGCACCCATGACTGAAGCTTTGAGGTTTGACACTATGGTTTCCTCAGACTTCAGCAAAGAAACTTCAACACTGAAACAAAAAAGTTCAGTGAATTAAATTTAACTCCTTGAAGAACACAACCAGCAATACGTGTGCAATGACCAATGTCCACATCTACTGACAGAAACAAGAACACACTGACCAACTGTACAACTGATGACCACTAATGAAACAGGGAACAAATGCTGTAAACAAGACATCGGGGGATGAGAAAGACGATCCGATTACAAATCCATTACAAAATACGTTAAAATGAAGGTTTAGGGAATTGAACCCATGTCCTCCAGGACCGTAAGCATTTGCTGCATTTTGCAAGGGAGCGTGAAAAACTCAAATACATTATATTTGATCATTTTTGTTGGTTTCTACTCCTTACACAGTGGATTTTCATGCAAAATAATAAATGAAATGCATTTGCTTATCTTAGACAAATTAAAAATCGATTTTCGATCAAAAAATTAAAAAGAGCTTTCAGTAACTGCAGTGTCTGCAGTATAACAATGTACAGTATCACTTGTGTGAAATCGGCTAATGCAGAAAATTTCAACTATCTAGACACAACATTCTGACACATATCATGTCTACATGTCTACTTTATTTTTAAGGAGAAATTCCCGTTAAAAAATGAAACGACCTTAATTTCTCCTTGGCTGATCGGTTAGCTTTTTTAGAACCCTGTACCACAGACCGTTATCTCGGGCTGCAGCAAGCATGCGAACAATAAATTAGTGTGTATGATCTCGCAAGTCTACAGCAGACTAAGCTACTCATAGGCTAAGTTAAAGTGTCTGAAAAGGGCGTGTTTTTCTTAATTTTATCCAATTAAATCACTTATAAATGTTAAACAAAAGCACAATTGGATAGCCGAGATTCTCCTGAATAGAACAGTACCTAATTTTGTAATCATTTAGTTATGTCACTTTATAATCATGATCACAGTTTTTCTTAGTTCTCGCTCCATTTCATCTTTCATTCACTACCCCCCCCCCCCCACTTTTATGTATATATTATTATTATTTCAATTATTAATCACTTCTATAAGATTTCCACGTACAGTTTGGCCTGTCAAGCTATGCTTTTAGGCTCAAACTGTATGCATCAAAATTACTCTGTAATGTAATTTGCACATGTATATGCTGCATAAGAATCTCTTTTGTAATTTCTGGATAATATTGCATTTATATTTATATTTACTTCAGTGGAAAATTATCTGTATCTTTATTATTACTGTTAGATGCAGAGTGGAAATAAATAAACTTATAACTTACCGTATTTTCCCGTGTATAAGAGACCCTTTTTTGCTCAGAATTTTCACTTTAAAAATAGGGGGTCTCTTATACATGGGAGTAAGTCTTTTCAATAAGATGCATAAATTGTGACACTAATGATTTTAAAGAAATAAGTGCTCTACAACTGTTTTGCGTGTCGCGTTCGACTATGAAGCCGTTGTAAGCAATACAAGCATCGTGACACAGGCATTATCTCCTCGTTTTCTCTTTTCCTGTTACAGGTTTGCAGGTACGCACTTTAATATATACCAGTACTCTTTTTCTACAACACATTAACTGGTTTTATTTTGTTTTCAGTACCGCACTGAGTTGAAAATAGTTGTACTTTACCCTCTAAAAATGTCCATCTGAAAAAACTTTTTTCCAGAATTTTTGCCTAAAAATTGAAGGGGTCTCTTATACACAAGGGTCTCTTATACACGGGAAAATACGGTATGTCTGTGCTCATATAGTAGCAGAAATCTCATAGGTCTTATAAGACCTGTTTTGAATGGTGCAGGTCTAGAAGAAATTAATTAAATAACATAGCAAAAAGTACCTTTATGCCACGAAAAGAAATGCACACTGACACATGTAGAAGAAGAACTAAAGCGTATTCATTGTTGATTACTCACACACACACCAAAATCTATTCATCAAAATATCTGATGCACAGCCTTGCTTTGTTAAACAAGCAAGCATTAGCAGTTAAAGAGCAGCAACTTTACCAGACTTTCCAGAATTTGTCAGAAAGCACGAGTGGATTTGTATTTGATTTTAGCAATTTTTGATGCAGTTTTACTATTTTATAAAAATTAACTTTAATATAATAGTGATTGTTATTATTATTACAGTGGCCGCCGCTTATTGTGGACACCTCGGGCCAGCAGTGTATGTCCATATTAAGCGGCTGTCCATATTAAGCGAAGTGACCTATGAAGACCCTTCCCCTTCATTAAAAAAGGCAAAAAACTGTCTGTCTGTCTGTATCAACTCGTCTCCTGTTTTATTGAAAAAAAGAAGTCAGACGAGTTTGTTTGGCAGGAAACTTTTCTCTCAACCTTGAACGGAAGGAAGTTATCACAGTTTCGAAGCTCTCAAGGCCACGGCAAACGGCGAACTGACTGATGCAATGACTCACACAGGCAGCAGAGCGGGAAGCTCTTTTCAATCACGCGCGCAGGCCGTGGTTGGCGCGGCTGGTTCACGTGCCAAGAATGTTCGCTGTCCATATTAAGCGGCGGTTGTCCATATTAACCGGCGGATTTTATTAGGGGAAAATTCCGTCCCTCGCGAGTTGTCCACAATAACCGGCTGTTCACAATAACCGTGTCCATAATAAGCGGCGGCCACTGTATTATTATTATGAATATATTATTATTATGAATATTATTAGTATATTTAATTATTACCAATTTAGAAAATGCACTATATGTACAAATATATTATCTAATGATGCATAAAATTAATTAAAATTACAAATGAAAGGTATATAACATATAAGAGTCTAGTACTAGCTTAATTTAGTAGTGGTAAATAAATGGCACGTACATAAAGAGTACATAGTACATACCTAAAACATCTATATATTAATTTCGCTGGCATGGGCTTAATATATATATATATAAGATTCGAGGCTACAGCTCGGGCGACGGAACCATTTGTGGCGATCTATATATCAAACGAAAGGTCCCGATCTAGTCATTAAATAATTACAGTTCAAAATGTTTTAATATATAAATGATTAATATATACTTATAATTAAAATGATTTCAAAATATTACAATTAATCTGATCATGTGATTTATAATTATGATTTCAAATGCTGAAAATGTAAATCCTAAAATTAAATTTGAAAGATCATGATATTTCTCTTCATATGCATTAAGCTGCAGAGGCACACTATTAATCCCTTCCCCAAACATGAAAACATAAAGTTAAAAAAATCCACTGCAAGCCCTTCCTTTGTCAAGCTCAGAATAACATTTACCAAGCTATTGCCATTATGGAGACACGTTTTCGTTCAAAGAAATCCTTTGGATCCAAAACTGTGTTCTCATTCAACATTTTAAACAAGTTGACAAGATCCATTGTGTCCAGTCTCTCCTCTAAGGTAGCTATATCGATCCAGATCCAGATCCAATATATAAGATCCAGATCACTAGCAAGACATAGCCATCTTTGTTGAACCTTTCCAACTTTTCTTTAAAAGATACACATTGCGGTGTCCAAACAACGAATGCATACTCCACCTGGGGTCTGTTTAGAGCCTTATAAATAGGTACAATAACTGATGACTCACAACATGCAATTGATCTTCTAATAATGTCAATTCTTTGGTTAGTTGTCTTTATAATATGAGCAATATGATCATTAAATTTCAGTGAGCCAGATATGTAAACCCCAAGATTTCTCTGATCTTGTCAACTTCAGGTATCATACCATTACGTAAAGTGTAAGAAGTATCAACATTGGTCTGTTTAACATACTTAACAGGTTTCAACTGAAACAGCCATTGATCAGACTAAGATTCAATGCTGTCAAGGTAAACAGTTCCTTAGTCACAGTACCTTCATTAAATAGTATGGAAGAAATAAACACAGTCAGGGGTAAATTTCATCAAACTAAATACAACATCTTGAACTGTAATTATGTTTACGTATGAACACGTATTTATTTACCACCACCAGATTAAGCTAGTACTACTAGACGTATGAAACTAATATAGTAATAGTCACAGTACCTTTATTAAATAATATGGAAGAATTAAACACAGTCACGAGTATATTTCATCAATTATTAATCTATTTCATCACAAACTATTAATCTAATAAATTTATCTTCTCTGCCTAATTAAAAATGTTCAAAAAAGCTTTAGTATTAGTAAAACAAAAGCTTGAAAAGGCATCATATATCACAGAGGTGAAAAACCGTAAGCTAGACCACTCTTTTACTGCCAGCCGCCTCTCACAAGTTGAAAGGCAGGAAACCGGTTACACCATCTTTACAAGTAGAAAACAAAATTTTACAATAATTTAAAGAAAAGGTGGAAAATGTATTAAAATTTTGGTGTGTTTAAGTTTACCTGGCTCTGCAGGCGTACCAGTTGTTTATTCGTGGAAACCTTTAAAGGCGAGGTATTTTAATTTCAACCATTCTGTACGAACAGGTGAGGGTTATATGTGATTCCTGCGATTTTATAGTATATCCACTTTGATCGGTTACTTTGATTACTTGATGGTACTTGTTCCTCCTCCAAGACATCCTGGTTCTATTTGCAGCTCAAGTTACTTATCGAAACGTTAACGCTTTTATGCATGTATAAATAGCACACTGTAAAGTGTTCTCAATTCTCTCTAGGCTTCAAACTGCTTAAATCCTTTCCTCTATTTTGTAATAATTTATCGTAGTGGCTGAGAAATAAAACTTCACACTTTCGGCCTAGGTAAAACTGTCTCTCAGTTTTAGCATCTTGGGTTTTCTTGAACAGCTTAGATCTCTCCCCCCCCTCTCTCTCTCTCTCTCTCTCTCTCTCTCTCTCTCTCTCTCTCTCTCTCTCTCTCTCTCCCTCTCTCTCTCTCTCTCTCTTTCTCTCTCTCCCTATCTATCTCTCACCCGGTGCCTAAATTGCAAGTCCCTCATCTAAGCATCCTGTCATCTTAAACAGTACACTCTCGCATGATCTTTTTGGATTTGGGATGTGCTGACGTAATCTGAGATAGTGGCTTACTAGGTGGCATGATTTCCTTAATGCAGCTCTACTCCCACAAATACAGTATAATCTTAAATATTAAGCTTCACATTTTCACTGAATCCTGTACAATAATTTCTTACCAGGACCTATACCATACTGATTTTGGATTCCTGTGAAAGCATTGCTAATGAAAACTGCCTAAAAACTTGAAAAAGTTGAACAAGTACAATGGAACAAAATGCAGAGTATCTCAGAAGTCACTATACGCTTTACACTTTCCCAATTTTTAGTAAACAAAGTAAATTGTTTGAAGGTTGATACAGGTCAAATATAACATTTGGGCAGTCTTTTTTGCTCAAATTAAATGAAAATCTGGAAAGAGCTATCGCACACTAGTAAGCTTTACTATTTTCGTTACCATTTTCAATGGGTGTGCAGCAAAAAAGACTCAGGTCAAAATGGCACTGGTGAAAATGGCATGGTCAAAATGGCAGAGAAAAAATAACATAAGAAAAAAGGACACAAATGGAAAGCACATAATGTTATTTTGATCCAATTCATGTCTATAATAAAACTACACTGTGCTCAGTAGGAAACAGATCTGTGCCAAAGCCAAACAATCCTGAATTTATTCGTCTGATACCTTTTTGATTAAAAAGCATAAAACAAAAATAAACAAGCAAACATGCAAAAATGCATCTGTATTGGTATTACATAGCAAAAGAGTCACAAAATATTTTCTTTATTAAATATAATTATAATCAATAACAATCCCACTTTAACCATTAATTTTAGCTAAGGTAATAGACTGATATATTAGAGTTACATATCACACGCTAATAGAATGATATTAGTATTTACATGCCAATGAGATTATGATGAAGCGTATAATAACCAGTGAGACTATACATACTAACAAGCAAAGGTTATAGACGACAGCGTTACTCAGTTTTCCAAGCATAGATTTCCCAAAATACAGTGTGGTTCATATGGTACTCTGAATATCCCACAAACTTCAGTTGTTGATCGAAGGACTTCGTGCCAAGATGATTTTGTACCTCACTTCTCACATTACTATCATCGTGATAGCAATTAACGGTGTTCCAATAAAAAAATAAATAAATACATTGTCAAATGCCCCCTTTCAGCTTGCTGAGATCGGAGAAAAATTTAAAAAGAAAATTAGAAATCAAAGTGTATAGCGACTTCTGAGACGCCTTGTATATACAGTATATAAAAATGCAACAACAAATTGAATTGAACCAAACTCAACCAATGCGTTAGCGACCATTGACTTTCGCTGTGACAACCCGGCAAGATGGAGACATAGACATAGAGGCGTTATCTCTGAGTTCTTAAACATTTTCATTGTAATTATATTTTGCAAATATTATATAGACAAACTGAAGAAAAATACTAGCTGTATTGCAAACATCTTAATATATTTCTGTCGTTTTCCAGATAGATATATAGAAATTAGTATACTATGGTCCAGTATTCCCTTATTTAGAGTCTGGGATACCTACATGGGGATCTGCCAGAAAAACTACAATGCGAAATCTTACTGTTTATCAAAATATAATTGTTAAGACTATTTGCTTTGCTGGTCTCAGAGAACATGCAACTCTCTCCTATGAAAATTTTAAAAATAACGTATATATAACTCGTTTTGCCTCCAACGATCAAAGCCCAGTGTTCTCTTAATTATCAAGACCCCCATATCTGGAACTCTATTCCCCAAGAAATTAAAAACAAATCAATTTATTATCTTATCAGTAAATATAAAGAAAATTGATATCTCAGTATTCATCTTTGTAGATCTATGATATGCTAAAAGTAGTGTAAATTTTTACTAAGCTAACTATAATTTATAACTACTATTTTCCTTCCATTTAAGTTGAAATCCTCGTAGTTGAGCTAACTCTGTTATTTCTAATAAGTTTTTCCATTATGTGTAAATTAAATTCACTAATAATCTCACTGATGCTACTCAAGTAGATATTGCATTTCATTTATTTAAATACTAGATAAATTAAATACTAATGAGCAATTCACAGTGAATCCGGTTATTACAATGCCTCATTTATGTATATATATATATACAGAAAATTGTGTATGGTTATCTAGAGTCTCCATACTAGATAACTCCTCTAGAATTCAATTTAGTGCTGTTGTAAGATCTACATTTTTCCCAGTTGTGAAATGATAAGGCATATGGCTTTGCTTTACCCACACATCACGTGACGATTGTATTAAAACGCATTGCTGTGTAGTTAAAACTTAACCTTTGGCCTACAGCTACTGCACATGCGCACAGCGAAACTATAAAAATGCTTGTTACTATCGAAATCCCATTTCTGACACTATCATGACGTTCGAATGATGTGCTGTCTTTAAATAGATAAAATTTGGTTGAGACGAGATTTAAGTCTGTAAATGCCATACTTGGGTGTGACTATAATGTGCTTCATTTGTATCCACATCATATCTCTGCATCAGATTTTGCTCCTTCAAATAACATAGAATCGATGCACACACAACGAAACATACTACTGATGACACTGCCGAATATTAAAGACATGGTAAGAATGCCAAAAATGTGAATATTGTGCTTCCCCTTTGTCATGAAACCGTAATTGAATTTACTGCTGTGCAATTCTGAAGTGAATAACTTAAACCTCCGTGGAAATTGCAAAAATAGTTTACAAGCTTTGCTTTTACAAAAATTTTCCCCAAAAAGGAAATTGACGCTGTTTTTACTTGCATTCCGATCGCTGTCTCTTCGGATTCTTCTGCGCTAACCGTATTGCTTTTTTTATTTCTGCTTTTATTAATTTTATAAGGGTTAGGCGCCTTATACTTACCCGTATCAGATAGAGTTTTTGTTTCGTATATAATACAAAATATCGTGAAAACATCAGTTTTTATGCTGCCATGTCTTTAATTTGCAGGCGTCAAGTCATCATTGGTTTGCTGCAGTTCTGGTGTATTCATGTATGTGGTTACCGTGGTTACCGTGTGAACATTATAACTCTTATAAATAATTGTTGCTGAGCTGAAATAACAGTTGTTTCAAAAAACGAAACTTGGCTACTTTTGATGAGCATCTGACACATCATGCTACCGATTTAACAGCATTGGCTTCATTGCGTTTGTTTGTGACATGAGTGCAAATGGTTCTGGTGCTAAACGTACCTCAGAAGAGGTCCTTGAAGAACATTATGTGGGACGGAAGTGCATGAAAACGAAATGCGGCACCGATAAAGATTCGCCTCCGTGTGGTGACTGTGTTCCAAGTACCAAGGCAAGCATATCTCTTCTGGAAAAAGAAGTCGCAACAGTTAGTGAAGCTTGCGTAGAGAATGCGAGTGCAAAACAAATGGATAATGATGGTGAAATTCAGCATCAGCAGTTATTTGAACAATTAGCTAAATCCAGTGAAACTCGAAGCGCGGAACGCGTTACAAGCGCAGGAAGCGACAATCGTGAAGGCGTTGAACTTTGCAAAAGTGCGGTTGTTGAAATTGACATTAAAGAAGACGAGCATTCTGATAGTGACGAAGATCATGTGAATGAAAGTGTTTTGCAAAGTGAAAATAGTGAAGGTGACGACAATGAGAATGATGCAGCTCATGCGCCTGTTGAAGAAATTTCGACACTGACAAACAAATACGGTATGAGAGTGATTCCCTATTGGTTGGAAGCTTTGCATCAAGCCAATAAGAATGGCTCAGGAGACGAAAATTCTGATGATTCATGGCAACCTGGGGCAGAGAATAATGATGATGATGATGATGATGATGATGATGATGATCTCGACGATGATGATGATGTGGTCGGTGATAATAATTTCTCATCTTCCATAGAGGAGTTCGTATGTGAATCCAGCCACGAAAGCAGTACATCTGAATCTGAGGAAGACCGTGACGTCGCCGTGCCTGAGCGCTTCGTAGATTTGTTGGAAAGATGGGGCTCTGATGACGACGATGACGACGACGACATCGAATGGTGTCCTTACTATAACGAGGATTAATCATCAAGTTGTTAAAGACTCCGTAAGGAAATGTGCTGATGGACCCTTAAGACCATCGCTGATGTGAGATTCGATGCTGGTTACACTTTCTTCAGGAGAATATGGCCGCTGAGAGAAAGCAGGTTACATGGAGATTTTGGGTGAGGCACAGAAAGTTGTGTTCAACCAGGACAGACTTAGACGGTCTTAGACTAGCTTTAGTTGTAAAGCCAGTTGGTGGGAAAAGTACTTTGGAAATGCTTCACACTTGTGCTGGATGCAATGTTGATTACGCCACATATTATTATGCTAAGCCACCATCTGAACAACCCAGCAAGACTACAAATGACAAATGGCTGATCTAAAGACTAAATTTGATGTGTTGCTTGAGGTCTTGGGTACCCCTGTAATTTGCAGTTAACGAAAACTTCTTCTTCTTCTTCTTCTTCCCAGCTTTTCCCTATTCAGGGTCGCCGTTGTGAATGAGCCTTCTCCACACATTCCTGTTGTTGACTGTCTCTTCATTTATGTCTTCAATTCGCACAAGATCTTCACCGACTCTTCTTTTCAGGTGTCCATATCATCGGACTCATTCATAGAAGGTTTTGGCGCAGTTTTTACAAACGGATGCCCTTCCCGACCCTAACCCTCCCTATTTATCCGGGCTTGGGACCGGCACTGAGTTGGGCTGGCTTGCCTAAACCCCCCCCCCCCCCCCAGTGGCTAGGTTTGCAGTTAACGAAAACCTCGGGCTCTAATATCATATTACTGTATAATATGTTTCACTGGAAAGTTTCCGCTAGTGTCAAACGGAAAAATTCTAATTCTGAAATGACGTCATTACGGTCACAGTCAGAATCATGCTCTGTACATTTTACTACTGTCCCGTGGATAAATTTTTCAAGAATTTAAATGATTTAAATTCAAATTCTTTAGACGTCACCAGATGAGACAAAACTGACATTTACAAACTTGAGTGCACACGCGGTGCTATGATTATGCAGAAATTGTACCGAAACTGTCGACGCTGACTGTAAATAATCTACAGTCAGCTTGTGTTTGACAAATGTACTCTAGAGTACAAATGTTTCTAATCTATGATCTTCGTGACCGTAGGACGATGTCACTTCCGCT
This sequence comes from Tubiluchus corallicola, assembly GCA_030141605.1. Taxonomy (NCBI): domain Eukaryota; kingdom Metazoa; phylum Priapulida; class Priapulimorpha; order Priapulimorphida; family Tubiluchidae; genus Tubiluchus; species Tubiluchus corallicola. Next base: position 24,588 of record JAQGDQ010001309.1, on the reverse strand, counting down.
CCCACAAGTGTTCTGTGATTGTAGCGGAAACTTTCTACTGTGTTAATTACGTCTTTGATGTTGAAACTTGAAAGACTTCGGCCAGTTTGATATATAAGTATTTTTTTAATACAATGTGGTTATTTTCACTTTTTTGGGAAATAATTCGCCTGAAATGAAATCCCGACCGTCACTCCGATACTGAACTAGTTTTTATATTTGATTAAAGAGAACAGTACGGAACTGTCTTTAGTGCTTGCTTGGTGGGTTTCCTAGCAATCTCTCTAGCTGTATGAGAAGTTTGTGAGACTAGACCACTATGCTCACCTGCAACATGTGAGACATTAAGATTACCCTAAAACGAATTTAGCAATAGATTGTTTGTTTGTTTTGTGTAAGTATACAGCTGATAATTAAATCTTTGGCTGAAATAGAATCAGCCGCCAAAAATCATGAGCAGTGTATGTTTTTTAATTCTTTAAAACTTGATACAGTTTTGTTCTTTGCTTCTGCTGTTTATTCTATTCACTTTTGTTCGTTTGTAATAGATGAAAGTTGTTGTGATAGTTATGAATAAACAGTTAAGATTAGTTTAACGGATTTCATTCTTTTATTCAGTGGACACATTTTTTTGTATAAATGTTTTAATCTGTAAGTAAGTAACTATGACTTATTTCTGTTTCTGTCTTAGAAATTGTGCAAATCTAGAAGCTTCTGCGATTATTTAATAAATCATTAAACATACATGCTTAATAATTGTTAAATTTAATATTGTTTAAATGTTTCTCATTACTTACTATATTAATTATTTTCCTCCTCGAGTAATTTATTTTTTGAACTATTTTGCTTTAATTATTCATAATTATTCAGTATATAAACGATTAAGTGTACTGTTTAAGTGTTTATTTGAGGTATCACTTATTAAACTACATTTCTTTAAGATAATGTAAGTCTGTATGATCACACACACGCATGCACCCGCACGCACACACCCCACACGCACGCACACACACAGTTGCTAGGAATTAATGCAAAACAACGTTAATTGCTGGTTGTCTAATCGTTACCTAATAATTAGTTTTGACCATTACAGCCATGTTATAGTTTTTGGCAATCTTCCTTTCTCATTAACACTGTCCATTTGTTAAAATTTGAATTCCAGTCGAATCAAATCTAACATTTTCGAATTCATAGCATAGAGTGTTTTTTTGTGCTATAAGTATTGAGCACTCATAATCTTACCTGTACAAAATAGCACCTTCTTTAGGGACCGGATTATCACATAGGCTAGTATAGGGCACAACCTAGGCCACTCAAGCTTTGGCAACGTCTGATAAAAAAATCTGTTTTTTTATTACGATTGTGTTGAATTGTCTGCTAATTTGGAATTGCAGTGTGTTTATTTCAAGGTACGTAAATATCGCTAAAATACATCACGAGTATAAAATATTCAAGACCATTGCAGGCGAGTCAGAAGGTGGCGCCATAATTTCGTTATCCTGCGGGCCCCAAAAGGTCATAATCCGGCCATGCCGTCTGCTGACCATTATAGCCATGTTAAGGTCTCTGGCAATCTTCCTTTCTCACTAACACTGTCCATTTGTTAAAATTTGAATTCCAGTCGAATCAAATCTAACATTCTCGATTTCGAAACGATTCAGATTTTCAGATTTCGAATTCGAATCGAATCAAAATTATTTGTAGTTCTAATCAAAATTCACATGGAATTTTATATTGAAAGATTATCGATAATTAAATGTTAGCAAAATATAAATTTCAATATTATTTATTTTTCCCTTCAAGATACTTTGTAAAAAGTGGCCAACAAGACCAGATATTGCCTGTCTTTAACTCGTTTGGTGACTCATAATACCTGTAACATTAACTTATTTGAAATTCAAATTGTAAAGTTTTTTCCATGACGAGTGAAAGCTGCATTTCCTTGTTAAATAAAAAGCAGATTTACGGTTTTCCCATTTCTGCAGTCACAGTGGTACTTAAGTAAATTACTTTTTGTATGTCTAGGTGTTTGAAACGACGACGCTGAAAAAATTTGTTACATGCAGAAAAAGAGACGAAGGAGGAAAATGAGTTTTCGTACGAGTTCACTCCTTATGCTGGTCGTCTTTGCCGGTTTCGGGTTCGTTGTGTTCACACTGGCTTCTAATCTAGAAGACGGAGACGTTGTTCGCATGTGGAAAGCCGACAGACACTTCTGGAGTGAGGAAAGTGAAAGCAAGCCTAAAGTTTCTACTAATTTTTACATCAAAGGTAATTTTAGCCTAAAGTTTCTACTAATATTTACATCAAAGGTAATGTTAGTCTAAAGTTTCTACTAATATTTACATCAAAGGTAATGTTAGCCTAAAGTTTCTACTAATATTTACATCAAAGGTAATTTTAGCCTAAAGTTTCTACTAATTTTTACATCAAAGGTAATTTTAGCCTAAAGTTTCTACTAATATTTACATCAAAGGTAATGTTAGTCTAAAGTTTCTACTAATATTTACATCAAAGGTAATGTTAGCCTAAAGTTTCTACTAATATTTACATCAAAGGTAATGTTAGTCTAAAGTTTCTACTAATTTTTACATTAAAGGTAATGTTAGTCTAAAGTTGCTACTAATTTTTACATCAAAGGTAATGTTAGTCTAAAGTTCCTACTGATTTTTACATCAAAGGTAATGTTAGCCTAAAGTTTCTACTAATTTTTACATTAAAGGTAATGTTAGTCTAAAGTTTCTAATAATATTTACATCAAAGGTAATGTTAGCCTAAAGTTTCTACTAATATTTACATCAAAGGTAATGTTAGTCTAAAGTTTCTACTAATTTTTACATCAAAGGTAATTTTAGCCTAAAGTTTCTACTAATATTTACATCAAAGGTAATGTTAGTCTAAAGTTTCTACTAATATTTACATCAAAGGTAATGTTAGCCTAAAGTTTCTACTAATATTTACATCAAAGGTAATGTTAGTCTAAAGTTTCTACTAATTTTTACATTAAAGGTAATGTTAGTCTAAAGTTGCTACTAATTTTTACATCAAAGGTAATGTTAGTCTAAAGTTTCTACTGATTTTTACATCAAAGGTAATGTTAGCCTAAAGTTTCTACTAATTTTTACATTAAAGGTAATGTTAGTCTAAAGTTGCTACTAATTTTTACATCAAAGGTAATGTTAGTCTAAAGTTTCTACTAATTTTTACATCAAAGGTAATGTTAGTCTAAAGTTTCTACTAATTTTTACATTAAAGGTAATGTTAGTCTAAAGTTTCTACTAATTTTTACATCAAAGGTAATGTTAGTCTAAAGTTTCTACTAATTTTTACATTAAAGGTAATGTTAGTCTAAAGTTTCTACTAATTTTTACATCAAAGGTAATGTTAGTCTAAAGTTTCTACTAATTTTTACATCAAAGGTAATGTTAGTCTAAAGTTTCTACTAATTTTTACATCAAAGGTAATGTTAGTCTAAAGTTTCTACTAATTTTTACATCAAAGGTAATGTTAGTCTAAAGTTTCTACTAATTTTTACATCAAAGGTAATGTTAGTCTAAAGTTTCTACTAATTTTTACATCAAAGGTAATGTTAGTCTAAAGTTTCTACTAATTTTTACATTAAAGGTAATGTTAGTCTAAAGTTTCTACTAATTTTTACATTAAAGGTAATGTTAGTCTAAAGTTGCTACTAATTTTTACATCAAAAGGTAATGTTATTTTGGGTTGATGTGTGAAAGGGACAAGTCACTTAGCATGTTGAGCTTATTTTACTGTTATCATTTAAACTGTTTGTGGTGTGCTAGAGGAAAGAACAAGTCACTCAGTATGTTAGGTTCATTTTACTGTTATCATTTAAACTGTTTGTGGTGTGCTAGAGGAAAGAACAAGTCACTCAGTATGTTGGGTTCATTTTACTGTTATCATTTAAACTGTTTGTGGTCTGCTAGAGGAAAGAACAAGTCACTCAGTATGTTGGGTTCATTTTACTGTTATCACTTAAACTGTTTGTGGTGTGCTAGAGGAAAGAACAAGTCACTCACTATGTTGGGTTCATTTTACTGTTACCACTTAAACTGTTTGTGGTGTGTTAAAGGAAAGAACAAGTCACTCAGTATGTTGGGTTTATTTTACTGTTATCATTTAAACTGTTTGTGGTGATCTAGAGGAAAGAACAAGTCACTCAGTATGTTGGGTTCATTTTACTGTTATCATTTAAACTGTTTGTGGTGTGCTAGAGGAAAGAACAAGTCACTCGGTATGGTGGGTTTATTTTACTGTTATCATTTAAACTGTTTGTGGTGTGCTAGAGGAAGGAACAAGTCACTCAGTATGTTGGGTTCATTTTACTGTTATCATTTAAACTGTTTGTGGTGTGCTAGAGGAAAGAACAAGTCACTCACTATGGTGGGTTTATTTTACTGTTATCATTTAAACTGTTTGTGGTGTGCTAGAGGAAAGAACAAGTCATTCAGTATGTTAGGTTCATTTTACTGTTATCATTTAAACTGTTTGTGGTGTGCTAGAGGAAAGAACAAGTCACTCAGTATGTTGGGTTCATTTTACTGTTGTCACTTAAACTGTTTGTAGTGTGCTAGAGAAAAGAACAAGT
>JAQGDQ010001309.1:0-15000 GCA_030141605.1 Tubiluchus corallicola | reverse complement strand
GCTAGAGGAAAGAACAAGTCACTTAGTATGTTGGGCTCATTTTACTGTTATCACTTAAACTGTTTGTGGTGTGCTATAGGAAAGAACAAGTCACTCAGTATGTTGGGTTCATTTTACTGTTATCACTTAAACTGTTTGTGGTGTGCTAGAGGAAAGAACAAGTCACTTAGTATGTTGGGTTTATTTTACTGTTATCACTTAAACTGTTTGTGGTGTGCTAGAGGAAAGAACAAGTCACTCAGTATGTTGGGTTCATTTTACTGTTATCACTTAAACAGTTTGTGCTGTGCTAGAGGAAAGAACAAGTCACTCAGTATGTTGGGTTTATTTTACTGTTGTCACTTAAACTGTTTGTGGTGTGCTAGAGGAAAGAACAAGTCACTCAGTATGTTGGGTTCATTTTACTGTTATCACATAAACTGTTTGTGGTGTTCTAGGGGAAAGAACAAGTCACTCTGTATGTTGGGTTCATTTTACTGCACATCGTACTTCGTAGACGAGCATAAGAAGTGTTGAAAGTATCTTGCCAGAGCACTTTCACACTGGACAGTAAAGCAACTGTCGGAAAGTTTGCAATTTCTAGCCGACCTCTAACTCACAAAGCAGTTCACACTTGCAAGTTTGCTGTCAGAGAGAAAACTCTTGATAGAAAACTCCTAGTGTGAACAGCGCTGTAAGTGTTACAGATCTGTTAGGTCAACACATACCTTTATAATGCACACTTTACTCTGACTTTACTCATTGTATCTCTCTATTTTCTATCGAGGTGTAGTTGTGCATTACTGGCTTTCGTTAGGGGGAGGCTGAGAACGAATTGCAGGTTTTAGATCCGAGTTTCCTTGAAAGATCCCGAAGTATAAGACCTAATTATCTAGGACTTTGTTGATTATAGCACTGATTAAAAGAGCCAGGTGTGTGCGTCCGTGCGTGCGTGCGTGCGTGCGTGTGTCCCGTGCTTGAATAGAAGCTCAGTAATCGCCAAGCTGATCAAGCTTTTATTAGTTTTTCATTTGTGTTTAATTAACATTTAGCTGGATATGGCTTCACTGATCTCTTTTGTGTTTTGCATTTACTCATACTTGGCTTCACTGCTGAGCAATTCATCGTTGCTGAATTCTTTAGTAGAGGGCGTTGTGGCCGGTTGATTAATATTTTTGAGAGTTTTCAGAAGGTCTGTTAATTAGAGTTGAGATTTTTACCTGGCACACCGCCTGTTTACTGTGTCACTTTGATGAATTATTGTTATAATACAAACGGGAAGAAAGGGAAATTACCCCAGTATCCCCAAAAAAATTTCCATAGATAGTTATTATACATAGTATTCTTGTTACCTGTTCGAAAGACTTTAGTAATTGGAAAAGAAAAATCTTAGTAATTTAAAATATTTATACCACCTGGTTAAAAGGCACTTGCATGCTATCCCAGTGTGCACCACGGGCTCACCAAAAACACGTTATTGATCTTATTAATAAGTTAAAAGAAGTTTGACATTTGCTTTGTTAGTGAAGTGTGCTGCAAATGCTCTGATTATTTTTCCAAACATTATGCAGTGTTATCTACACAATAAGACAGTATGTAAGTGGTACAAAATTTCAAAGCAAATTTATTAAGCCTTGTTTATAAAGAGTGGTTTCTTGTGCTTTAAAAGGCTTTAGTAACTTTTTAACAGTTTTTTTAGTTACCATATTTCCTACATGCATTTGTAATCGTGCTTGTTATTAACACGTCACTAATTATTTTTCAACTCACTGTAAGCCTGTTTATTAAATGAAAGCATTAGCTCTGCGAATGGATACTGTACCTGTATGGGTTGCTACAAAATAATGCTGTTATATCTTAAAAGCTATGTTACCATACATCACATCTTGTTTGGCTGCAAAAAATGCTTAATCGTATTCGATCGGTAACTTTGCTTACATTTTTGCTAGTGGCTGAACGGAGCGGAAGTGATGACGCACGTCGGCGGACACCTGCCTTTCGAGGCCGAAGTAAACGATTTCGTTCAGTTTGGGAAGCTGAATCGAGTCACCGTAGCTGTCAACAACACGCTTACCAAGTACACGCTGCCGCAGGGCGAAGTGCAGTTTAAGAACGACACGAAAAGGTTAGAGTTTTGCTTCCCTTTTCTGGACTAAAGTCATAATTTTAGATTGACAGATTTGAAAAGTGGTTGAATTCACTTGGAAAATCAGTTGGTGAATTTGTGGTTTGCAAAAGTAAATTCTACCAAATTACCATTTCGCCAGTAATGTGACTTGAAAAAATTGTGTTTGGATCTCTTCTGGACTGTATGCTATTTTCTTTGAAGGAAAGTTCACAGTTAGCTGTGAGTATTTCTAGGTAGTATAAATCATGCTAAATTGAAGTTTTAGTTCGTATAAAGAACACACAGAAGTGTTTTCTGGAGAGCATTGAGCGGGGTGAAAGGAAAAATGTGTTAGACTTTAACAAAACCTGTTCACAGTTTCATTGTGCGCATGCGCAGTTGCCGCAGGTCAAAGGTTAAGTTTACCACAGCAACGCATCCAACTACAACCGTCACGTAACATACGCGTAAAGCAAAGCCGCCTACCGCATCAGTTCATTAACTTCAGTTGTTTACGTGGATTTTACTTAATTATACATTAATCTGTACGTAGAGTAATTTACTGGCAGGATCTTGCTTGGAAACAAGAAAAATGAACTAGCCAAGGTTCTAGCTAGCTGTTAAAACTGTTACTATTACAACAGCATGGGCTGCGAGGCGTTGCTAAGTGTACACAAATGCGTTGTCTGATACATTTAACCTTTGACCTTTTACGATTATTATCAATTGCTGGAGCTGTGAAAAGGCTTATTCCTCTGTGGCTGACGTTAAAATTGCTTTATTCGCTTTTGCTTTCGTGACCTGCTTCATTTCTTATCAAAAATATTTTGAAGTTTTACAAAAAGTAAAATTACTTGAATACGTCTGCAACGTACAAATGATTATCTGTTTTTAATCAGGAATATGCAAGCTAATCTCTCTATCTAGACTGAAGCCAAATGAAATTCTGCTGTTATTAAAATCACTGATATTGTAAGAGGCGCTTTTCTGGTTTTAATCTTGTTTCCCAGATTGGTGCGTAATGTGCGGGATTCATGAAGTTGATTTCTTTGTTGATGTAGAGCAGGGGTGTGCAAATTGCGGCCCGTCGAGAGAATATGTGCGGCCCGCGAAGAGATTTGTCAACCTAATGACAGTGCGGCCCGGGCGATTAATTGAGTGTATCCAGCTGAAGTCCGTGCCACGATCCCAAAGATAGTGCGGGTAGTTTTTTCTACTAGGTCGGATGCCATTAACCCTTACAAGACGGTTGTAGCTTAATGTCACTGTACTACACAGACTGTGCGATACACATTACTAATATGCATTGTAATGAAATTACCACTATCTGTCCTGAAAGTAGAAATATATGGTTTGTAATATAAATTTTAATAACTTCTAAAATAGTTTCCTGAGTGTAGTAGTAAATAGCGTTTTTGTTGAGGTTCGGAACTCTATTTTTGCTGGTCATAAAAGTTTTCGTTGATAATATTCTGGTTTAGATGTTTGAAAATTATGTATAAATCTGCAGCTTACTGGTATTTGGTAAGCATTAATTAGTTTGGAATAGCCACTTGAGCTTGTAATTACAGTTTTCAGGAGCACAAGGTGTGATGAATGCAAAAAACTAAAGAATCTAATGCAGGGGTGTGCAAATTATCTGACTAGCTGGGCCACATTAAACTTTCCCGCAATTCCTGCGGGCCACAGGCAGTTTGATCAAGGAGCCAAGTACAGAAAGGCCTAATAATGATTTTTTTTGCATCCGACCTGCGGACATCATTACTACTACATCAAGAAACTATTTTAGAAGTTATTAAAATTTATATTACAAACCATATATTTCTACTTTCAGGACAGATAGTGGTAATTTCATTACAATGCATTTTAGTAATGTGTATCACACAGTCTGTGTAGTACAGTGACATTAAGCTACAACCGTCTTGTAAGGGTTAATGGCATCCGATCTAGTAGAAAAAACTACCCGCACTATCTTTGGGATCGTGGCATGGACCTCAGCTGGATACACTCAATTAATCGCCCGGGCCGCACTTTCATTAGGTTGACAAATCTCTTCGCGGGCCGCACAAATTCTCTCGGCGGGCTTCAAGTGGCCCGCGGGCCGCAATTTGCACACCCCTGATCTAATGTATAAAATATTGAAAGAGAACCTATCTGCTTTTTTAAGACTGACTTACTTGAAATTTTTATTGCCACAGAAGTTTAATTTCACATTTGCAACCAATTGCGTGGATTTTGCCATTTCCTAGTTAGAGGGGCACTGCACCTGCATCTTGGAAACGCTTTGCACACAAAACAGGCGCTGTACCTCTCAGTTTCAATTCTGAGCCGGTTTATGTTTGTGGCGAAATTGATTGACGACGCGGCGATGAATTTGGAATTTAAATTTTGAAACATAATTTTGCCGGGTTTTCGCATATTAAACGAAATTCTATGCAGTGCCACTGTAGTTCAAGTTTTATTTTCACAAACACATGCTCCTGGAATAGTTGTGCTTTTGAAAATTCAGTTCTGACGTCGTCACTATGCGCGCCTCTTAATTAAGTTTTTAATCTATTATTTAATTATCAGAATCACTTTGGCAATATAATAGGTAATGAACTGTATACTTTTTACCACACTTCAAAGTAGAGCAGAGTATGAAAAGTCGTCCTGTTTTCTTTAAAGTATTATTTAAGTAATCATTCACTAAGCGTAACGAGAACAGTGTGCTACGCACTTTGGAGTATTTTTAATCCCCTAGCCCTTTTGACACTCTATTTATGATGATAATAATAATAATAATAATAATAATAATAATAATAATAATAATAATAATAATAATAATAATAATAATAATAATAATAATAATAATAATAATAATAATAATAATAATAATAACAGCAACAGCAACAGCAACAGCAACAGCAACAGCAGCAGCAGCAACAACAACAACAACAACAACAACAACAACGACAACAACAACAACAAACAATCTTTATTTAAAGTCGGCTTTTTGATCAACAATTAACATTAGCTCAAAGAGCTATTATCGCCGACTGTAAATAACAACCTACAACTACATAACAGAGACTATTACTACCCCACTTTTACCCTAAATACCGCGTCAGGTAGGGCAAAGCAGGTACCATTTTTGAAGTCTTTCATATGACCCGGCCGCTGGTTCGAACTCACGACCTCCCAGACGGAAAGCAAATGCGTTACCACTAGACTAAATCATCTGGTAGAAATCCTATCATCTTTCCTTTTCGGAAAATTCATGACTGTTTCCGGACATTATCAATACCCGCTACGCTCTGCGTTTTATTCTATGATAAGAAAATCTTTTTGTAGAAACAAAAGCCTGTTGGCATCTGTACTTTTCTGGAGTTTTCATTTCAAATCAAGCCAAAATCATTTTGCGTAATTTCTCCTCACCTGTAATAAGTAAGTCAGTTAATTACCGGGTTGCACAGGTGCGTGTTTCACTGTAAGCTCGCGTTCTCTAATTACCATCTCAGTGCCCACCTGGTTGCTTACAACTCTAGTACAACTTTGATTATTGATTTTCATGCAATTCTTTTCTTATGTTGATTAGCTGATAATGCATTACATCCGTTTACTATCCTATTCCTAAAAATAAAAACATGCTTGCTTGCCTGCTTGAATATGTTTGCTATATTTATGATTAAATTTGCTTTTTTGTTTGCTTTTCGTTCAATAGCTGCATTTATAAATTGACTGCATTGCTTGCTTTTTGTGTGAATTTGTCACATTATGATTACTGATTGCTTTTGTTCATTTACTGCATTTAAGACTTACTGCACAAATTTTCTTCCTTTTGTTTTTGTTGTGCATTCATTATTTAACTACATTTTCGTTCATTTGCTGCATTTTAGTTCATTTGCTACATTTATGATTTAACCAGATTGTTTGCTTCTTTGTTGTTGTATTCATGACTTGTTCAGTTGTTGTTTTAATTTTTAATTGCATTATTTGCTTGCTTTTTTTCATTGGTATAATTATAATATAACTGCTTTGCATTTTGTTTATTTGCTACACTTAAAACCTAACCACGTATTTATTCACTTAACCATGTAGTCTGCCGTGCTTTATAATATTCCTAAGTTATATAGAGGTGGCTGACACGATGACCATGTAGTCTGCCGTGCTTTATACTATTCCTAAGTTATATAGGGGTGGCTGACTCGATGACCATGTAGTCTGCCGTGCTTTATACTATTGCTAAGTTATATAGGGGTGGCTGACTCGATGACCATGTAGTCTGCCGTGCTTTATACTATTCCTAAGTTATATAGGGGTGGCTGACTCGATGACCATGTAGTCTGCCGTGCTTTATACTATTCCTAAGTTATATAGGGGTGGCTGACTCGATGACCATGTAGTCTGCCGTGCTTTATACTATTCCTAAGTTATATAGGGGTGGCTGACTCGATGACCATGTAGTCTGCCGTGCTTTATACTATTCCTAAGTTATATAGAGGTGGCTGACTCGATGACCATGTAGTCTGCCATGCTTTATACTATTCCTAAGTTATATAGGGGTGGCTGACTCGATGACCATGTCGTCTGCAGTGCTTTATACTATTCCTAAGTTATATAGAGGTGGCTGACTCGATGACCATGTAGTCTGCCGTGTTTTATAATATTCCTAAGTTATGTAGGGGTGGCTGACTCGATGACCATGTAGTCTGTCGTGTTTTATACTATTCCTAAGTTATGTAGGGGTGGCTGACTCGATGACCTCCTGGTCTTTCGCCACCCCATCTCTACATACTTTACATAATTTGTTGTATTTGCGCTGTAAATATATATTAGAGAAAAATAAACCTTTGAATTGAATTGAATTGAATTGATTAGCATGCTGCAATAAGTTTATGTAAGAAAGTTCGTTGTATATTTCTCCTGGTTGTGAACTTCATCAGTTTGGAAAGGTATCATAATACAAAGAACTGAAAGAGGTTTTGGTAGCTACCCCACTACAGTACGCTGTTTAGTGCAATTAGTCTGTGTGAGACTGATTTTTAAACCAACGTTTCTACGTTTATCTGCACCATCAAATTTAGTCTTAGTCTTAGTTTTTTCACTCACAGACTAATTTCATACAATTTTTTTCACTCCAATGTGGAGTTTATTTCTTATGAAATTCGAATAACAGCAACAGTGGTTTGCTTTTCAGTCAGAACCCTCGTCAGCCGACTCAAACTCAGAGCTAGAGGTTTGTTGATCTTTTAATGGTTAATGGTGGCACTAGGAAATGAACAAAAGTAGCACTAGGAAATGAACAAAAGTGGCACTAGGAAATGAACAAAAGTAGCACTAGGAAATGAAAATATTTTTAGTGAAAGCATTTCCGTGTCCTAGTAACTGCATAGTCCAATAAATGCATGAAAGCAGTGTCATATTAGAATGTGTAAATAATTTTGCACCTCCACTGGGACTCGAACCTAGGACCTTCTGCTTTCCAGGTTGCTATGTTAAACATTACACCACGGAGGCACTCAACTTTTCAGACTCAAAAGTTTACTTTATGACCCAGTAGAGGTCTATCGACACGAGAAATCAAGATGTAATTCAGTCCATAATACATACGAGATCAGTCCAATAAACGCACGAGAGCAATACCAAATTAGAAAATCAGGAAAATCTTACAAATCGCCTCGGACTCGAACCTAGAACCTTCTGCTTTCTGGGAAGCTAAGCCTAAAAATACAGAATCACAGCACGAAACATGTGAGATAAATTTATATTGAAATATACGTCATTTATTAAAACTGTTCATACTGTCTCAGTGTTTTACGATGTAAACAACCTTAATAGTGCTTAGATTTATATATGTAGAACATCATAGTGGCCTATACTATGCCAAGAGTCAATGTACTAATGTACTAATGTACAACGTTGGATCATTTCTTTCCTATTGATCATAACTGCTGATGCAAAACTGGGAAAGAAAATTTGTCAGTGTATCAGATATAGTTTTGTGACTTTAGCGCTGGTGCCATAACTATTAACTCAAAGCTACTTGTCTGAAGAAATTTCTGTTATCATCATCATACGCCCGTCACGTCTATTGTAGACATCGGGCAGGCAGAATTCTAAAATAAAAAGAAATCTGCCTTCAGACAGGTAAACGCAGCAGTAATCCAGCAAAACACTAGACACTGCTACGCGAGTTGCTTGTCAGCACCATTTCTGCTTAAACTTTCTGTTACACCTCCCGGAATGGATACCAGTGGGTTCATCATTTTTCTCTTAAGATATTCTGCATGTTAAATTCAGACATGAAACCAGCCGTCCAACAAATTTTAGCGAAAAGTGTAAATAATCGTCAGCTGCTTTGAATTTTGCACATTGTCTATCGTATAAAACTTGCAAAATTTCGTGAGATGAAGATTTGTGCAATATTGTGTGGAGTAATCTATGTTGGAGGTGCGTACTATGGTAGCTATTGCTTAACTTTAACTGTCGCAATAGGAATCTTATTTTACGCATCTTTTGCCCGGGTTCGAGTTTTAGCAGTTAACAATTATTATAGGTTTTACACGTCAAATGTAGACACAGGAAAGTTCAAATGTGACTTAGGTAAGTCAAATGTAGACATAGGAATTTCGAATGTGTTTTGGTAACTCAAATGTGACTTAGGTAAGTCAAATGTAGATGCATTACTTTGAATAAATTGGTAATTAAGTTTTTTAAGTGCAAATTAGAAAAACATAAACGAAAGATAGTGCATCTAACGTTGTTATTTTAACGTAAGAGCAATTATTAAATTGAAATGAAAGAAGATTAAATTTAACATCCTTAAACTTTACCACCTATCCACATTTGAGATACCAATGTCACATTTGACTTGACATGTGTCTACATTTGACTTACCAAAAACGCTCAAGATTTATTGAAAACCATTGTTAACACATTTGAACTACCATTTGAGTTACCAAGACACATTTGAATTACCTAAGTCTACATTTGACTTACCAAAAACGCTCAACATTTGTTGAAAACCATTGTTAACACATTTGAACTACCTGAATCTACATTTGACTTAACGCAGGTCTATATTTGACATGTAAAACCTATGCATCAAAAAGTAATAAACAGCAGTGTCCATCATCATAGAGGACACTAGAAGATAAATATCTGCCTTTGAGCAGTTCGGAAACTTCGAAGTTTGTTTTTAATTTTTTCTAACTGCCTTTCACTTTGATGTATTAACACCTTGAGTAGGTTCAAACGATATTCGCTAAGTTTTACAGCTCATGGACAGAGATAATAGAGAGTTCTCACTACCAGTCAGACAACGAAAACTGCTAACTCTGAAGTGATGTCACTCTGAAGTGATGTGACTACAGTCGCGGTCAGAATGGCGCCTAATACGTTTCACAATAGTCCCTGACTCTACGGATGAATTTTTGAAGCATTTAAATGATTTCAATTCTTTAGACATCACGTGACGAGACGAAACACACAATTACAAACTAAAGTTCACGTGTTGGTGCTTCTAGCTCAAAATTGTGCCAGAAACTGTTGACGCTGACTTGAATATTTTTGTTTGATCACCTGACTTTCTTCCTAGCCAAAATTGTTTGTTTTTCCTGTGACTTCTTTCCTGTGACTGTATTACCGGTCACCCCTCCATCTTGCTAGGACACCCACATACGCCTTAATCTTGCTAATTCTGCGATATCTAGTCAGCAGTTACGAGTCATTTTCCATTTATATTACTGTTTAGTGGAGAAAAGAATTGCACTGAAATCAGCTATAATCAAAAGAACATTGAACAACAAACTCAAGGACTAATCCAAGCCAGTAGCTTGTGGAGTTGTACAAATATAGAATTATTTTGACCCACAATTTAAAATACCTAAAATATGGGTAAAACGAAAAATCATTTTGTAGAGGTAGTCAGTGGTGCATCTAGGGTATGGCAGGCGCCCTTGGGTGTCAATTGAAGGGGGCGCCACTCAGCAGTTTCCGAAAAAAATGAATTTTCTTCATACGTATGATCTAAAAAACTTGTGTAAATTATTATGTAAAAATATAGTACTTGGCGCCTCTCTCTCTCTCTCTCTCTCTCTCTCTCTCTCTCTCTCTCTCTCTCTCTCTCTCTCTCTCTCTCTCTCTCCCTCCCTCCCTCCCTCCCTCCCTCTCTCTCTCTCTCTCTCTCTCTCTCTCTCTCTCTCTCTCTCTCTCTCTCTCTCTCTCTCTCTCTCTCTCTCTCTCTCTCTCTCTCTCTCTGTCTCTCTTTCTCTCTCTCTGTCTCTCTCTCTCTCTCTCTCTCTCTCTCTCTCTCTCTCTCTCTCTCTCTCTCTCTCTCTCACACACACACACACACACACACACAATGAGATCATTCTCTCACAAAAAATAGGAAGGTAGTTTACAATTCTGTGCAAAATCTACGAAATTGAATGTGTTTATTAAAAAGTGTCATTTCATTATAATTTCGCATTTTTACGAAAACCATGAAACGTTTTTTTCACATTTGTTCCATTTCACAAAGTCTTTTGAATCCTTCTTCTTTCGAATAACTCATTCTATACCCTACTACACAATACTCTCTATGTGTATTTGACTAAAATAAATAAAAACAAAAAAAAGATTGTTGTTAGATGTTTGGAAAGGGGCGCAATTTCAGTGCTTTCCATAAGCATTCTTTTCCCTAGATATGCCCCTGGAGGTATTAGTACTGAGACCACATTATTTTGCATAATGTTGCATTTATAACGATTAGGTGTAACGAAGAGAATGTCAAGTCTTCAGAAATATATCACTTTTTTGCTGTTGTTGTATTCGTGTTTTTTGTATTTACGGACGTTTATGTATTTTTTAATAGTTGTATTCTGCTGACATTAGCGTCTTTTTGTTTACTGTCTTTCTGAGAAGGGTGGTTGACTCGATAACCCTTGGTTTTTCGCCACCCTTTCTCCCATGTTGGTTTGTATTTTTGTGTATTTTATTGTCAAATTATTGAAAATTTATGGAGAAAAATAAAAAAATTACTAAATTACTTGTTCAAAAACCACTTTGGAGAACAATTGGGCACGCCTCTTCTTATGAAGCTTTTACTGCAAAGCATCCCCAAAAAAGAAACATCTCGTATGACATTCATCACAAAAAAGCAACACATGCAAAGCTTAATGTGAGCAATTGCGCATCCGAGAACATCCTAAAATATTCACGTCTCTTTTTTTTAATTGTTGCAGTTCTCGCAGGCGGAAAACAGAAGCGTGCATACATGAATAGGAATGTCTGCCACACACTGTGCATAGATGAATAAGAATGTCTGCCACACACTGTGCCTGAAGCATACGAATCGCATCTTTACGCGCTCTTCCTCTGCAAGGTAATTGGAGCATGCGGCTACGTGTAATCGCTCGTAAACACGAAAACCAGCCAGCTACCGAGTCTTAACGAGTTACTGAGTATTTACAAAGGAAAAAAACAGATAATGAAAGATGCATGAGATGGCACGACAATCAAAGACAAACAATCTTCCCACAGACTCTCCCTCGTGGATTTCACCGAATCGTTAAGAAGGAATCATCCATTAAAGCATTAAGGCCTGTGGCTTAATACCTTATTACACTTGCCTTCAAACCTGGATGAACATTAATGCCAGGCGATGTGAAGGCACAATGGGATGTGGCACAGCAAAACCCATGTCAGCAGCTGAATACCGCAAAGGGGTGATAACGAAAGAACAGAAGATGATAGTGCGTGACAACTGGCACAGCTTCCCGGACACGATCATCATGCGCGGGATCAAGGTGTTCCTCCGGCTCTTCGAGATCAACCCCAACCTCAGAGAACTGTTCGGTGCCACGGACATCAGCACCGAACGCGACCTAGTGCGCAACGACCGCTTCCGGAACCACGCCACACGCTTCATGCAAGCGGTGGAGGCGGCGGTGGACAACCTTGACGACCTGCAGATATTGACGCCAATACTCGAGGAGTTGGGAAAACGACACATCCACACGCCCGGATTCAAACAAATGTACTTTTATTATTTCATGGAGGCGTTGATGTACGTGTGGGAGCGAGAGCTGGGGCCGAAGTTCACGCCAGACGTGGATCAAGCGTGGAGAGCCGTCATCGGATTCATCATGGAAGGTGTGAAAGCGGGTTACGATAAGGCTGTGTTAGCAGAAATCCAAGCAGATATAGATGATAAAACAGAAAGATTAACTGGTCTTAATGGACTTGAAAGTTTCACAGATGAAGTGAAACAACTCACTTAAATTTTCTCGCAGAATTTTCTCTCAGAGGGTTGGATTATATCGCGACGAGTGAAGCCCTGAGAGGGATATAAGAGAGTTTACATTACATCACAGAACTGACGTCATCCTACAGTTATGATGATGTCAGATTAGAATCATTTGTACTCTAGAGTAGGGGTTCTACAACCAAAACCTGAAGGCAGATTTTTTTACAGTCAGCGTCAACAGTTTCTGGCACAATTTTGAGCTAGGAAGCACCAACACGTGAACTTTAGTTTGTAATTGTGTGTTTCGTCTCGTCACGTGATGTCTAAAGAATTGAAATCATTTAAATGCTTCAAAAATTCATCCGTAGAGTCACGGACTATTGTGAAACGTACTAGACGCCATTCTGACCGCGACTGTAGTCACATCACTTCAGAGTGACATCACTTCAGAGTTAGCAGTTTTCGTTGTCTGACTGGTAGTGAGAACTCTCTATTATCTCTGTCCATGAGCTGTAAAACTTAGCGAATATCGTTTGAACCTACTCAAGGTGTTAATACATCAAAGTGAAAGGCAGTTAGAAAAAATTAAAAACAAACTTCGAAGTTTCCGAACTGCTCAAAGGCAGATATTTATCTTCTAGTGTCCTCTATGATGATGGACACTGCTGTTTATTACTTTTTGATGCATAGGTTTTACATGTCAAATATAGACCTGCGTTAAGTCAAATGTAGATTCAGGTAGTTCAAATGTGTTAACAATGGTTTTCAACAAATGTTGAGCGTTTTTGGTAAGTCAAATGTAGACTTAGGTAATTCAAATGTGTCTTGGTAACTCAAATGGTAGTTCAAATGTGTTAACAATGGTTTTCAATAAATCTTGAGCGTTTTTGGTAAGTCAAATGTAGACACATGTCAAGTCAAATGTGACATTGGTATCTCAAATGTGGATAGGTGGTAAAGTTTAAGGATGTTAAATTTAATCTTCTTTCATTTCAATTTAATAATTGCTCTTACGTTAAAATAACAACGTTAGATGCACTATCTTTCGTTTATGTTTTTCTAATTTGCACTTAAAAAACTTAATTACCAATTTATTCAAAGTAATGCATCTACATTTGACTTACCTAAGTCACATTTGAGTTACCAAAACACATTCGAAATTCCTATGTCTACATTTGACTTACCTAAGTCACATTTGAACTTTCCTGTGTCTACATTTGACGTGTAAAACCTATAATAATTGTTAACTGCTAAAACTCGAACCCGGGCAAAAGATGCGTAAAATAAGATTCCTATTGCGACAGTTAAAATTATGTAATGACTACCATAGTACGCAATTCCAACATAGATTACTCCACACAATATTGCACAAATCTTCATCTCACGAAATTTTGCAAGTTTTATACGACAGACAATGTGCAAAATTCAAAGCAGCTGACGATTATTTACACTTTTCGCTAAAATTTGTTGGACGGCTGGTTTCATGTCTGAATTTAACATGCAGAATATCTTAAGAGAAAAATGATGAACCCACTGGTATCCATTCCGGGAGGTGTAACAGAAAGTTTAAGCAGAAATGGTGCTGACAAGCAACTCGCGTAGCAGTGTCTAGTGTTTTGCTGGATTACTGCTGCGTTTACCTGTCTGAAGGCAGATTTCTTTTTATTTTAGAATTCTGCCTGCCCGATGTCTACAATAGACGTGACGGGCGTATGATGATGATAACAGAAATTTCTTCAGACAAGTAGCTTTGAGTTAATAGTTATGGCACCAGCGCTAAAGTCACAAAACTATATCTGATACACTGACAAATTTTCTTTCCCAGTTTTGCATCAGCAGTTATGATCAATAGGAAAGAAATGATCCAACGTTGTACATTAGTACATTAGTACATTGACTCTTGGCATAGTATAGGCCACTATGATGTTCTACATATATAAATCTAAGCACTATTAAGGTTGTTTACATCGTAAAACACTGAGACAGTATGAACAGCTTTAATAAATGACGTATATTTCAATATAAATTTATCTCACATGTTTCGTGCTGTGATTCTGTATTTTTAGGCTTAGCTTCCCAGAAAGCAGAAGGTTCTAGGTTCGAGTCCGAGGCGATTTGTAAGATTTTCCTGATTTTCTAATTTAGTATTGCTCTCGTGCGTTTATTGGACTGATCTCGTATGTATTATGGACTGAATTACATCTTGATTTCTCGTGTCGATAGACCTCTACTGGGTCGTAAAGTAAACTTTTGAGTCTGAAAAGTTGAGTGCCTCCGTGGTGTAATGTTTAACATAGCAACCTGGAAAGCAGAAGGTCCTAGGTTCGAGTCCCAGTGGAGGTGCAAAATTATTTACACATTCTAATATGACACTGCTTTCATGCATTTATTGGACTATGCAGTTACTAGGACACGGAAATGCTTTCACTAAAAATATTTTCATTTCCTAGTGCTACTTTTGTTCATTTCCTAGTGCCACTTTTGTTCATTTCCTAGTGCTACTTTTGTTCATTTCCTAGTGCCACCATTAACCATTAAAAAACCTCTAGATCAACAAACCTCTAGCTCTGAGTTTGAGTCGGCTGACGAGGGTTCTGACTGAAAAGCAAACCACTGTTGCTGTTATTCGAATTTCATAAGAAATAAACTCCACATTGGAGTGAAAAAAATTGTATGAAATTAGTCTGTGAGTGAAAAAACT
>JAQGDQ010001226.1:0-53855 GCA_030141605.1 Tubiluchus corallicola | reverse complement strand
AGAAAGAGAGAGAGAGAGAGAGAGAGAGGAGAGGAGAAAGAGAGAGAGAGAGAGAGAGAAGGAGAGGGGGAGAAAGAGAGAGAGAGAGAGAAGGAGAGAGAGAGAGAGAGAGAGAGAGAGAGAGAGAGAGAGAGAGAGAGAGAGAGAGAGAGAGAGAGAGAGAGAGATTATTAATTATTATTAAAAATCTTTATTGAAAATGATACAATAAGCCCTCTATTTGCAGGGCACATAAGTACAAAAATGTTAAATAAATTTTTACATAAAATTCTTCAGAGTTACAATTTCTTATTAAACAAGCTATCAATTCTGCAGTACAATTTATTAATTCTAAATACAGACTAAACAAATAATGAAAAACAACCATAAAGCTGCTAATATGAAAGCTTTCATTTGTTACATAAACATATGTTAAATTTTAGCTAAGATCAAAATTATAAGCGTGATTACTCCAGTACATTGTGGTGAAGAAAACAATTTATGAAATGTGGGTGAGGTACAGGTATTGTTAATTGCAAATTTTTTTAAACGCACCTGCCAATTGCATGTGCAAAACACTTTGCCAAACAAAATAATAATAATGTCCTGGACAGAGTCGTTTTGATGCTTTTCTAACTTTTGGAATCGCCAGCTACACTTATTCATGGACACGACAATAGTGGAAGGTGACGACACACAAATCTGTGACGTATACCCCCAAACTGATGAAAGATGCACAGCGTTTACTGTAACAGGGATTAGTTCCTGACTCGAGGGGTATAATACTGTACTTGACTATCTCACATGTGTAGCTTGCCTATTGGTTCAGCAAAAAACTTCCCGTTTTTCAGGGTATTTTATTCAAAACGTTCACTAGTTATGAAAAATAGCGGCTAAAATTAAATAAGAGCTAAAGCTACCGGGAAATGATATTTGTAAGATGGGTGAGGACGGCTCAACCAATTTTGCTTATTTTTGAGTTCGGGATTCAGAATTCCGTCACATGGCCCATCACTTGTCCTAGGAAGATCTCTCTCAAGATAAACATCCTATGCAGTGTGAACGCTCGATATTTCCAAAAAACCGACATGTACACAGGGTTTCAGGTGACCATTGAGGATAGGTAATGTAATGTGTACGCTCAAACCAAAGTTGCGTTCTCATATCTATGTTAGTTTATTCTGCAAAATGCAAATTTTCTGTAGTCTACAATTACTACCTCTACAAACCTACTGAAATAAGTGCTACAGATTACTACGTTACACTAAAAAGCTAAAATGTATACATACATTGTTCGTCCAATATTGAGTGGAGAAAAAGCCAGAATGTCAGTAAAAGGTAGCAGTATAATTATAAGTCAAATTTTAAATGTAACAGAGACGTGTGTGCATAATGAGTTCCACCTATACAATGTCAGAGTAGAAAAAGTAGTCTATAGCTTGTTGAACTACAGTCTAATATATTGTGGCTTCTAATGCATATACTACCTTGGGAAAAAGTAGTTTAGCTTGTTGAACTACAGTCTAATATATTGTGGCTTCTAATGCATATACTAGCTTGGGAAGGGGTAACGGACCAAAACATTTGTACCTGCACGAGGTAAGATTAGGTATTAAGTCTACTATTATCACACCAGCTAATACGCTCCAGCGTATAGCGAGGATAATGAATTTTCAGATCAGAAGTAATATGTTCGGTAAAATGATTAAGTTAGCTGTAATCTCCAACATCATTTGCCACCCAGGATAGGATTACAAATGAATGTCACACGAATGACGCGGTGATTAAAAAATTGCCAACGAACGTTAGTCTTACAGTTGACATGAGCATAAAACTAGCACCTAAATTCCATAATAGGGTAAGAGCGAGAGAGACAGAGATCGTAGAAGGGGGAGAAAGAGGGGGAGAGGAGAGAGGAGAAGAAATGATGATGCGTGGTTTCACTAAGCAGAGCGTTTACATACTTCTGTGACCACAGTCGTCTGTGTCGTCATTTTTGTTACTAACCCGGAAGCTGCTGCAGTGTTGCCAGGATTGAAAAAAAACGCAAGAACTAGTAGCATAATAGTTTGCCAGGACTACAATTGACTAATGGAAATTAAACTTGAATTGAATTGAACTAGATACTGCGTTGCCTATACATTTGTGTACAAGTCAATGGCCGCAGTGCTAATGCAAGTGAGTGACAAGCAATTCAATATTTTCTTCCTTTAGTTCGTAAAGTTTAACCCTGAGTCATGTATTTTATTTCATACTAGGCCGAATCTTGGGTAGTTTTTTATGCTTTCGAAATATTCCACAGCAGAAGCTGTGACGCGCTTATGATTTCATACTGTGTAGACGCAACATCATACTTATGATTTCATACTGTGTAGACGCAAGATCATACTTATGATTTCATACTGTGTAGACGCAAGATCATACTTATGATTTCATACTGTGTAGACGCAAGATCATACTTATAATTTCATACTGTATAGACGCAACATCATACTTATAATTTCATACTGTGTAGACGCAAGATCATACTTATAATTTCATACTGTGTAGACACAAGATCATACTTATGATTTCATACTGTGTAGACACAAGATCATACTTATAATTTCATACTGTGTAGACGCAAGATCATACTTATAATTTCATACTGTATAGACGCAACATCATACTTATAATTTCATACTGTGTAGACACAAGATCATACTTATGATTTCATACTGTGTAGACACAAGATCATACTTATGATTTCATACTGTGTAGACGCAAGATCATACTTATGATTTCATACTGTGTAGACGCAAGATCATACTTATGATTTCATACTGTGTAGACGCAAGATCATACTTATGATTTCATACTGTGTAGACGCAAGATCATACTTATAATTTCATACTGTATAGACGCAACATCATACTTATAATTTCATACTGTGTAGACGCAAGATCATACTTATAATTTCATACTGTGTAGACACAAGATCATACTTATGATTTCATACTGTGTAGACACAAGATCATACTTATGATTTCATACTGTGTAGACGCAAGATCATACTTATGATTTCATACTGTGTAGACGCAAGATCATACTTATAATTTCATACTGTGTAGACACAGGATCATACTTATGATTTCATACTGTGTAGACACAAGATCATACTTATGATTTCATACTGTGTAGACGCAAGATCATACTTATAATTTCATACTGTGTAGACGCAACATCATACTTATGATTTCATACTGTGTAGACGAACATCATACTTATGATTTCATACTGTGTAGACACAAGATCATACTTATAATTTCATACTGTGTAGACACAAGATCATACTTATGATTTCATACTGTGTAGACTCAAGATTTACTTTCGTGTATGTTATTGAACTTCACTATAATGCTAGACGAATTAGAAAAACTACGTGGAATGTTTGCTGTTATTGATATTTAGGAGACCGGCCGCAGTACTGCTAACATTATATTGTCAAGAAGTGCAATAGTGAACTCGTAATTCACCATAGCACGGCTGATTTCTGATCTGCTGCATGTAAGTGTCAGTAACGCACAAACGTTCCACGTTGTGTTATAGACGTGATCTAACTTCTAGCCCACTTGAACAAGTAATTTTGACGTATGATGAAATGGCAGTGAACGCTTATCAAAAGGAACAGAAGAATGAAAAGGAGGTGAAAGGAAAGAAAATTAACCAAAAGGAACAAAGAAAATAAAAGTGAAAGAAGAAAGAAGAAAAGAAATGAAGAGGAAGGCAAAAAATAAAATAAAAAAGTAAACAACACAAGAAGGTTACAAAAGTTGGAAAAAGAGCAACGATGAGTGATAAGAAATGGAGAAACAAAATTCAGAGCACTAATGAAGCCAAGTAACATTATTAACTTGCAATTATTATTTCAGCGCATTAATCGGAGCCAGAACAATCAGTGCCAGATCTAGATTGGCTCCATTAACCATGTAACTGTGACAAATCAAGGCTTTCCTACTGTTTGCCTAACGTTGCAGATTCATTAAATCGGCTTTAAGTAAGATTTCATAATCACTAAGAATAATGCCAGAAAGTTTTGACAGACATGCTGCTTGAATGTTCGTAGGAAAATTTCGTCGTTCTGCAAAATATTGAAGCTTTTATAAAACTAAAATTATTCACCCTCTTTAACTTGTCTTGACACCCTTGTCTCAAGGTAATAATTACTTTTTACCTTGTTCAAAGGGGCAAGATAGACTACAGCCTCACACTATAGAGCAAAAACACTCGTGGAGCGTTTACTAATATAAGTTGTCCTAAGTACCCACGTTACTCAATTATGAATTATGAATTATGAATTTATTCAAGCAGCACAAACATGCATACAAATTGATATTACATTGGAAAAAAATTATAAATAAACGAGTTACTGTGAGGAGGAGGAAGGAGCATTAAGCTTTCGAGTCCTCCTCCAGATAAGCGGAACAATTGACAATTAACATTACATAGTATTTTCATCAGTTATAACGTACATTAGAACAAAATAAGTTTTGTTAGTAACTTAAGATCAGGATGAGTAAAATTGTGAGTTAATTATACCGTTGTAGTAGGTAATTCTTTGATGCTTTTTTAAATTGATAAAGATTAAGAATTTTCATTTCACGCGGAATTGATGACCATATTTTAATAGCATTATATTTTGATGACTGTTTCATTATATTTGTTTTTGGAAGAGGGAGTTTCCGACTGAATATCTTGTGTAATGATCATGTTGATTTGAAACTGGACTAAAGTATGACTGAAAAGCTGGTGGAAGTAGTGAATTATGATACTGATACATGAAATGAAGACAATACATGTCATATATTTCTTTCACTTTAAGAGTTTTAACAGACAAGTAAATTATATTTGTGGGACGGTCATACCCTACATGATATATTAGTTTAAGAATTTTGTTCTGGGTAATTTGTACTCAAGGGCGTATAAAATTCCCTCTTTAGTAGAGCATTTTCTTCAGAGATGTAAAAGCTGCTCGAAGATAGTCTGGATCTCACGCTTTTTTACTGCAACGGCTTAAATTACTTGCCCTTAAACGATCTGCTTCCGTATGGTATTTAACACAAATTTGAAACCAACTTGAAACTGGTTAAAGTGGACAATTTCAAGTAGACGAAATGAGATATTTGTCTAAATCAATTGGAATTAAGTTAATGTCCAGTATTATCGTTTAAAGTACTGTTTGCGCACCTTAATCTTGAAATTAGTTTAAAAGTCAATCAAGTTATTTGTACAGAGATTCGTCAAGGCTAAATCGTTGTGCAGTCTATTACCGTCTAATATTTTAACTTGTTTTACAAGATTATCGGCAGAAGGATTCTGTCATTCATGTGTACAGCATGTCATGTGAACAGCATGTCATGTGAACAGCATGTCATGTAAACAGCATGTCATGTAAACAGCATGCCATGTGAAAAGCTTGTGATGTGAACTGCATGTCATGTGAACAGCATGTCATGTGAACAGCATATCATGTAAACAGCATGTCATGTGAACAGCATGTCATGTAAACAGCATGTCATGTGAACAGCATGTCATGTAAACAGCATGTCATGTGAACAGCATGTCATGTAAACAGCATGTCATGTGAACATCATGTCATGTGAACAGCTTGTTATGTGAACATCATGTCATGTGAACAGCTTGTTATGTAAACAGCATGTCATGTGAACAGAATGTCATGTGAAAAGCTTGTCATGTGAACAAGTGATCATTAATTAAATACACAATAAACTGCGTTAACTTTTTCTAGCTTTTCTAGAGCTATAACAACAACAACAACCGCCCGCGCGCTACCACCACCAAAACCACCACCACAACAACGACAGCAGCAACAACAACAACAACAGCAACAACAACAACAACAATAACAACAACAACAAACAAGCAAACAGGTAAAAGTAAAAGCCAACGAATGGCTAGGCATTGTCGAAACAGGAAAAGATTGAACATTCACGGAATGAATGAACAAAAAAAACGAACAAGTGAACAAACAAACCAACGGAATAAGTATCAACTAATCAGTCAATTAATCGGCAAACTAACCAAGCGGTCAATCCAACAACCAGTTAACTAACTAACCAGCCAAACAGACGCACAAACGCTCAACCAGTGAAATTTTGATCAACCAAAGAAGAAAAAAAGATGGAAATAAAGCGGAGAAAGACTGATTGAAGGAAGAACTGAGCAAAGAACAGCAACGTAGCGTCGATGAAATCACTTAAACACCATTAATTTTTACTATGAAAATTGAAATGCTGAAAATTGGTCACAATACAAGAAACTAATAGTAATTACGAGTCGTATCTGACGCTATTAATTTCCAATTTTTGAAAATAAAAACGCCTGCGAAAACAAAACTTACTGACGGTCTCACCAAAACGTATTGATCACTTTAGAGTCTGATTTAACATTTGACAGAGTGATGCACTCACACTCCACTGAACGTTCATTTTATGTTTGTATTAATTTTTTCAAAGTCACCTACGTTTTCCTGCTGGTACTACTGCAACGGAATGTGAATTTTTTTACAAAATGAAGGTAGTGTTGTCTTCATATTTAATAGTGGTAGTAGAAGCAACAACTGCAGCGGTAGTAGTAGTAGTAGTAGTAGTAGTAGTAGTAGTAGCAGCAGCAGCAGCAGCAGTAGCAGTAGCAGTAGCAGTAGCAGTAGCAGTAGCAGTAGCAGTAGCAGTAGCAGTAGTAGTAGTAGTAGTAGTAGTAGTAGTAGTAGTAGTAGTAGTAGTAGTAGCAGTAGTAGTAGTAGTACCTGTCAAATGACAAACATGTAAATTAAATTATGACTGGCACCGGTGTTGTTCCTTGAACGATTCCGTATTTGAAATGTCATAAAAACTATTTGATTATATCAGCTGCTAAGTTTGGTGAACGCGCATTAATTCTTCCCGGCTCAGACTGCCAGAGATTCGCAAATCATGCCAAGTAAGCTGCAGTCAAGGCAGGAAAGTCTGCAAACGTAAATATATAGGCTTGAACCCGTTGTAGATCATTTCCCGTAAAGTTTCCGTCTATTCACTGCAGGAGACGCTCTGTGAAATTGACTACTTGCATACAGATAGAGTGAATTGCTTTGCAGTGATTTTCAGTGCAATTTCAGACATTTTGTTGTCGAATATGTGAAACTATAATTATACTGATATTACTTGCTTAAAGGGGAAAATAGACTTTTTAAGCTAATCTCAAGGCAGTGAAAGCCTTGCATTATTGTCTGTGTCAAAATTGAATGTACGCCATAGAAATCTATTTAGCACGGAAATATTAGTTGATTGCAAGTATGACTGATTAACCGTTGGCATTTGATGATAAAGATGAAGGCAACAGCATCGGGCGGAACGGTGGCGATGAAGAGGATGCATTTTTATCATCGAATGAAGTTGCTTTGTAGGCTTAGCATGTATAAACTACCGTTTACAATATAATAATCATTACGTCTTTGTTCGGATAATCTACGTTCCTTATCTAAGCTAAAATACTATCTTTGGTTTCATTCAATGTTGTTCTCAATGACAGTATACATTCTGACGTTTTAGTGTGCATTAGCCTTTTGTACTCAAACGGTTTAAACGTATTGTGAATGCTACAATAAACGGATTTTACTGACTGAAATATAAAAAGTAGGTCGTTTCGAAATACAGGCATATTATTTAGTTAGGAATTTAAACAACCTACTGAAATGCGGTAGTAACATTCAGTTTAACTATTTGTACCTGTACAACTGTTGCTACCACTAGTGTTGCTACGATCACTACTATTGCTACTGCTGCTGCTGCTGATGCTACTACTACTACTACTACTACTACTACTACTACTACTACTACTACTACTACTACTACTACCACCACCAATACAACTACCATTACCACTACCACTATCACTACTACTACCACCACTGCAGTTGTTGCTTCTACTAGCACTATTAAATATTAAGGCAACACTACCGGCATTTTGTAAAAACATTCGCATACTGCTGATTGCAGCGCTACCTGAGCTTTTAGCTAATTAGTCCAGTTGTGCCCATTTTCCTTCGCACAAGGCTGTTTAGATGGTCACTTGATTTGCTGGATAAACTGTATGCGACATCGATGTATGTAGTGTACATGTGTTTGCTTCACTGCATACACCAGGTAAACATACCACACAGCGCAATCACAGACTTAAATCTCACTCTCTCATCTTTATTTGAGTTTAATTAAGGTCTAGTTGTGAAACATTACCTGTCAAACCGTTATAATAGTCAAGGGACTTGGCATGCTAACTGCCTTTCCGAAGTTTCAGTACAACGTTCTGCTAACGTTGCTCAGTCTAATTAAGGCAACTAATGAGCGTTAATTTGTAATGCAGATCGGATAAATTCATTAATTTCGTCTTGGTTTGCCTATTATTAATGTTAGCGTGGTGCCCGATGACCATAATGACCATTAAACGATTGGGTGTGATTTTATGTACAAAAGAAAG
The DNA here is from genome assembly GCA_030141605.1 of Tubiluchus corallicola. NCBI lineage: Eukaryota > Metazoa > Priapulida > Priapulimorpha > Priapulimorphida > Tubiluchidae > Tubiluchus > Tubiluchus corallicola. The sequence continues at coordinate 45,365 of JAQGDQ010001226.1, read as the reverse complement.
TAATAATTTATTCAGTAAATATATATAACGATGAATAAGCAATCAAAATTATGAAAACTACATGCATTTTATCGCTGGCATTTTGAAATCAAAATGGCGGATGGAAAATCGAACTTTGTCCATGGATGCCGATTTCGCTCTAGTGTATTCCTACAAAGTTTCATGACGATTCGTTACGAATTGGTGTAGCCTTTCACGAAAAGTATGTTATCGCCGCCATCTTGAATTTAAAATTTGATTCTGTCATTCAGTGCAGAATTCATTCCAGTATTATTCTTGTGAAGTTTCGCTTTTTTTCCCATTGCGAATTCAAGGAGTATTCGTTTTTTTTCAAACGTTATAAATGATAAGTCTTTCAGAAGCTCGTCGTCTAACAATAATAAGTGATTGAGCCTGGGTCACATAACCAAATGACGTAATAATGGCATGTAAGTTTTGAAACTCGCGTGCGAAATGTTCATCCATCTATGCATTGCCTATGAATAAGCGTAATCCAATACTGTACAGAACACAACTGAAATGCACTAAGCTCTTGGGAATGCTCATACAGTTTGGCGACTCGGTTGTTTTCAGGTAGTGTTCATAATGACTCCTTCCTAGAGTGCTAGACGGCTTATCTGTTTCAATACAAAGTAAATTATTTTGCATGTATGTGCCTGACTACAGAGTGGGCCTATCGCTTTTCATCTGCACTGTAATTATTTTCAATTCAATTTTAAATTATTAATCCATAGTAATAGAATAGCCCGAGGACATGCAAGTATAAAATTAGTGTTGCATTCACCTGCCTGTAACTAATTTAGTCCATACAATCAAAAAATATAATTTAACAATCGTATGTATTTCAGCGCTGCGTTTCTTACATCGTCTAAACTACATACGCGCGCGTTCAGTCTTGATTTTCGCATTTAGGTGCAAAACCCTCGGCTTAGATCCACCCCACGTACTCTGCAGCTCATCACGCCGGGAAACAAACCAAAGATCACTGATGATGTTACTAAGAGGCGAGTCGTTTAAAAGCCTCCTTAATTGAATCTTTGTCTTGTGAGAGTTTTCCTCCGACGCGCATTGCACTGGCAGTCAAATTCGCCACTACTCTATCTCAAATGCCTCTCAACAAGTCATTTCAAATTCCAGTTACGACGTAAGCTGAATAAGTGCCCAACAAAATGGGCAGTTTGGGCGAAGGCCGCAGGTTCTGTTTCGGCTGATACGTAGCAGCTGAAGAAAACATGTTTAATTGCTCAGCCTTCAGTTTATTAATACTTGCTACCACAGGCAGCGGTAAGCAGTAGAAGTTGATTTAAAAAACACAGGCAGAGGTAAGCAGTAGAAGTTGATTAAAAAAACACAGGCAGAGGTAAGCAGTAGAAGTTGATTTAAAAAACACAGGCAGCGGTAAGCAGTAGAAGTTGATTTAAAAAACACAGGCAGCGGTAAGCAGTAGAAGTTGATTTAAAAAACACAGGCAGAGGTAAGCAGTAGAAGATGATTAAAAAACACAGGCAGAGGTAAGCAGTAGAAGTTGATTAAAAAACACAAGCAGAGGTAAGCAGTAGAAGTTGATTAAAAAACACAGGCAGAGGTAAGCAGTAGAAGTTGATTAAAAAACACAGGCAGAGGTAAGCAGTAGAAATTGATTAAAAAACACAGGCAGAGGTAAGCAGTAGAAGTTGATTAAAAAACACAGACAGAGGTAAGCAGTAGAAGTTGATTAAAACACACAGGCAGAGGTAAGCAGTAGAAGTTGATTAAAAAACACAGGCAGAGGTAAGCAGTAGAAATTGATTAAAAAACACAGGCAGAGGTAAGCAGTAAAAAAAAAACACACAACGTAGAAGTTGATTAAAAAAACACCAGAGGTAAGCAAGTTGATTAAAAAACACAGGCGAGGTAAGCAGTGAAGTTGATTAAAAAACACAGGCAGAGGTAAGCAGTAGAAGTTGATTAAAAAAACACAGGCAGAGGTAAGCAGTAGAAGTTGATTAAAAAACACAGGCAGAGGTAAGCAGTAGAAGTTGATTAAAAAACACAGGCAGAGGTAAGCAGTAGAAGTTGATTAAAAAACACAGGCAGAGGTAAGCAGTAGAAGTTGATTAAAAAAACACAGGCAGAGGTAAGCAGTAGAAGTTGATTAAAAAAACACAGGCAGAGGTAAGCAGTAGAAGTTGATTAAAAAAACACAGGCAGAGGTAAGCAGTAGAAGTTGATTAAAAAAACACAGGCAGAGGTAAGCAGTAGAAGTTGATTAAAAAACACAGGCAGAGGTAAGCAGTAGAAGTTGATTAAAAAAACACAGGCAGAGGTAAGCAGTAGAAGTTGATTAAAAAAACACAGGCAGAGGTAAGCAGTAGAAGTTGATTAAAAAAACACAGGCAGAGGTAAGCAGTAGAAGTTGATTAAAAAAACACAGGCAGAGGTAAGCAGTAGAAGTTGATTTAAAAAACACAGGCAGAGGTAAGCAGTAGAAGTTGATTAAAAAACACAGGCAGAGGTAAGCAGTAGAAGTTGATTAAAAACACAGGCAGAGGTAGCAGTAGAAGTTGATTAAAAAAACACAGGCAGAGGTAAGCAGTAGAAGTTGATTAAAAAAACACAGGCAGAGGTAAGCAGTAGAAGTTGATTAAAAACAGGCAGAGGTAAGCGTAGAAGTTGATTAAAAACCAGGCAGAGGTAAGCAGTAGAAGTTGATTAAAAAAACACAGGCAGAGGTAAGCAGTAGAAGTTGATTAAAAAACACAGGCAGAGGTAAGCAGTAGAAGTTGATTAAAAAACACAGGCAGAGGTAAGCAGTAGAAGTTGATTAAAAAAACACAGGCAGAGGTAAGCAGTAGAAGTTGATTAAAAAAACACAGGCAGAGGTAAGCAGTAGAAGTTGATTAAAAACACAGGCAAAGGTAAGCAGTAGAAGTTGATTAAAAAAACACAGGCAGAGGTAAGCAGTAGAAGTTGATTAAAAAACACAGACAGAGGTAAGCAGTAGAAGTTGATTAAAAAAACACAGGCAGAAGTAAGCAGTAGAAGTTGATTAAAAAAACACAGGCAGAGGTAAGCAGTAGAAGTTGATTAAAAAACACAGGCAGAAGTAAGCAGTAGAAGTTGACTAAAAAACACAGACAGAGGTAAGCAGTAGAAGTTGATTAAAAAAAAACACAGGCAGAGGTAAGCAGTAGAAGTTGATTAAAAAACAATATTAAAAGCCTATATAACCCCAGCAGACATCGAATAAGTTTTTTAAACTCATTATTATGATTACGCAAAGAATTCATGGTTACTATTAAACAAAAGAGACTTTAAATGAAGTGCAATGCCGTAAAGATCGCCATGTTTCACGTCTTTCGCGTGAGTCAGCGAGAATGACGTACGTAGTGTAGAAAGCGTCCTTGGTTACCGGTGTTTGTTTACCGATCTTTGGTTGTTCTGGTGACTGTACTCATTACGTCATTCGTCTCGCGCAACGGAAAATGACGCTTCTTCAAATTTAATACCGCTAACAACGAAGTGATTGAAATCATATGAAACAAGTTTTACAGTAAATTTATAATAAAATTAACTGAATATTCGTAATGAGAGTAGAATTTTATGTTATGAAAGCTTCTATTATGGTGAGTTTAACTCTAAATATTGCTCTAAATGCTAGATGTATTAGAGAAGCCATGAAATAGAATAAAATGATTTTATTTTATTAGTTTTCTTTTTTCAGTTTCAGTTCGGTTTAAGTTTTCGTTAGTTGTCAAAATTTGTTGCAAGATTTGATATTTTTCTACCAGTGTTTGTCCGATTACACGAAGAAAGTTCATTATGACAAGAATTGGAAGGATTGATAGAAAAATCCCATAAAATTCGTCATTCATGTTTTTTTGTGCTTTTCCTTTAAATTTTTTTGTGTCTTTCCACCCGAGGAGAGTGCACAATGTGGAGAGAAACGTCATGTCTTTTCATTTCTTCATTTTAGGATTACTGGGTTACTCGCTTGCGACGTCAAAATAACACATTAATGAAAAAACTCGTGTCAGTTAACAACTAGTTATTGCCGGCATTTCAGGAGCAGAAAGCGAAAACTATGTGGAATGCTCACGCATTAGGAGATTATTAGTGGTTGGATGTATTAGCGTTTTTCATTTCATGCAATTTGAACATTGTAAAAAAAGTTTTTGCTGTTGCTGTTGTTTTGTGGATTGGTGAGCAATAAACCTATGTAATGGTTATTGGAGGCACGTTAGTTAGTCGTAATTTAAACACTTCAGAATTTCTATACAACAAAATACTTTACTTTGTTCTCGGATTTGTACTTTAATTGTTTACTACGTCATAATACGTCATAACAATTTTACTAATTTTGCCCAATGGGAGCATATTTTACGTAATATGATAATATTCTTGGCTTTAAATATAATGATTTTCAAAGCATCTCTTACTTGCTTTCTAAAAAACAGTTGTTGACTATCTTTTATGCAACTTAATATTACAGATTACAATTTCTTTTTAATATTATTATATTACATCATAAGACGTCATATCGTTTTCATTTACAATCAATTAAAGTCTTAATCAGTGACTATCTCAGCATCCCATTTACAATCAATTAAAGTCTTAATCAGTGACTATCTCAGCATCCCATTTACAATCAATTGAAGTCTTAATCAGTGACTATCTCAGCATCCCATTTACAGTCAATTGAAGTCTTAATCAGTGACTATCTCAGCATCCCATTTACAATCAATTGAAGTCTTAATCAGTGACTATCTCAGCACCCCATTTACAATCAATTGAAGTCTTAATCAGTGACTATCTCAGCATCCCATTTACAATCAATTGAAGTCTTAATCAGTGACTATCTCAGCATCCCATTTACAATCAATTGAAGTCTTAATCAGTGACTATCTCAGCATCCCAGTTGATCCTCTGCAGATTCTTTGGAAAATTTAGGTAGGTATCGTTCCAGGAATCGAGTAGTGTAGACCTACACTTGCCAACTCTTGGATCAGAGCTGCGTGTGTGCACGCCTGGCTCGAACATGTGACAAAGAAGCGTCTCATTAACACCACAAATGTTATTGTAAAGACAAAAGAGGTGATTTTGATTGAAATAATATGCCGCAAATGTCTCTTGTGTAATCGTCAAGCGGAGACGAGGTTTGCTATTCCAGTAATTAATTAGCAGATTTTTCTCGCCCGGAATGTTTGGGATAAATGAAGTGGTTGGAAACCTCTCAAGTGCCCACGGCCGAAGCTTTGACCAAACATGTGGCATGGGAGCCAGCCCCCATGGTCCAATAAGAGGATTCAAGAAAACATTATCCTTGCATTGAGGACACAGCGGATTTCTGCCCTGCCTACGGCGTCCGTCATTTCTTCCCACGTTTATGGATTTCGTTAGTGTTACAGCGCCCACTTGCGGATGAATCTTGTAAAACAGAAGAGCAGCTTTTAACCATCGATAGTAATAACGGGAAACTACGTGATCATCCTCTAGAATGAGACCATACTCTCCAGGTACTTCTGTTGGTATCCAACAGTTAAACCACTGGTTGTGCAATCCCCAGTGTTGCTTGTGGACAACCACGTCTTTGTTCCCATAACGCCAGACGAACGAATTGGCAACTGAGACAGTTTCTTTCGATACACCTCGACGCTTTTTCTTAGATCTATCAACACAGATTTTCAATCGAACGTTGTCTCCATCATACACTGCAGCAGTCAAAGACTGCAGTAACCTCTGTAGAGACAAAGGTCTGTTGTAGGTTAATACAATTACTTCCAATTGGAATGGATCTTCTTGTGCATCCGAAAGCTTTTGTGTAGTTGAAAATGGGGACATCACCAGCGCCTCTACGTCTGGTTCGGCTGAGCTTGACAGCTTTTTATTGACACTGTTTAATTCGTTGTTGGCATTTTTAAGCAAATTTCCGAGAGTAAAGAAGTACAATGGTAAGATTAATACGATTCCAGCAAAACAGACATGTCGGATCTTCCATTGTATGACTTGCATGCTTTATATGTGTCATGAAAATAGATGTTTTTGTGATCAGTATCCAAGGCTAGTACAGCAGCATTTTCTATAAAACATGGAAATTTACTGTCAGTCAGGTCGTTCGAACACTAATTGAACTAAAACTCGAAATAAAACTGAACTAAATTTTAGTCAAGCCGGTCGACACTTATAAATCAGAAGTCATTTATTTCACATTACACATTTACAATAGTTTCATGTACAATATCTAGTGAAAGGGCCTACAATGAACGTAATACAAATAAGAAATACTGCACAGGAAAAGCCTCAAACACTGTTCACCTATATACGACTGTAAATGTGTTGCGGGCAATCAAAAAGCAGGGCTTGTTAGATTGTCACACACAGTGAAAGAAATAAAAGTAATGGAAATAATCTGAAAATTCAAAGTGAATCGTATGATAAACAAAACATTTAGGGCTTAAAATGGAATGATGTAATGAATGAAGCTCATATATGAGATGCTATATATATCTATAGACGCTCGATATATGTAGTTCACGTTTCTATAAACGAAGTAAAACAACGAAAGTCTTTCATTGCTGGTATTTGACGCAGTGTGCAATTTGCTTTGTTTACTGTAAACAAAAACAATCTTTTTGCATTTAAAAAACTATGATGATGACATTTATAAACGTACCAATGAAAAACGAAAAGACGAAATTTTTTCAGGTATCTTAGTATAGCTTTCTTAGTGACACAAAATGACTGCAAATTGAATTCACTGCTCGTTTAAGTTTGCCTGCCAATAACAATCCTATAAAAACGCTAACTTTATGACACAGCAATACCATATTTAAAAAAAAGTATAAAACACGAATTTGTTTTGAATTTGCTGGTGAAATTATTCGATTTCTGATTTACCTGCTATGTTTCTTCTTCTTTCTAAGTTTGCAACTTTGGCTGGCACCTATTTCCCAATTACTTTTGTAAAAAACAAAGCGCAAATCTTTAACCATCGGTAGTTATAGAGCGGGAAAGTACGTGGTTTTCCTTCAAAATAAAACTTTTCAAGAATATACGAAGATACTTTCTTTAGATCTATCAACACAGATATTGTCTCGTCATACACCTCAACAACCAAAGCCTGTAGTAGCCGATTTAGTGACCAAGGTCCACTGCAACTCCACGCGACTGTATCGAAGTGGAATGGTATCCCAACTAGCGAAAGGTTTGCTGTAGTTGCAACCAAGACTTACATGATGTGAATGTGACTGCATAAGAACTGCAACTCCATGCGACTGTATCGAAGTGGAATGGTATCCCATCTAATGAAAGCTCTGCTGTAGTTGCAACCAAGACTTACATGATGTGAATGTGACTGCATAAGAACTGCAACTCCATGCGACTGTATCGAAGTGGAATGGTATCCCATCTAATGAAAGCTCTGCTGTAGTTGCAACCAAGACTTACATGATGTGAATGTGACTGCATAAGTACGTGCTACGATTGCAGAACTGTAGACAGCATACTGTAGACACACAAACATAATATTTATAAAATTTATCTTAAATTTTAATCCTCGCCGTTGTTCAATGTGACAAGGGCTTCTTACGTTGAAGTTGGCGCCACGTCTGAAAAGTGAAACCAGTGAGGGCGATAGTGTCATAACTAAAAACAATCGTATACTGTATCGTTTTTGTGACCTATCGACAAGAAGCGAGAGAAAGAGACAAGAGTGAGAGGAAGAGACAGCGGATCGAGAATAATTTAGTGATTATTATTTTTTATTATATTATTAAATATTAAATATTATATTTATTAAATATAAATGAACGCACATAGCAGAAGCATTGAAATCGTAAAGTAACTTAAACAACTTTCTGATTTCATTCTTGTATACAATAATTTTATTAAAAAATGTTATCAAATTTCGTCCGTAATGAAATGCAATAAAAATTACAATAATAGTTCTTAAAAGGATGTAAGGTGACATTGACGGAACACATGGAAAACGTTCTATTAGTGAGTTTACATGTGCATAAAATAAGTGAGTCTTAACATCAGCATTAATACACACATGCTAGAACAAATAACGTGTCCTAAGTATTTCCGTTATGAGCCCTAGGTAGCCCATACCTGTAGCAACGTGATTTAGGCTAAAATTACGAGGGAGAAAATTTCATGTGGCGTACGAAAGTGATTACGAAACTTTTGTGCAAAATAAAATTTTATAAAACTAGATCTAAACTAGAATGAAAGCACTTGGATCTAGCATGTCATACTTGTAGATCTAAACTAGAATGAAAGCACTTGGATCTAGGATCTCATACTTGTAGATCTAAACTAGAATGAAAGCAGTTGGATCTAGCACGACATACTTGTAGATCTAAACTAGAATGAAAGCAGTTGGATCTAGCATGACATACTTGTAGATCTAAACTAGAATGAAAGCAGTTGGATCTAGCATGTCATACTTGTAGATCTAAACTAGAATGAAAGCACTTGGATCTAGCATGTCATACTTGTAGATCTAAACTAGAATGAAAGCACTTGGATCTAGCATGTCATACTTGTAGATCTAAACTAGAATGAAAGCACTTGGACCTAGCATGACATACTTGTAGATCTAAACTAGAATGAAAGCACTTGGATCTAGCATGTCATACTTGTGGATCTAAACTAGAATGAAAGCACTTGGACCTAGCATGACATACTTGTAGATCTAAACTAGAATGAAAGCACTTGGATCTAGGATGACATACTTGTAGATCTAAACTAGAATGAGAGCACTTGGATCTAGCATGACATACTTGTAGATCTAAACTAGAATGAAAGCACTTGGATCTAGGATGACATACTTGTAGATCTAAACTAGAATGAGAGCACTTGGATCTATCATGTCATACTTGTAGATCTAAACTAGAATGAAAGCACTTGGATCTAGCATGTCATACTTGTAGATCTAAACTAGAATGAAAGCACTTGGATCTAGCGTGACATACTTGTAGATCTAAACTAGAATGAAAGCACTTGGATCTAGCATGTCATACTTGTAGATCTAAACTAGAATGAAAGCACTTGGATCTAGCATGTCATACTTGTAGATCTAAACTAGAATGAAAGCACTTGGACCTAGCATGACATACTTGTAGATCTAAACTAGAATGAGAGCACTTGGATCTAGCATGACATACTTGTAGATCTAAACTAGAATGAAAGCACTTGGATCTAGCATGTCATACTTGTAGATCTAAACTAGAATGAAAGCACTTGGATCTAGGATGTCGTACTTGCTGGTTTCTTGCAAGTTAATGGTTTCCATAAAGACAGGTTTGCGGTCGAGCTTGCGACGCAACGCAATTGAGAGCAACTGAAGAAAATCATGCGAAACGTTTACTGTTGCCATTATTCCGTTTTTTTCATGCAAAAATACAGTACGCATTGTGGGGCAGATCCATTCATACATTCGAATAAAAGAAACACAAACAATGAAACAAAGTATAGGGGCAGATCTATGAGTCTGACCCATTTAACAGGAACATTTGTGGATCGTATTGAGAAAGCAAAAGCCGGGCTCCGATACTGTCTTCAACTTGATCCGTAGAATCTTCATGCAATATTACAGTCTCCTACGATGAAAACTGTGGCCTATAATAAAACAGCAACAACAGAAACAACAGAAACAGGAACAGCAACAACAACAACAACAACAACAACAACAGCAGCAGCAGCGGCAGAACAATAACAACAGCACCACAAGCAGCAGCAGCAGCAGCAGTAACAACAACAACAACAGCTGCAGCAACAGCAGCAGCAACAACAACAACAGCAGCAGCAGCAGCAACAACAACAACAGCACCAGCAGTAAAAACAACAACAACATCAACAGCTGCAGCAGCAGCAGCAGCAGCGGCAACAACAACAACAACAACAACAACAACAACAACAGCACCACCACCAGCAGCAGCAGCAGCAGCAACAAACACAAAACAACAACAGCAGCAGCAGCAACACCAACAGCAGCACCATGACCAGTCTTTTGGGATCCCGAAATTCCTGGCGGTTCAGCAAGCTGTGAAATAAGAAAGTCACTGTTAGCCAATGAGGAAAGTGAAAATACTCTATTCGTGCAATCAGTTATTGTGAAAATCTCTGTGGTCCTCATTACTGCGTTTTCTATTGCATTAGCACTGCGGTTTCTTAATAAGCGTTTTAATCAAACAGACGGCAGCTGGTAGCAAGTGGCCTGCTATTGTACAGTCCAATTACGCCTAACACTTTGACATATAACCTAATATTACAAAACTCAATCAAAATAATTTTATTAATATTCTTATTTTGTAATTCGCTATGTGTTTTTCGTTCAGTTGTTTGTTTATTAGTTCTTTATATATTTACTTATTTATTTGTCACTCTTGTTCGTTATACATGACATCGCCACGAAAGTGTTTCAATTTTAAAATAATACGCAGGCCAATTGGAAGGCATATGCACGCATTCACGGATTGACATATGCTTTTATTTTTGTGTCAACATAAAGATAGAATAAGTGAGTGGTGAACTTTACATCGACACGATCTTTACTTTAATGTCTCGCACGGTGCTGAGATTCAGGAATTCAACGCCAGATGGCAGCAAAAATTTATCTTCTGTAAATACGCTGCACTGAAAAACCTCGCAAAGTTTGCTTCTAGCTAACATGCTATAAATTTGACGGGACTTAATGCAGTATTTTTAAAATGTAATTATCTTATTTTGGCGTAGTTACCTGTAAAATCTTTTAAAACACCACATGAGAATCCCATTTTTATTTATTTTTTGACTTTTTCCAGACTGAACCTAATCTGCCCACTTCATTAGCTTCCCTGAAGAAAATCTTATCTCATCCATGCCATCAGAAAGAAAATGAAATAGATTTCGGAACCTGTACGTTGCTAAGCGACAAATAACATTTTTCCAAATCTATTCTTGATCCAACAACCTGAACGATGATCACAGCCTCTCTGCATAACCATGTATAGTCATGGAATCAAATTTCGAGAGCAGCGCCGCCACATTTGTCACTAAAACACGTTAATATTGCGATATGCTAGAAATTTGTAGTAATAAAAAATTTACTTAGCGACAGGCTTCTTCTGTTTGCAGAAAAACCTCCCAGTTGTGCTGTAAACTCTGCAATCCAAAACGACTCGAATCTTTCATTTGTGTAAGACGAATTTTGAACAATTAATTAAAGATTAAAAGCTTAAAATTTCTTTATATTTATAATAATTATTTAGATTTAATCGCTCAAAACCCTAAAAATGGTTGAACTTGTTATTATTCGGTAAAGATGAATTTAACTATGTTACCAACTGTAAAATATTCCAATGTATACATGACTTTATATTATGTACTAAACGCTTCCAGTAGTTTCTATCTGATATAAAATGCATCATTCTTAAATAATCGTACATTAATATTTACTAACCGTCATTTTTTACTAATGTCTAATGTATCACTGTAAGTAAAACTTTAGTATACTAAAAGTTAAGTATGGTCAATTCTTACTGTAAATGTTCTTGTAAATAGTGTATAAAGTCTATTGTGGTGAGGATCTTAAATCATGTTGTAGAAACTGTCTGATCCAATCCTAAATAAATTATGTTTAAACTAAAAATGGTTTCCCATGTCTGAATTGTAGGACATGTGTATGAAATTAAATTAGACGACTTGGTAATTATAAAGTTATTTTATGTTTATATTACGTTATATTATATTATGTTTATGTTTATTTTATGTTTATTTGTGATGCTTTTGGCACTAATGATTGTTTACTATGACGATTGTGCAACGACAGCGGTACCGTACAAAAGGATAGCTTGTCGAGCAGCTATTCGCACAAACGTATAATATGATTTTCTCCTGATGTTTATGCTAAACTGCGTTTACGACACAAAATGTCAGAATTCAATCAAGTTAAAGGCGTCTCTTTATGGTGCAAGTAACTGCATTGTTTATTGCCTTAAGGCAAAGGTTGAGTAACTAAACGAATTGATCCAGTTGTAAATGCCATTAAAGTGAAAAAGCGATTGTTCACCATGGGAATGGCTGGTTGCAAAACTTCTCATACCGCCTACACACTAACCTATCAATATCGTCAGCAATGATTAGGTAGTTTTTATAATTGATGAGTGCTCTGCATCACTTGATAGCTAGAAGATTCCATATAACACTCTTATTATTATCATATTATAATTAGCTGATAGATTTCCCTCCTCCTCTCTCTCCTTCTCTCTCTTTCTTCCTCTCGCTAGCCCCTTCTCTCTTTCTCTCTCTCGCTAACCCATTCTCTCTCTCCTATCTCTTTCTCCTTCTCGTTACCCCTTCTCTCTCTTTTTCACTCTCGCTAACACATTCTCTCTCCTTCTCTCTCTTTCTCCCTCTCACTAGCCCCCCCTCTCTCTTTCTCCCTCTCGCTAACCCATTGTCTCTCCTCTCTCTTTCTTCCTCTCGCTAGCCCCTTCGCTCTTTCTCCCTCTCGCTAACCCATTCTCTCTCTCCTATCTCTTTCTCCTTCTCGTTACCCCTTCTCTCTCTTTCTCCCTCTCACTAGCCCCCTCTCTCTCTTTCTCCCTCTCGCTAACCCATTGTCTCTCCTTCTATCTCTTTCTACTTCTTGCTATCCCCTTCTCTCTCTCTCTCTCTCTCTCTCTCTCTCTCTCTCTCTCTTTCTCCTATCTTTTACAGTCCCTATTGCGATCCGTTCTTTCACTCTCTCTTTTCATTGTCTTACTCCACTTTCAACGTCAGTATTTTCGCAAGCGACACAATCAAAACGTCATACTGACGCAGGACTTTTATGGCTCGTTAGTCGACTGCCCAGTCACTGATGCTGTTCCAACTCTGTTATGTTTCTAACATGCGATACGTTTGAGCACTGAATTGTCGGACAATCAGTATTTGAGCAGACAAGATTTCTCTTTATTGCGTCGCTGCTGCATCTGACCGTTGTGGATTGAAGAGCGTTTTGCTCATGTGAAGACTTACTACATTCACAATGTGCTGTACTTCTCATTAACTTCTTTATTAATCTAATAGAATATATATATACCCGGAAAGGGCAAAGATTTCCGGTATTTCACGTTTATAGCCAACGTCGACTTGCGCCTGCCCGTTGGAAACACATCAGAATCGGAATTACTTTCGCGCCATCGAAACTTTTCGCTAATTTGATTTTACGCGTAGCAGACCGCGAAAGCCAAATTACGATGGCGTTCTGCGCTTGCGCGTTGATGGAATCAGCCACTGCAATTTTCTAGTTTGCGTCATTTTAGAGTCGTGATTACACATACCTGCATAAAAAAACAGGTTCAGCTGAAAACACTTATGCATTTACCTCCAGAACTCGTTGGCTTTCATGATAAATCAGCATGATACTGGCCCTACGAATAGCATACAACGCGTTGGCCATTCAAAAGTAAGCTACTCTTTGTAGTTAACGATATCAACTTGTTTCATAAGCTGTTCATCAACTGGTAATGTACTATGCTGGCAAGTCGCTGCTCTAAAAACAACATTTGCTGTATTATCCAGTACACTCACTTTTGAAGTCAGACTAATTTGTTAAACTTCTGCATGTTCAATGTACATATCAGGGCCGACCTTAAGCATAGGCAAACTAGGCAACCGCCTAGGGCCTCCGAGGTAACATTTTTTTTGCTTTATGCGAACATACTGCCTCCCGCCTCTCTCTTTCTCTCTCTCTTTCTCTCTCTCTCTCTCTCTCTCTCTCTCTCTCTCTCTCTCTCTCTCTCTCTCTCTCTCTCTCTCTCTCTCTCTCTCTCTCTCTCTCTCTCTCTCTCTCTGTCTCTCTCTCTCTCTCTCTCTCTCTCTCTCTCTCTCTCTCTCTCTCTCTCTCTCTCTCTCTCTCTCTCTCTCTCTCTCTCTCTCTCTCGTAAATTGCGTAATTTTATTTTTTTCGTATTTATTTTTTATTTTTCTATTTCATTTGGGGCCACCAAATTCACTTCGCCTAGGGCCTCCAATTACCTAAGGCCGGCCCTGTACATATACTCAACGGACGGTGGCTGATTAACACGCGCCCTATTGGCCTGGCGTAACGGGAAACTCGATCAAACTCCAGGCGTAGTTAATCAGCTAAGCTCAGCCTTGTCTTGCTTGTCATTTAAAGCTTTTGTTACACAAGGCAATGCGCAATAATGCTTACGTCTGTTTGAATGGCCTGATATTGCAAAAGATGGTTCAAACGAATAAATAAGCACACAAAGTAAGTCTCCAGGAAGTTTTATTTTCTTAGCTTTTTTCTTTGCGAAACATCAATTTGCTTTAATTATTGTGAAGCCAAAGAGTTAGTCAAATGATGTCCAGCAGAAGCAACCATAATTGTTGTTCCAGCTGCTGACCGCATCAACTGTAGCCGCTGACCGGAGTTGGTAACCAAGGCATCCGCACAGGCTTCTGACCAGCGCGGCCGGCAGGATGTTTGTCCAGGTCCTTTCTGAGGACATCAATCACTCCCTCTACGTGAATCCTGAGTTCTGACGCAATTAATCGATAGCGTTCGCAAACACTTTCTATACATTATGAGTGTACAAGTTAATAAACATGCTATTTAACGCGTACGGAATCGTTTACAATACGAGGCAATAGTGGAAAACGTCAGTCAAAATAGGCAAAATATTATTTTGCTCGTCTAATAATGAATCTTATAGCCAACATATTATTTTGCTTGTAATACTAAATTTTCTATTTTTTAACTACAGCTTTGCATGTGTTTTACCAATGTAATTTTACTGTATCTGATGACCATGTTTTAAGTGTTGCAATATTCTTTCTGGAATTTAGCTCGTTAAACACATTCTCATCACTGATAAAATTCCTGAAATGTTTAACTATTAAATTAAATTGTAATAGTAAAACAATTCGTAATAACTATATAAAAATTTAGAAAAAATGTGCCGAAGTTTAGACTACAATGCTATTACAAGTATTACAATACAAGGTTGAAATGTCACAGCATGATATTACAATACGTTAGCTTTTGGCTGTGAAAGTTACAAGTTTATAGCGTTAGTGGTTATTAAGTCTCGGGACTCCCTACCGAAACGCAAATTTAAGAGCCAGAACAATGTCAGCTAATCGCCAATTAAAAAACCAGCCACGTGGATGTATAAAACACTTAATACATGCAAGCAAAACAATAAAGAAATCAAATCATAGTCTTCACCAGAACAAATAAAGCACTGATAAAAATTCGTTATCAGTAAACATGGAACTTAGTCGTTTGGACTACGTACGTGGAATTGACATAAAGAATCCTATAGGAGTTATTGATGCAAGGCAAACGAGAAATTGTATTAGTTGTTGAAAGAAACTTCTAGAAAACTATGGACGTTTATAGAGTAATGCCTTCGCACTGATCAGCGCGTTAATGTTCTAGTAATTCCGTTATTTTCATTTTATGATGTCATAAGCAAAATTTCGACATTTTTTGCGCCACTTTTATATCATTTTCTATCATAGTTTCTGTCTATATAATTAGTTTCTGTCATCAAGCGTAAAACTGCTTTCATAACTGAGTTCAATCTGTAATTATGCACTAATTACAGCAGCGGCTCCTAGTGTCAATATTTACTTCGTAAAATGATTTTCTAAAACACTTTACTCACGTTAAATCCAGACAGCCTAGCCAGGCAGTTGAAGAAGAATAGTGTCAACAACGATGCAGCCGCTATAATTAACGACGTTCAATTATTTAGAGAAATGTCTAGAAAGTCTTGCTGCGAATTAAATGTTAAAGCTTTCAGTATTTTACTTGTGGCACCATGCACAAAAAAGCGATTCGTAAACGAAGATGGACATCGGTGCTCCATAGGTTTCACTGATTCTGATTCTGATACTTTAAAGCAAGTTTTTTTTACATGTGCCAGGGTGCCTGATTTACGTATTTGATTTTATGCAGTTATGTATGTATTTAAGTAAACAGTTTTGTTTTTCATAAAGCCCGTAATGTTGTCTTAAGTAGTTCACGTTTAAACTGAAGCTTGCAGTCAGCTCACGTTTTAGCATCAATGATGATTACTGGCTGGCCACTAGATTCTGATCTATAAGCACGTGATTCAGTGATTTGTCTTCTAGTTGAGATAGATAGATCGTCTGCCTGTGAGCTAGCTACGCCCTTGAGAAAGGAAACAGAAATATGAGAGACAGTGTGTGAGAGAGAGAGAGGGGGGAGAGGGAGAGAGAGGGGGAGAAGGAGGGAGAGAGGGAGGGAGGGAGGGAGGGAGAGAGAGATAGAGATAGAGAGAGAGAGAGAGCGAGAGAGAGAGAGAGAGAGGGAGAGGGAGAGAGAGAGGGAGGGAGAGAGAGAGATAGAGAGAGAGAGAGAGAGAGAGAGAGAGAGAGAGAGAGAGAGAGGGAGAGGGAGAGGGAGAGGGAGGAGAGAGGGAGCGAGAGAGAGAGAGAGAGATGGAGAAAGAGAGAGAGGGGAGGGAGAGAGAGAAAGAGAGGGAGTGAGGGAGAGAGAGAGAGAGAGAGAGAGAGAGAGAGAGAGAGACAGGGAGGGTGACCAGGAAAGAAGAAAGGGAGCAAAGTGGAGCAAAGTTATATTCCTTATTTTCTTACATTTGCAGTTTATTTTTCTGCACCTTTCAAAAAAATTTTGCAGCTGTCAACTTTAACTTGGCAAAAAGCCACGCATTAGAGAACTGATAAAAACTCATTCTTTCGTTTTCCTTCCGTCATACAATGATTAAAGACGAAAAACATATCGTATCGGACAGCTCTGCTCTTCTATTCTTATTTATCTCTTTTCTATAGCTTATCCAAACCTTCAAATGTGTATTTAATGTTTCAGGTCACATGACATTGATACCGATCCGAACTTAAAGACGAATGATTGCGCAATATGTATACAAAGTGTTTCAATAGTCAGCAATGTGTTTCAATAGCCAGCAATGTGTTTCAATAGCCAGCAATGTGTTTCAATAGCCAGCAATGTGTTTCAATAGCCAGCAATGTGTTTCAATAGCCAGCAATGTGTTTCACATTTCTCGTTTTATTTACGTTATCACACATCGCTTCCAACATTCAAATCACGAATTCATGTTCTAACATGTTTACACGTCATGTCATGTTTTAATCTTGTTTTGCTCTAAATTATCTCCATGCTTTGTTACATTGTTTTCTGTTACGTCGTTAAAACAAACTGAAATCAAACAATTCAAGCTTGATTTTAGATTTAGATTTAGATTTAATATTTTATTTCAAACTTCGCAAAGTTCATAAACACATCACAAATTAATACAAATAATACAATAAATCATGAAACACAACAATAACACAAATAACAATTAACTATATAACAAACTACGCCAATGACATCTAATTACAGAAGTAAAGTTTGCATCACTGTTTAAAATGTTCTTGCATATAAAATTTTCACTCTTATTCAGCCTGACGTATAAAGTGTATGCACATTTTCTGTGAATCACATCAAAATAAATAATATTAAGTCTAGTAGAAATATATCTTGCGCTCGTATCATAAGAAAAGTTAAATAGCCTTGACACAGGCTAGTACTGTTGGCACTGCAGAATGCTTGACTTTGGCCGTTTCGGTCGGCGTGTAAGTACTAAACGCTTCCGATATATGTCAATGGTCACTGAGACCAAAAACAACCAACCATTGTGATTGGTTAATTGTAATGGCGGAGAGTAACCATGACAAGGTGGACTCAAATTTTACTCATCCTGATCTTAAATTACTAACAAAACTTATTTTGTTCTAATGTTCGTTATGTAGCTACGCCCTTGAGAAAGGAAACAGAGATATGAGAGACAGTGCGAGAGAGTGAGAGAGAGAGAGAGAGAGAGAGAGAGAGAGAGAGAGAGAGAGAGAGAGAGAGAGAGAGAGAGAGAGAGAGAGAGAGAGAGAGAGAGCGGAGAGAGAGAGGGGGGAGAGACAGTTGTTAAATAAAAGAACAATTGAAAGACAAACTGCTTTATTCTCAAGACCAGTCCTTAATACTTGTCAATACTGGCAACTGGCAAACGGCGCGCGTGCGGCAAGAGTGAGAGAGAGAGAGGGAGAAAGAGAGAGAGAGAGAGAGAGAGAGAGAGAGAGGGGGAGAGAGGAGGCAAAAAATGTTACCTTGGCGCGAGGCCCCGGGGAATTATCCCCACTCCCCCCCCCCTTGAAATAGGCCCTGAATGCGCGGCAAGCCAGCAAAGCGAAATCCACCTCGTTTCTTGAGCAGTGTGGCAGTTATAGGTTTTTATCGCCAGGAAAAGGAAATTAGTGAGCTTAGTGATACTAAATGTTGAAACGATTGCGCTTAATTTCTTATTTTCATTTGGAAGGAAACGGATTCAAACGCGTAAGGACTGGCAAGGCATGCCGGTGACGTCACACACGCTGAGTGAGATGAGTTTTTGTCATCTACATGTTAATTCGGCCGATCGTTAGGTCAGTGAGCGGCTGAGTGATTGAGGGAGCGAGTGCAGTTAAGTTGTAAACAACAACAGGTCACAACTGTCAACTCACTAAAGTAATTAACTAACAAATGAAAGAACGATAAGTACCATCCAACTCAAACAGCCAACTCACAAGCACACTATGCAGTCAACTATGCAGCCAATCAACTAAACAAACAACTAGCCAACAACATATTTGGCTTAGTGGCCGACTGACTCACTGAGAGACTGACTAATTGCTCAGCTCGGTTTTCCAGTGGAAGAGGTTTTTTGCAACCGTTTCATTATTTATCGTTCGATTGATCCTTATTTAATAAGTCATTAATGTCAGCAGCATTTAAAATTCGTTTGACCCAGATTCATTTAATTGCCAGTGCAGACATTACAGGGCAAAGTCACGCATCAATGAGCCTCGTATTATTTATTTGCTTCATTGCAAGATGATATTACAGCGGCAGTAATTAGCGTCAGCGCGTGTGTCTATCGCTAATTAGTGCTGTTAATTTGACTGGGCAGCTTTATTACACCAGGAGAATAAATCAAAGCACGCTACCGATAATTACGATTCTCAACATTCACATACACGAGCAGATGAACTCGAGTAACTTATCAGAGTTAAGGGTCTTCACTCGGGTATGGTGGACGTCATTGATCATGTCATTATATCTTTTAAAAACGTTATAAATTTTAATCATTTATCTTAACAGGCACATGTAAATAGCCTTGGGTCTTTTGGTTTTACCCGTAATCTTATAAATTAGCTGTTTTTATCTGTAAAATTTTGTTCTGTGCTTTCACCCTGCTTTCATATTTTGTCTTCTTGTAAATATAGTTTAAATTTTTTAATAATAATTACATATTACATAAATAAATAAATAAATACCATTAATTTTTGATGTTATCATTCGTCAATAGACTTTGAAGATGTTTGAAGAATTTTTGAAGATGTCTGAGATAATCAACAAAGCTCGAGATCGCAGCGCCCTCATCGTAGAAATCTGTCAAATGGCTTGGGTTGTCTTTTCTTGGTCCCATCATAACCCATGGTCGGATCCCTAATTTGGGAGTGGCCACAGCTTTACATCCATGTTTACGAGTCTCCTGCAAAATTTATTCACATTTTTGAAAAATTTGTAACATTATCCCGGGAAAATATTTTGTCTAACAATAGTAACTATGGTTCAATACCGTAAGGTTTTGAAGTGAATAAATTCTTTATTTATTATATCATTTATAGTCATTCTAATATGAGAGACAGTTGTTTAACTGCAAAAACTACCGAAGCATTTATTTATGTTAATAGATAATTTTCTAGTCCCTGAGTGGTTTCCTATGGACTTCAGTCTGGTCAGCCTAACAGGATGACCAGATAGTTTTACGAACTGTTTTTAGTGTTGGCTGCAGCTTTGATTTGACTGTCATTAGTAGCAACCTTTCAGATTCGTTTGTACGACACACATGCTTTTGTACGTAGTGAGTTTTCACTTTTAAACTTTCACGAAAGGCGATCGTAAGAAATAAATGATCATGCGCAGCAAGCGTGCGCAAAGTTTCAAACATTGATGCGGAATGGAGCGAAAATCGTGGCTATATGAAAGTGACAAAATTAGTCACAAAATAGATCGATTTTTAAACAGTGACACAGTACTAATAATAATAATGATGATGATGATGATAATAATAATATTAATAATAATAATAATAATAATAATAATAATAATAATAATAATAATAATAATAATAATAATAATAATAATAATAATAATAATAATAATAATAATAATAATATCGTTTTGAACATAGTCCAGAGATAACACCTTAACTAATTCCATACGTATCACGATTATTATTACCCCCTTGTTACTTCGATAAACCGGCGTGCTTGGTCAAAGAACCAGCGATACCATTTTCAAGTCTTTGGTATGACTCGTTCGGGAGTTGAACGGTCGGGACAAAAATGTGTAAATTAATCCTTTGCTTATTGTACATCGTATATTATCCCGATCGACAACGCACGCAACAATAAAGGTCATTTCACACAGAAACCGCGCGGTTTTTTTAAATGCGTCCAGTTAGCTTCAATGCCATAATTTATAGAAATTAATAGCAATAGCACGTAGCAAATTTCCTCTTTAGGAGGACGCATTGCTTCTAACTGGCAAGAGAATTTCTCACGAGTAAAACGATTCCTCGTGAGATCTCTGCGTAGAATGCGCCATAGGAAGCAGTGTGTTCCATTTTCGCAAGAAATCACGAAAGGAATTTTTCTTCCAGCAATTTTCCCGCTCGGGCTCTGTGTGAAATGGGCTTAAGTTGCTGATTAACAAGAAATCTTCCTGAGCTTGTCTAGAGAATTAATCTTGGTAACATGTAATGCAGAAAATAAGTAATAGCTATCTGGGAGTCCCTGTGGGAGCTCTCTCCTCTCCTCTGCTCTCTTGATTTGGTTTCTTTCTTTTTTTCATTTGTTTGGCATCCCTCTCCCTCTCTGTTTCTCTTCTCTGTTTGTCTCTCTCGCTCTCTCCTCTTTAACTCTCCACTTCTCTTTTTGTCTTCACTCAGATTTCTCTTTTCTCTTTTTTATTTTCCCTGTTCCTACCTTTCCTCCTATCCTTGTATCCTTTTCTTATCTTTCACCTACTAACTTTTTCGTAATTCTCGCTATCGAAATCTGTCTCTATCAGAGCTTTTTCAGAAAGAAAATGGCAGAAAAAAGAGATACAAAGTCTTTTAATGCCCCCCCAGGCTTCCCTCCACCTCATTTCTCAAATTACGATCTGTAGATAAATGGATAACAGGATGATGCTATTCTGCAGCTGCATGTAATAGATGAGTCTCCTAATCAACTGATGACATTAATTTAAGACACCTTTAGTGCCATACGTGCACTGGTGTTGCTGTACAATATGTATATGGATGATTAGTTTACATCCAGGGGCGTATTAACCAATAGGTGAACTAAGCTATAGCCTAGGGCGCCAAAGTTTGAGGGGCGTCACATTTTAGAAAAAATCTTATTCTCATGGAAAATGGGGTATTCTTTCATATTGGGCACATTTTATAACACACCACAGGCAGTTACTGAGTTGAGGTTTATATAAGTGCCACGTAACGAACAGGTGCAACATGCTACACAACAAGCAGTTTCGCAGCCTGCTTGAATAATGTAAACGCAATGTAAATACACGTAATTAATAATGACCACGTACAAGCATGGTAAACAGTGTTTCTAATACACCACAAGTAATTGTTTAAACTGCTCATTATATAAACAACTATAAATTCACAATAGAGAT
The DNA here is from genome assembly GCA_030141605.1 of Tubiluchus corallicola. Classification (NCBI taxonomy): domain Eukaryota; kingdom Metazoa; phylum Priapulida; class Priapulimorpha; order Priapulimorphida; family Tubiluchidae; genus Tubiluchus; species Tubiluchus corallicola. Next base: position 23,638 of record JAQGDQ010001226.1, on the reverse strand, counting down.
GTTCGGGACAGAACTATCAGCCTAGGGTGTCGTAAAGTGTAGATACACCCTGTCCACATTTATTACTATTAGTATCGACTGCCGCTTGTCAATAAAGGAATTAATTACGAAGGTGGGTGGATTAGTGCCATTGGCCTGCCTGTCGTCTGTGATTAAGGAGACTGGGTCCCAGATTAGCATAAATTACATAAAAAATCTCTTAAGATTTATCATTATTTTCGTTTGCTTTTTCTTCTGGCAGTCTGCATCAACTGTCGTTGTTGTCATCATTTTCATCGTTGCCGTTATCGTGACCTATATCAGCTCGTGCGTCTTCGGCATCGTTACCACAGACATCGTCCTTTCTGTATGAGTACATGCGTAATGGGTTCATTAATCACTAAGTTACATGTATTATTTACGAAGTGCGAAATTTTATGAAAACCGATCTTAGAACTTATGAACTACAACTAATGACATAGTTCAGTTGTGGTTGTTTCAGTGTAATTCGTGTAAAGGAAAACCAGACAATTGTTTAGACTCAATCTGCTTACGTCAGAAACTAACCATAGTTTGTGCAATGGCAGACATCTTCCCTTGCGCGTCATGTGTTATTGCTTAAACGCGTGATGTCCCGAAAATGGGCTCTACGTTATATGACGTCAGAAACTAACACTGCAGTTCATGATCATGCTTATCACGGTACCGGCTTCTATTTGTCGGCCACGCGCAGGTGACAAAAAGGCGCCGCTGCCAATCTTAGTAGATTCACTGAGCCGCGCGTAGCTTTGAAAGTTTAACGAAATTTGAGTATCCTAGGAAATTATTATTTAATCTAAGCTTTGATTTAAAAAAATCTATTGTAGTTTTCAATATTTTAGAGCTTTCTTTATTCTGAACTCGCGTTTACACAATCTTGCGGTTTTCCTTTAAAATACTAGCTGCTAACGTAATTATAATTGGGCCAATGTAACGAGTTCTGATTAACATGTTTTTCATAAAAATAGACTACAAGAACGATCATTTTATGTCACATAAATTTTAACAAGTCAAGTCTTGTTTATAGACGTGCTCGTCAGAAAGGGTAGTATCTGTCAATTAGTCTCGCAGAGAATCAGGCAACAGACACGGCAAAGTATTATTATTTGTCAGTTCAAGAATAAGTTGGATAATTCAAGATCAAATTGCACTTCAGTAATGTTATGTGTAAGACGCCTTCACGTCCACAATGGCAGCAAAACCGGTTTATCTGTGAAGACGTCATTTTGTCAGGATAGTTTGTCGAATGTTTATTATTTGTGACCGTTTAAATCGGGTTTTGGGATGGGAAATTTTCGAAGAGAGACACCCTTGCTGGCTATTAACCAGGAATCTCTCTCGGAAAGCATGTACGGTTCGTAACATTGATGCAAACTTGATAATTAAACATTTTACGTAAAATTCGATTTTTACCGTAAATCAGAAATTTCTGCCATAGACGTTACGTATCTTGCATGAAGCCTCTGCCTGAACACGGGTGTGAAACTGATTTCATTTCATAATTGTGTCTGTGTCCGTTTTTGCTCAATAAAAGATTTTGTGGGACAGATTATCTAACCGAAGATATTTTATATCTATATATTATGTTATACATAAAACATCTAACTTTTCTAATTTATATATTTTCACTCGAGGATGTTTTGCTCCATTCGTAGTTTTGCATCCTTAAATTACATTCACATTATTGGTTTCATCTCAACTCTACGAAACAGTTGTGACAGAATCTGGCAAACTTTCACCGATTAATTGACGCACGTTGTCAACTGTACGTCTCCACGCCATGCAACCAGTTTCTTGTTTGAACACCGCGGATTGAGTTGCCGGATTACTTTCTGTCGATTTTAAAATATTTATGGAATTTAGCGGGTCGTAGAACAAGGCGTTGAAATTAGCACAGATTGCTGTAGACGCACTAGAAGCAATTGCATGGCGTGTTGCTTTAGTAATCGAAAGCCTCAAACACGTGAAATTTGTAGAACTCAATCAGAAGCTGCGTAGATCGCAGATTCGACAGGAAATCGACAATAATTCCTACGGTGTTAAGTATTTTGCATCCCCCCGTTAATCCTGTTTTCATAATTCATTCAAAACGATTCGTGGAAATACGTTAGTGTTACTTTAAGAGACAGTTAAGTTGTTTTAGTTAGTAGAAAAATGTAGACTAAAATGGTATTAAACTATGTGGAAAAACGATTCGTGGAAATACGTTAGTGTTACTTTAAGAGACAGTTAAGTTGTTTTAGCACAAAAATGTTGACTAAAATGGTATTAAACTATGTGGAAAAACGATTCGTGGAAATACGTTAGCGTTACTTTAAGAGACAGTTAAGTTGTTTTAGCACAAAAATGTTGACTAAAATGGTATTAAACTATGTGGAAAAACGATTCGTGGAAATACGTTAGCGTTACTTTAAGAGACAGTTAAGTTGTTTTAGCACAAAAATGTTGACTAAAATGGTATTAAACTATGTGGAAAAACGATTCGTGGAAATACGTTAGTGTTACTTTAAGAGACAGTTAAGTTGTTTTAGCACAAAAATGTTGACTAAAATGGTATTAAACTATGTGGAAAAACGATTCGTGGAAATACGTTAGTGTTACTTTAAGAGACAGTTAAGTTGTTTTAGCACAAAAATGTTGACTAAAATGGTATTAAACTATGTCGAGCGCAACATACCAAATTCTCTGCTGCATTTTCACATCCCTGATAAATAATTTGATGATGTTGCGCCTGCCTACACCAGTAATTATTACATCAATTAACTCACCGTAGCAGCAATTTATTGTCCGTGCAAGATGGCATCCTTGCTGGGTTTCATATCTTTATCATTATCAAAAGTAGAAATCACGCTGTTTACCAGTGTGGCTGGCAATGAAATATGTAAAAGATTGTGCATATTGTAATTAACGTGACTGTGAGACGCACAATGGTGGTCTTCAGAAATCATCTTTATTTTTTCTTCTGGTAAATAAATTAGGAACCTGGGAACACTGGCTCTCTTTGATGATTTTCTGGGAACCCTGATGATTTTTGACTAATTAATGATTACTAATTACATGACATGCCTGCGATGCAATGAGCAACGTTTACACGAGTAAAAATACATCTTATTAATAATCCTGATTGTCTAAAGGGGCTAATACGCGTTCGAAAAAATGTCGAAATTTTGACTCAAAAATCGACGCGGCGTCGGAGTCCAAAGCGAGAATTAGCTCAACGGCAACCGATGCGTCCATGTCAAAGATTTTGACGAGATTGATTTTTGATGGAAAAACATTGAATCGTGTATGGGAAATTGTGCATCAAAATTTTGTATCAAAAATCTCCGAAACGTCGAAATTTTGACGTTTTTTTAACGTGCATGGGCCCCTTAAGCAAAAGCCGTATGCATAAACAGCTAAAGCTGTGTTTGTGTCGAAGCCATCCAGGTAACTCGGTGTGAACCGAACAGTTTTTTTCAAACGTGGTCATACATTAGGACAATAATTTTATTTTTCCTTAGTCTTTACCCTGATTTTATTGTTTACACTTATTTTACACTACGTAAAATTTGTGGTGCAGCAGTGTAAATCATTAGCTGTGGTGCTTATTGTAGGTATCATTGTAGGTATCATTAATTGTAGGTATTATTGTAGGTATCATTGTAGGTATCATTAATTGTAGGTATTATTGTAGGTATCATTGTAGCCATCATTAATTGTAGGTATTATTGTAGGTATCATTAATTGTAGGTATTATTGTAGGTATCATTGTAGGTATCATTAATTGTAGGAATTATTGTAGGTATTATTAATTGTAGGTATTATTGTAGGTATCATTGTAGGTATCATTAATTGTAGGTATTATTGTAGGTATTATTGTAGGTATCATTGTAGGTATCATTAATTGTAGGTATTATTGTAGGTATTATTGTAGGTATCATTGTAGTCATCATTAATTGTAGGTATTATTGTAGGTATCATTATAGGTATCATTAACTGTAGGTATTATTAATTGTAGGTATTATTGTAGGTATCATAGTTTAGAATGCATGTTCACAATAACCGATACATTGCAGTCTGAGGCCTATATAATTATACAGGTCATGACTTATAACTTATGTATAAGTTTGAATATTGCAGGTGTACATTGCTTCATATTGTGGCCTAGGCGCTTTGTTGATGTCATTGTCTTGTAATTACATTCACGGGCGCCTTGTGGTTTGCTGCCTTTCAACATTCGGCACAGTTTGCGTCAGCACGTCTCTGTCACTGCTGCCTAACACCATTGATTAGCTAAATAGTTTATTAAGTGTTTCACGATGACAGCCATTTCTAGAATAGGTATGAATTGATTAGTTAAATTATGCATGTCAAGATGGCGGATCTAAGACGGTTGCAGTTGAAAACTAAATAATTGTTTTTAAGGTACATTTAAGCCGTGGAAAAATGAACACGGTTATTGTGTCTCGTGTTTCTTGAAGTTTTAAATCCATCTTATTAGGACGAAGCAGTAACGATTTGGTGATATGGTATATCCGGTGATGTTTTAATATTGACCGAGAATTACAGCGAAAAACCCCCTCTTTGCGGGCAGCGCCCTATTGATGTGCCAAAATGTTTCAGAATATAATATTAAGCTGTAATAATATAATGCGGTGGTCGTTTCCACAGCAAAGCCCACAGAGACGGCCATAAAAGTTCATATCCTTCCGCAAAGTTGCCCATTTGTAAAAACTACAAATTTATCGTTTAAAAACTTAGATTATATTCTTACATTATATTTCCAATCGCAATAAAAACTTTCTTTGGCAACAAGTTCCATAAAAGAAGCCATTTTGCTGTTCATGCAATGTTAGAATCAATTACCTAACGTCTCTTTCATATGCGCTTCCTCGATGCTTCCTCCACCTGAGTGATGAATTCCATCATCACTTGGAGCACCTGTCGGCTTTCTCTGTTATGTCTTCAGCATCGTCGAAGCCATTATTCACGTGCAAAATAAATATTCGAGATATTGAGCTGCAACGGTAGAAGAAGCCATTGTATTTGAACAGGCTGCCATGAGGAAGAAGTTACAGCAGGCAAAGATTAAACAGTTCTGCACCAAAGATGAATAAGCAGTTAACGGTGACCGTAAACACGACACTTACAAGTGCGATTTCTGCTTTTCTGTTTCTAGCAGGCGTTTTTATTCCAAGTACATAACCATGCACACAGCATTAGTCTTGTTTGCCTTGTAAAATCTGGAAGTTTCCCTAAACTAGAGCCGACTTCGCACGCGCAATCAATTAAGTGCATTGGTCTGCTATTAAAGGGCAAGTTTTACGTGTGTACTTTGAACACGAATAGGATGCACTGGTCTGCTATTAAAGGACAAGTTTTACGTGTGTACTTTGAACACGTATAGGATGCATTGGTCTGCTATTAAAGGACAAGTTTTACGTGTGTACTTTGAACACGTATAGGATGCATTGGTCTGCTATTAAAGGACAAGTTTTACGTGTGTACTTTGAACACGTATAGGATGCATTGGTCTGCTATTAAAGGGCAAGTTTTACGTGTGTACTTTGTAAGAATAGGATGCACTGGTCTGCTATTAAAGGGCAAGTTTTACGTGTGTACTTTGAACACGTATAGATGCATGGTCCATTAGGACAAGTTTTACGTGTGTACTTTGAAACGATAGGATGCATTGGTCTGCTATTAAAGGAAAGCTTACGTGTGTACTTTGTACACGAATAGGATACATTGGTCTGCTATTAAAGGACAAGTTTTACGTGTGTACTTTGAACACGTATAGGATGCATTGGTCTGCTATTAAAGGACAAGTTTTACGTGTGTACTTTGAACACGAATAGGATGCACTGGTCTGCTATTAAAGGGCAAGTTTTACGTGTGTACTTTGAACACGTATAGGATGCATTGGTCTGCTATTAAAGGGCAAGTTTTACGTGTGTACTTTGAACACGAATAGGATGCACTGGTCTGCTATTAAAGGGCAAGTTTTACGTGTGTACTTTGAACACGTATAGGATGCATTGGTCTGCTATTAAAGGACAAGTTTTACGTGTGTACTTTGAACACGTATAGGATGCATTGGTCTGCTATTAAAGGACAAGTTTTACGTGTGTACTTTGTACACGAATAGGATACATTGGTCTGCTATTAAAGGACAAGTTTTACGTGTGTACTTTGAACACGTATAGGATGCATTGGTCTGCTATTAAAGGACAAGTTTTACGTGTGTACTTTGAACACGTATAGGATGCATTGGTCTGCTATTAAAGGACAAGTTTTACGTGTGTACTTTGAACACGTATAGGATGCATTGGTCTGCTATTAAAGGACAAGTTTTACGTGTGTACTTTGTACACGTATAGGATGCATTGGTCTGCTATTAAAGGACAAGTTTTACGTGTGTACTTTGTACACGAATAGGATGCATTGGTCTGCTATTAAAGGACAAGTTTTACGTGTGTACTTTGAACACGTATAGGATACATTGGTCTGCTATTAAAGGACAAGTTTTACGTGTGTACTTTGTACACGTATAGGATGCATTGGTCTGCTATTAAAGGACAAGTTTTACGTGTGTACTTTGTACACGAATAGGATGCATTGGTCTGCTATTAAAGGACAAGTTTTACGTGTGTACTTTGTACACGAACAGGATGTACCGTTTCACTACTGGGAAATTATAGCAAGCCGCTGTAAGACGTAACTTTGATGAGAATCAGCACGGCAGCGGATAAGAGAAAAATGAATGAAAATTATACGAGCTAATGTCACATCTATTTTATCCCATTTACTAGAAAAATAAATTGTAATTAATGTGGACAGGTAATTCAACCAAATGTAAAACACAAATATACTAGAACAGTTATTTACCCTAAGATGATGAAGTTTTAATAAATAAATACTCTGAAATCGATTTGGTAACGACTGTTCTTGTCCTAATTATGTACTTGCTTAGGACAATGGACAATGTACATCTACGTCACCCATTGTACTCTATAACTTTAATTCAGCAAAAAGCTGCTCTGCGTTAGTTAAACAGACATATAGTAGACACATATACATATGATGTTACGGGCTACAGGCTTTGCGTTAGGTAAGTAGGCAGGATGTTACGGGCTTTACGGGCTTTGTGTTATAAATGAGGACTGTGTAGGATGTTCGCGTGTTATTGCTTATACGTGGTTTTTTACGCAAAATCTTTTGCGGGGGCTTTGCTAGTAAATAATTAATCCCAGCTAAACTACTGCCGTTTTACAGTGAAGTTTTTTCATAATTATTTATTTAAACTCAGTTTTCTAACTTCAATGTTTACTTTAGGGTTGTCATTTTCAATTGTTATCAGCCTCTGCCTGGAGAGATGGAAATAGAGTCGATTTGCAAGTAATTTTAAAAGTACAGATTAACTTACAGATAAATATCCCGTGTTTATCATATTTTAACCCGAAGACGCTCCTTTAGTATTGCTCATTTGCATGTAATGTGAATTGAACATCTAGTCCCTTAGCTCCCACCGATTCTAAACGCTCTGGCGAAGATCAGTAAGACATTTAAAGGGCAAGAAAAGGGCTACCTGGTAGTATGTTTTAAAAGAAACGCCTAAAATTATATTACTTTATAGCAATTTTATGCATATATCGTACTTGCGTTGCATGGATATTTCGTTTGTTTTCATTTTAAATCTCCCGCAATACTGTTCCGACGCCAGGTTACATGACGTCATATACGCACACATAAATCAGGGGAACAAAAGGAAATGTTAAACTAAGTCCTGAAAAACTTTCCAAGCAAAGTTATGTTACTTAGCATTTCGTTCACCTACTTGAAAGACTTATGTAACTAGAAAAGAAAAATTATTAATTATTTAAAATACTTTCACAAATTGGTAAAATGTCGTTGACTGACCTCCATTCACTAACCAAAAAACGTATTTTTAATCTTATTGACAAGATGCAGTAATTTAAAATTTACTTAGTGACGTATACGCTACGAATGCCCTGATCATTTTTCAGACGTTACTCAGTGTTATCTAAACTTGTTTCAAATTACTTATCGTCAAAATGGCTACGTCTAACGGTCATCTAACGAAGTTTAAATTTACATGTTTTACACAGCGTTACTGCCGACAAGCCCTGTATGCAAAAAGGCAGAATGTAAATGGTACAAAATTTCAAGACTAAGTTTTTAAGCTTTATGTAAGTGAAGGGTTTTCTTGTACTTTAAATGAATATGAAATTATGGAATCCGAAAAACCGAGTATTTTTAGCAGCTTTTAGTAGCCGCCTGGCATTATTGTGTGGTATCTGTGTAAGTAGGTCAATCATTCAGCGAAATATGTTCTGGGCAAATGCGACTAACTTTTATAGAAAATGTCGAAGAAATTTGGCCAATTAATTTTATTAAGCTGAAGGTCACATGCATTACGCTCAGACAGTGCGTGGGCTGATGGTCCTCCACTAACCGCCAGACTAAATGGCGTATTGAACAGGACCTAAGGTACACGTCATTGTCATTTAATGAATGGATAATCAGTATAGCCTCAAAAACTTTCTGGTTACTCCTCTATTGCACAAACTACTTATGATAGTTTCTTGACAATTTTCTTTGAAAGTTCAATCTTCCAAACAAGTAAGTCCGTTGCAAACTGTTATAAGTTGCTATTATGATGATTATGATGATGGTGATGATGATTGTTATTGTTATTGTTATTGTTATTATTATTATTATTATTATTATTATTATTATTATTATTATTATTATTATTATTATTATTATTATTATTATTATTATTATTATTATTATTATTATTATTATTATTATTATTATTATTATTATTATTATTATTATTATTATTATTATTATTATTATTATTATTATTATCATCATCATTATTATTGTTATTATTATTATTATTATTTAGGCACAAAAATATACAGATTTATACATTAGTAAAATGTAAACAGCAAAATTATATAGCTATGTTCAGTAAGACGTGCAGTTTTGCCTATGACAGTGTGCCATGGTTGACAGCAAACCCTCAAACAGGTCACTGCCTGTCATCCAACCATAAGCAAGGAACACTGAAATGATAATTAAAATATCGTAGAAAGTACATAATTTATATTGAAATACAAAACTTAAATTGCAAAGGAAATATAATACTAAAAATATATAAATTGTGGTTTGCGAAGCCAAAGCACTTAAAAGCGTATTCTTGAATTGTAAAATGACGCATAATAGCCTGTATAAATGATGACAATGATGTTATATGGATTACGTCTACAGATAAATGACCCCCAAGGGAGAGGGAATCTGCTATGAAATGAAGCCCACGGGAAGGTTGTTACATTTCTCTAAGCATTCAGAGAAATGGCCAAGCATGGATTGATCTGGAAAATGACCAGAGTCTATCTAATTGATGACGGCAGAAGCCGTGCATTGCCTTATATGCAAATACGAGGGAGAGTAGGTGCCTTCGTTTGAAACTCATAATTTTGAGAATTTGCAGCTACTTATTGCAATCAGGTATGGTTCTTCCATCTAGGAGGTACATATTTCCTTTGGTGTTGACTGTCGTTGCACGGATTCTATTTTATGAAAACCACAGATATTATGGGGGATCAATCAATAGTACTGTTCTCTGGTACTGTTCTCTGGTACTGTTCTCAGGTACTGTTCTCCGGTACTGTTCTCTGGTACTGTTCTCTGGTACTGTTCTCTGGTACTGTTTTCTGGTACTGTTCTCTGGTACTGTTTTCTGGTACTGTTCTCTGGCACTGTTCTCTGGTACTGTTCTCTGGTACTGTTCTCTGGTATTGGCCACACTAGTGAGAAATACAACAGCCTGAAGTTTTGAGAGTTGGAACGTCGAAATGTTGGAACGACAAATCCAACAAATAAAATCAGGGGTCTTCCTAGACTGCAGATTTTGGACACATGGAAATTGCAGGTAAGTTGATACACAGACTCCAAGATGTTAATGAGTCTGCACTTCCTTGACGACCTTATCATCGATGCTATACTTAATGGCTCCTGAGCGAGAGCTTCTTGTAGTAATCATAAGCTGGTTTTCTTGTCCTGCACCAGTCATTAACGTTGAGAAAATCAGCCAGTAAAGTACATTCACCTCCAGTGATCCTAATGACTTTATGTAGAACTGTGCCATCGGCATGGCTTTCGCAAGAAATAACTCCTGAAAAATTATTTGTATATAAGACAAACAAAATTGGGCCAAGAAGGGAATTTTGGGGAACACGGTAGGTAACGGGTGTACCCAGTTAAACATCAACAGCCTTGTTAGACAACTCACTGTTGCCCGTGTAGAAAGTTTGAAATCCATTTAAGAACGTTACCACAAACATCAACTGATTTTAGCGTATTGAGCAATCTTTTGTGTGATATTATGTCCTAGAAAAATCTAGAAACTGGCTTCGACACGATATGGATTAGCTGTATCGAGAGTCCTTCACCAGTAATCACCACTAAGGAAAGATGGACTTCATATTTGATCTTTTTAGGAAAACTTAATAAGCCAAATTTTTTGGAATAAGAATCGTTGATCTTGACAAGAAGCAGTGGTAAAGTTTCCACCCCAATCAAAAATAGACACACTGATGCCAAACACGTGGGCTTTACTAATGACATGATACACGAGCAAAAAATTGAAGCGGTTAACTCTGCTTACTAAAGAAACGCAAAGCAAATAAACTTGTTACAAAATGCACGCTGATGATACGAGGATAAGTCAACAGCTTAACGACTTTCTACCACATTAGATAAACATCGTAAGGAAATTTTACATCTCTTTATCTGATCCGCCAGTCTTACTGTTTGGTTTATTGTTGCCTTTAGTTGTTTGTAATTCAATTTTTTGGCTGACCTGTATTTGGGTAGAAGCTTAAAAGCTTACGTAATCAAATTAAACGAAATGTTTTACATGGAAAATGATACAACTTTCGTTGGGGCAGTGTGTGCTAAATGTACACTGTCGAACTTTTGGCAGCAATAAATTTTGTGCAATTCCCCTAGCTAATATAGTATAGCAGTAGAACGCAAAACACGTCAGGGGATGTTTTCTTAGCTGAATACTCTCGCTTGCCCTATGCGTGCTCTCGCGCTTCTGTTAGCCAATTGTGGAAAAGTTTTTGATTAGGAACCGTCAAAAGACTGGATTGTTCTAAGTCTGCGTTGGAACAGGTAGACCTAGGTCCAGTAACTAGAGTAAACAGTTAGGAGTGTTCCAAACTCATTAACATTGAATTTCTTATTGTAATTTATTTGTAATTTATTAGCACTTCAGCATGTATTTTTACATTACAATTTGCATTATTATTTTTATAACTATTACGCCTTATAACTAGAAAATGAAATATAGTTACAATAATTGTAACAGAACTACATTAGCATACTATAGCGTGGTATAGTTAGGGAAAAATTACAAATATAATTACAAAAATTTAACAGAAGTATATTAACATAGTTACTAAACTACATAATAGTTTGTCAACAAGAAATAGATGCTGCATGGTGGTCAAGAAGCAAAGCTTGTAAGACCACCATGGTCTCATCAAGTTATCTAGGGAAAAGAACTTCTCTAACTGAACTAACGAATGGCTCTGGGTACGGAGATGTAAGAAACTAAGTCCTGACATGAAGAGTCCTACTAAGGCCAAGATTATTTTGCTACTTTTACAAAGGCATCAGAGTTAACTTATACCGGTTTCTATCTACGACGACTGTTAAAGATTTAAAATAAATAACATGAAAAGGTCACGCTGATAATCAGAGAAGCAAATTAGCCATTTTTGATTGTTCACAAATCTTTTTTCTTGTTTGAGACGCTTTAAATAAGAGTCAATAAGCGTTAAATTTTAAGAAAAAAAAACGCAAAAGATGCAAAACGAAATTTAATAAACTTTAAAGCTTTGTTCCTCCGCTTGTTATCTAAAATGAATTTTGGGTTTAGACCGGTCTATATGGGCCATTTCCGGTTAAAAGAAGCTTCGAATGGTGACATCTGATGCAGCTAGATTCGTTGTACTGATTAAGTTTGAATTGAAAATATCCGTGGAATGCGAATTATGCAAAACATGGCAGCTCCTTTGTGACAACACCAGTTTTTTCCTTCGTATATATAATATGATTTTGCTATCAAAGAATTTAGGAAAGAGGAGCTGTTAAAAGCGTTAGATTATGATAGATAATTATGTTGATGAATGCTGGCATGAAGCCAGTTAAGGAGTGGTGTCAGGAGAGCAAGTGATTCAGAACCGAAGCGTAGGCGTCAATGCGGTAAGCTTTGTGATGCGTCCAGCTCAGGTGATTGAGTCTGGGAGCTGAAGGAAAGCAGACTATATACTAGATCAGGGGGCTTGGCATTATTATCTGTTATATTTATTGTGGTTGATGTTCAATAAACGTGTAGCTTTGCCATCCCTAAAACATCAATAATCAGCTTTACACAACCAATTCAACGAATTATTTTACTAATTTCGCTAATAGTAAATATCCGTCCACACAGTGTACAAAGTCTCAGACTGCGAGCTGTAATTAATCAAGCAATTTTCTCGCCACGAATTGCCGCCAATTCGCTCTCTCAAACCAGGCAAATTATACATTTTAACGCCTTTTGTGCGCTATAATGTGCAATAACAACGTGTTTGAATAATTTCTACTATAAATTCAGTGAAACCGTTTCAAGAAGACTGCCCGTTGTGCTCCGCAAGATTGCTTGCGTTATGGTAATAAGCATCACTGCTGGAAAATGAAGCTGCACAGATATCTGTGCCAATTATAGCGTATAAATATTTATGCTACTGGTACGATAGGTGGCTATGAAATTGGCTCGAGCATCTCGTTTTTCAATAAAATTAGCTGCTTGAAGGTTGGATATTTTTCTTCTATTCGCTGTCTTAATGGACCACAGGATGTCATGTTCTGCTTGTCCTGTGGTGATTCTTCATTGATCGTTGGACGGACCGTCAGGCCGAACCACCAGTCGACCGTCACACGCAAGATTTGATGACGCGCCTAATTTTTGTAGGAATTCATTTTAGCGACCCAGTCACCATGTAGTGTGGACCTTTGTGTTATTCTACAGTTGATATTATTACTGAGCATCAGTAATTTTAATGAACCTGCACTTTGAAACACACATTGAGCTTGTGAGTGGAATGAAATAACAGCAATCAAAGAGTCTTTACATCAAAAAAGTGACAAACACGTCTCAAGGTAATTAATACCTTCCTTTGATGAGAAAGAGCTGAGAAAGGGAATACCTGGGTTTACATAACAGAGAAAGTCTAGTAGGAGAAACTGCGAGCGACAAAGAAGCGAGAGAGAGAGAGAGAGAGAGAGAGAAAAAAAAAAAAAAAAAAAAAAAAAAACAAAACAAAAAAAAAAAAAAAAAAAAAAAAAAAAAAAAAAAAAAAAAAAAAAAAAAAAAAAAAAAAAAAAAACAAAAAAAAAAAAAAAAAAAAAAAAAAAAAAAAAAAAAAAAAAAAAAAAAAAAAAAAAAAAAAAAAAAGAGAAGAGAGAGAGAGAGAGAGAGAGAGAGAGAGAGAGAGAGAGAGAGAGAGAGGAGAGAGGGAGAGAGAACGAGAAAAATGAAGGAGAAAAGGACCGAGAGAAAAGGGAGAAAGAGAAAGAGAAGGAGAAACAGACACATACAAAAGGAGCAAGAAGATACTTGACTGAGTGACTGGCTGACTGAACTGACTAGGCTGACCAAGTGACAAAGTTGAATCACTGACGGCTTAGCTGAGTTAACACCCCAGGACTTCCCTAATACAAAAGCACGCCTATATCATCTCTAATAATGTTAACACACATTGCTGTCCCTTCGTGTTGTTGTTTTAGTTTCTACACATTACAACTATTAATTTGTGCAGTTTAACATTCTGTAACTGTAGACATTACGTTGATATGGTTCATAGTTTCACCATTAATTATATTTGGCCAGCTTTCGGTTCTCATCGACTTATGGTTTCCATCAAAGTGGAGAAGTAGAAAATGTAAGAAGAAACCACTAACAAATTAGTAATCATGCTGTGTACGTATCAAAGTGGAGAAGTAGAAAATGTAAGAAGAAACCACTAACAAATTAGTAATCACGTTGTATACGTATCAATGTGGAGAAGTAAAAAATGTAAGAAGAAACCACTAACAAACTAGTAATCACGTTGTATATGTATCAAAGTCGAGAAGTAGAAAATGTAAGAAGAAACCACTAACAAACTAGTAATCACGTTGTGTACGTATCAAAGTGAAGAAGTAGAAAATGTAAGAAGAAACCACTAACAAATTAGTAATCACGTTGTGTACGCATCAAAGTAGAGAAGTAAAAAATGTAAGAAGAAACCACTAACAAACTAGTAATCACGTTGTATATGTATCAAAGTGGAGAAGTAGAAAATGTAAGAAGAAACCACTAACAAACTAGTAATCACGTTGTGTACGTATCAAAGTGAAGAAGTAGAAAATGTAAGAAGAAACCACTAACAAACTAGTAATCACGTTGTATACGTATCAAAGTAGAGAAGTAGAAAATGTAAGAAGAAACCACTAACAAACTAGTAATCACGTTGTATACGTATCAAAGTAGAGAAGTAGAAAAATGTAAGAAGAAACCACTAACAAACTAGTAATCACGTTGTATACGTATCAAAGTGGAGAAGTAGAAAATGTAAGAAGAAACCACTAACAAACTAGTAATCACGTTGTATACGTATCAAAGTGGAGAAGTAGAAAATGTAAGAAGAAACCACTAACAAACTAGTAATCACGTTGTATATGTATCAAAGTGGAGAAGTAGAAAATGTAAGAAGAAACCACTAACAAACTAGTAATCACGTTGTATACGTATCAAAGTGGAGAAGTAAAAAATGTAAGAAGAAACCACTAACAAACTAGTAATCACGTTGTATACGTATCAAAGTAGAGAAGTAGAAAATGTAAGAAGAAACCACTAACAAACTAGTAATCACGTTGTATACGTATCAAAGTAGAGAAGTAGAAAAATGTAAGAAGAAACCACTAACAAACTAGTAATCACGTTGTATATGTATCAAAGTGGAGAAGTAGAAAATGTAAGAAGAAACCACTAACAAACTAGTAATCACGTTGTGTACGTATCAAAGTGAAGAAGTAGAAAATGTAAGAAGAAACCACTAACAAACTAGTATCACGTTGTATACGTATCAAAGTAGAGAAGTAGAAAATGTAAGAAGAAACCACTAACAAACTAGTAATCACGTTGTATACGTATCAAAGTAGAGAAGTAGAAAAATGTAAGAAGAAACCACTAACAAACTAGTAATCACGTTGTATACGTATCAAAGTGGAGAAGTAGAAAATGTAAGAAGAAACCACTAACAAACTAGTAATCACGTTGTATACGTATCAAAGTGGAGAAGTAGAAAATGTAAGAAGAAACCACTAACAAACTAGTAATCACGTTGTATATGTATCAAAGTGGAGAAGTAGAAAATGTAAGAAGAAACCACTAACAAACTAGTAATCACGTTGTATACGTATCAAAGTGGAGAAGTAAAAAATGTAAGAAGAAACCACTAACAAACTAGTAATCACGTTGTATACGTATCAAAGTAGAGAAGTAGAAAATGTAAGAAGAAACCACTAACAAACTAGTAATCACGTTGTATACGTATCAAAGTAGAGAAGTAGAAAAATGTAAGAAGAAACCACTAACAAACTAGTAATCACGTTGTATACGTATCAAAGTGGAGAAGTAGAAAATGTAAGAAGAAACCACTAACAAACTAGTAATCACGTTGTATACGTATCAAAGTGGAGAAGTAGAAAATGTAAGAAGAAACCACTAACAAACTAGTAATCACGTTGTATATGTATCAAAGTGGAGAAGTAGAAAATGTAAGAAGAAACCACTAACAAACTAGTAATCACGTTGTATATGTATCGAAGTAGAGAAGTAGAAAATGTAAGAAGAAACCACTAACAAATTAGTAATCACGTTGTATACGTATCAAAGTGGAGAAGTAGAAAATGTAAGAAGAAACCACTAACAAATTAGTAATCACGTTGTGTACGTATCAAAGTGGAGAAGTAGAAAATGTAAGAAGAAACCACTAACAAACTAGTAATCACGTTGTGTACGTATCAAAGTGGAGAAGTAGAAAATGTAAGAAAAAACCACTAACAAACTAGTAATCACGTTGTGTACGTATCAAAGTGGAGAAGTAGAAAATGTAAGAAGAAACCACTAACAAACTAGTAATCACGTTGTATATGTATCAAAGTGGAGAAGTAGAAAATGTAAGAAGAAACCACTAACAAATTAGTAATCACGTTGTGTACGTATCAAAGTGGAGAAGTAGAAAATGTAAGAAGAAACCACTAACAAATTAGTAATTACATTGTGTACGTATCAAAGTGGAGAAGTAGAAAATGTAAGAAGAAACCACTAACAAACTAGTAATCACGTTGTATATGTATCAAAGTGGAGAAGTAGAAAATGTAAGAAGAAACCACTAACAAATTAGTAATCACGTTGTGTACGTATCAAAGTGGAGAAGTAGAAAATGTAAGAAGAAACCACTAACAAATTAGTAATCACGTTGTATACGTATCGAAGTAGAGAAGTAGAAAATGTAAGAAGAAACCACTAACAAATTAGTAATTACATTGTGTACGTATCAAAGTAGAGAAGTAAAAAATGTAAGAAGAAACCACTAACAAACTAGTAATTATGTTGTGTACGTATCAAAGTGGAGAAGTAGAAAATGTAAGAAGAAACCACTAACAAATTAGTAATTACGTTGTATACGTATCAAAGTGGAGAAGTAAAAAATGTAAGAAGAAACCAGTAAGAAATTAGTAATCACATTGTGTACGTATCAACCACTGCTGGAAAAAGCTGGGGTTGCTTTTTAAATGACTAATTCTCAATTTTTTCCTGTTCGTTCTTGTTTTTTTGCATCTTCTCTCTCTGTTTTTTCTTGTTTCTTCTCTCTCTTCGCCTTTCTTTCTCTCTCCGTCCTTTCTTTTCATCTCCGTCTCCTTTCTCATTTTCCTGTTTTCTCCCTCTTTCATACATTTCTCTTTTTTCCCTCACTTCATGTTTCTCTCACTTTTGATTCTTTTTAAAATTATGGTTGTGTAAGACCTGTCTTTTTCTGTCTCTCATCTTTCATCAAAAGAAGGTACTGATGCTGCGTGTTTATACAATAATCCTGCTTTGATGTAAAGAGTTTCTTTCTTCTTTACTTGCTATTATTTCCTTTCATAAGTAAACTCCTCGTGTGCTTATAACTGTGAGTTTATAAAACGACGAATGTTAATAATAAAACTACAAAATAGCACGCAGATTCACCTTACATTTCGAATTGTCAGCATGAATTCTCACGAAAAACAGGCGCATCGTCTCACATGTGAACTACATACGTGGGGCGTGAACTGTGCTTCAGAATTGATTAAAAGCACTGACAGCAACTCCTGTTCGTGTCATTTCGAGGCCAAGTGTATGCAAGTTTTTAATGAATTAATTACGGCTCTCATTAGGGCTTGCATAAAGAAGCTGTAATTGAGGCGCAGGCGGGAAGTTCATTATGTTTAACTTTCTCCTTGACCTGGTAAGAGATTCTCTTAATTATGGTTACCATTGTGTGATCTATTTCTGGTTCAATTACTTTTTAACTGTACAGACATTACGATTAAGACTTAAGCAGAATCTAATGAGCGATTGATGATGATCGTGAAAAGGTCAAAAGTTAAGTGTAGCAGACAATGCATATGTGTACACTTGACAACACCTGGTAGCCCGAGTTACTGTAGCAGTAACAGTTTTAACAACTAGCTAGAACCCTACCTAGTTCATTTTTCTTGTTCTCAAGCAAGATCCTGCTAGTAAATCACTCTACACAGAGACTAATGCATAATTAGGTGAAATCCACGTAAAACAACTGAAGTGCTGAACTAATGCTTTGCGTTACCCACCTGTCACGTGACGAATGTAGTTAAGACGCGTTGCTGTTGTACACTTAACCTTTGACCTACAACTACTGCGCGTGCGCGCAACGAAACTATAAAAAGGCTACTTGATCGCAATCATCGCATTTCATTGACTACTGACCCGCTTACTCACTAATTCTTAGCCACATTCATGCATTTCAAAACTTATTTTGAGGTTATAAAGAATTTTTCTATTCTCTTTCACGTAACCTATCGGAGAATCTAAAAGCATTAAGGCTTGACAGGGTGCTCACAAGAACTTTTGTCATTTCAGAAACTTTTGTACTAATAAATTAGTTAAATTGTACTAAAAACGATAAAAACGCAGTGATCACGAGGACTGATGGAACTTTTCCAGAAAATCATGACAAGAAGTAAAGCACTAAAAGCTTAAATAAACAAGCATCATGATGAATTTAATAAGAAGTTCATCAACCCGTATACGCTGCAGATTTGCTGCAAGGTTATCTGCTTCTTTGATTAGAGTTACTGATTTCTACAACTAACGTAAGATATCAAATATCTTCTTTCTTCCAAAGATGTTTCTTTCTCAAACTTCCTTTCAAGCTTTACAATGTTAACAATAAAGTTGTTTTTAGCAAAGGCTGGTATTATAATAGAGATGATTATAGCTGTATAATATTTTGGTTTATGGCGTATATAATAATCTATTGCTGATATAATAATTTTATAAGGAAGTAATTAAGTGATTATGATCAGTCGTGGTGTGACTGGAGAAAAGAGTTTAAGGAACACTGTACTCAGTAAGAAATGGTGGGTGACCTATGACCTCTTGTTCAGAGAGCTTATATACACGCCCGAGAGCTTTGATGGTTTAGTGTTTCATTTTGAAAGATCATTTTTGTGATAATTAATTCGATTCCGGTACCATTAAACATTTTGTAGCAGACTTTGCTGAATTCTGAACTGCTTACAAAGTACAATTGCGATATATGTCAGTTTACAGTTAATATGCTACAAAATATTAATGTCTTTTTTAAATTTACAAGCATCTTAGCTGAGCATTTTCAAACGTCTCAATAATTTTTGAATTATTTTTTTTAATTTAACTTTTTATTTCACACTCAAGGTGTATAGTATAACACATACAATTACACTTGAGGTGTATAGTATAACACATACAATTACACTTGAGGTGTATAGTATAACACATACAATTACACTCGAGGTGTATAGTATAACACATACAATTACACTCGAGGTGTATAGTATAACACATACAATTAAACTCGAGGTGTATAGTATAACACATACAATTAAACTCGAGGTGTATAGTATAACACATACAATTAAACTCGAGGTGTATAGTATAACACATACAATTACACTCGAGGTGTATAGTATAACACATACAATTACACTCGAGGTGTACAGCATAACACATACAATTACACTCGAGGTGTACAGCATAACACATACAATTACACTCGAGGTGTATAGTATAACACATACAATTACACTTGCGGTGTATAGTATAACACATACAATTACACTTGAGGTGTATAGTATAACACATACAATTAAACTCGAGGTGTATAGTATAACACATACAATTACACTCGAGGTGTATAGTATAACACATACAATTACACTCGAGGTGTACAGCATAACACATACAATTACACTCGAGGTGTACAGCATAACACATACAATTACACTCGAGGTGTATAGTATAACACATACAATTACACTTGCGGTGTATAGTATAACACATACAATTACACTTGAGGTGTATAGTATAACACATACAATTACACTCGAGGTGTATAGTATAACACATACAATTACACTTGCGGTGTATAGTATAACACATACAATTACACTTGAGGTGTACAGCATAACACATATAATTACACTCGAGGTGTATAGTATAACACATACAATTACACTTGCGGTGTATAGTATAACACATACAATTACACTTGCGGTGTATAGTATAACACATACAATTACACTTGAGGTGTACAGCATAACACATAGAATTACACTCGAGGTGTACAGCATAACACATACAATTACACTCGAGGTGTATAGTATAACACATACAATTACACTTGCGGTGTATAGTATAACACATACAATTACACTTGAAGTGTATAGTATAACACATACAATTACACTCGAGGTGTATAGTATAACACATACAATTACACTTGCGGTGTATAGTATAACACATACAATTACACTTGAGGTGTACAGCATAACACATACAATTACACTCGAGGTGTACAGCATAACACATACAATTACACTCGAGGTGTATAGTATAACACATACAATTACACTTGCGGTGTATAGTATAACACATACAATTACACTTGAGGTGTATAGTATAACACATACAATTACACTCGAGGTGTATAGTATAACACATACAATTACACTTGCGGTGTATAGTATAACACATACAATTACACTCGAGGTGTATAGTATAACACATACAATTACACTCGAGGTGTATAGTATAACACATACAATTACACTTGCAGTGTATAGTATAACACATACAATTACACTTGCGGTGTATAGTATAACACATACAATTACACTCGAGGTGTATAGTATAACACATACAATTACACTCGAGGTGTATAGTATAACACATACAATTACACTCGAGGTGTATAGTATAACACATACAATTACACTCGAGGTGTACAGCATAACACATACAATTACACTCGAGGTGTACAGCATAACACATACAATTACACTCGAGGTGTATAGTATAACACATACAATTACACTCGAGGTGTACAGTATAACACATACAATCACACACAAATTATAGATATTGTTTGCAAACAAACACAAAAATACACTAAACCATCTGTAACCTAATTTTCTATGTAACTCTATGTAAGATTGATCGCCATTTAGCACGTATACTTGACGTGTACCTAATATCACTATTACACAGCTGATTCACAAAGGCGTTACAACTGTTCATTATCCTTATATACAGGCTAAACACATATATTCTTCTAATAAAATCAAAGTATTTTAAATTATAGGATACACATAATTGTCTTGCACTAAAGTCGAAGGGCTTTCCGAGAAATTTACTCAGTAATACATTGTATGCTACCTTTAGTTTTTTAATATTGTAAAGATTGTAGTTTCTTCGTGTAGCCATACAGTAATAGTTACTACAGTAGCTGTTCATCAAATATCTTTTTACATCGTCACTACAATTTTTAAACGCATTTAGCAGTTTGTTTGTTCTACAATAAAACAGAGAACGTTGTCTTATAATGTCCACATCGTCTTTGTTGTCTGAAGTTATGATATGTCCTAAGTATTTTTCTTGATAACATGAGCTTATACCACAATTATTTACATATAATGAGCAAAGCGATACTTGTGACATGGTACCTGATTTAACAGAGATTAATTTTGTTTTACTCGCATTCATTTGTATGTCATGTTCGACAGAATACTTCATGTATATCAACTAGTTTATAATCACCTACTGTTTTATTGGTAACCGTCAGCGTAGCAATAATGAGCTCCAACTGTCTACTGTTTGACAATGGCATATGCAAAGATTTCAGCTATTGCTGCCTAATAGTGTGAATAGATCTAATGGCGTGTCAGAAGAAACTATTAATATTGAAACCAGCAAAAAATAATTTCACTAAACGAAACACGACAATTTTCATCGTATACCTATGCATAATATATACGTAGTTCTGTAAGCATGGCAGTCTGTAAATCAAATATTTTTAAAGAGGTAGTATGTCCCAGTAAAGAATGACTGTTGAAAACATTTTGCAAATTACGTGTGAAAGAATAGACGTTCAGATTAATAATAACAATCAGAAGATTAATGAAAACAATCAAAGCGTTGTGTTTTTGAAAGCATTATTGTGATAAATTAACATGCGCAGTTATGTGATATTATCTTTGCTCTGTCAGTCATCCGGTTGGACATAATTCACCAAATAGCAGCAAAGTCAGGTTAATTGCCTTTCTAGATAATTTATCTTGATATATAAGGCCGCCTTGCGTCATTTTCTCTGATTGCAATAAATGGCATCGTGAGGTATCTGGAGCGCGGATGAATGCTTCCATGACTTTGGCTTCGAGTAAACGAATAGGTGATAAAATCAAGAGCCTGGGAAGATAAGAAGCCTCCTGTGCTGTTTTAGAAGACGTTTATATAAATTTATCGGTTAATTATGAATGGTAAATAAGTTTGATCAGCGGTTTGTTTATTAGTCCCTGCGGTCCCACAAAGGTAGTAGTAAACTATGTAAGCTATGTAATAGTAGTAAACTATGTAATAGTAGTAAGCTATGTAAACTATGTATAGTAGTAAACTATGTAAGCTATGTAATAGTAGTAAACTATGTAATAGTAGTAAGCTATGTAAACTATGTATAGTAGTAAATTATGTGAGCTATGTAATAATAGTAAACTATGTAATAGCAGTAAACTATGTAAGCTATGTAATAGTAGTAAACTATGTAAACTATGTAATAGTAGTAAACTATGTAAGCTATGTAATAGTAGTAAACTATGTAAGCTATGTAATAGTAGTAAGCTATGTAAACTATGTATAGTAGTAAACTATGTAAACTATGTAATAGTAGTAAACTATGTGAGCTATGTAATAATAGTAAACTATGTAAACTATGTAATAGTAGTAAGCTATGTAAACTATGTATAGTAGTAAACTATGTAAACTATGTAATAGTAGTAAGCTATGTAAACTATGTATAGTAGTAAACTATGTGAGCTATGTAATAATAGTAAACTATGTAATAGCAGTAAACTATGTAAGCTATGTAATAGTAGTAAACTATGTAAACTATGTAATAGTAGTAAACTATGTAAGCTATGTAATAGTAGTCAGCTATGTAAACTATGTATAGTAGTAAACTATGTAAACTATGTAATAGTAGTAAACTATGTAAGCTATGTAATAGTAGTAAACTATGTAAGCTATGTAATAGTAGTAAACTAAGTAAACTATGTAATAGCAGTAAACTATGTAAGCTATGTAATAGTAGTAAACTATGTAAACTATGTAATAGCAGTAAACTATACAAACTATATAATAATAGTAAACTATGTAAACTATGTAATAGCAGTAAACTATGTAAACTATGTAGTAGTAGTAAACTATGTAAGCTAAGTAATAGTAGTAAATTATGTGCCCAGAGTTTCGTTTTACTAACGCTAAAATGATTTTGCGGATTACGTTCTAAACAAACAAAACGAACGAACGAACGAACCAGCCAAACAGCCAGAGAGCGAGCAAGCAAGCAGGCAAACAAACAAGCAAACTTACATCCAGCAGTTAAACTGTTGAAGCTTAAAATCGTGATTGTTCAAGCTGTGATGCTGTGTTTCAACAAACAAACGAACTAGCGAATGAAAAAACGAACAAGAAAACAAACAAACAAACAAACAAACAAACAGTTAAACAAACAAAAAATGAACAAACCGAGTCAGAGTGCTGAAAAAGTGAATTTTCATATGAGCTCTCGATACACAACTAAGAATAACAGAAAAACTAAAAGGATTTGCTGAACACGAAACAGAGAAGAAAGAAGAGGCAAATCAGGGACTGTAGAAGGAGTAAGACGATGCAAGACGAAGTAGCTTT
>JAQGDQ010002118.1:0-14361 GCA_030141605.1 Tubiluchus corallicola | reverse complement strand
TATATTATCTTCTGTAATTTTGCGCAGCTGCTCCTCCAAATTTCCATTATCAACCGAATTAAAAAGAACGCGATAGTGCTCCGCCCACATATTACAAATGTTATTTTCCCCTGTTACGTTATTAACGCTAGAGGGAAGAGGAAGTTTAGAATTTGTTTCTTTCTTTATTGTTTTCCAAAACTGGTAGGAGTTGCAATGCATAAGACGGTAGGCAATTTTGTCTGATACAATGCTTTGCTGATGTTTTTTACAATCGCGTAGGGCATATTTAAATTGAGCACGAGCTCGACGCATTTCTTCTGCAATAGGACCGCTGCGAGGTTTACCTAGCATACGCCAATTGACAAAGCATTGTCGTGAATAATTGTGTTTTTCGGCAACAAATTCATTCCACCCTGGTACAGAGTTCCAAGAGTTTCTTTTTTTTTTTTTTTTTTTTGATTTTGTGAAAGAAGAGAGAAAGTGAGTGAGAGAGAGAGAGAGAGAGAAAGAGAGAGGAGAAAGAGACAGACACAGTGCAGCGATGGAAGGAGAGAGAGAGGGGGAAAAGAGAGGAGAAAAAGAGGGGAAATAGAGGAGAAAAGGGAGAGAGAGAGAGAGAGAGAGACAGCCACAGTGCAGTGAGAGAAGGAGAGAATGGAGAGAGAGAGAGGAAGAGAGAGGGAGCGGAAGAGAGAAAGAGAGAGAGAGGAGAGAGTGACAGACAGACACAGTGAGAGCATGAAAGAGAGAGAGAAAGAGAGAAAAAGAGAGAAATAAAGAGAGAAAAAGAGAGGGAGAGGGGAGAGACAGAGGCAGGGAGAGAGAAACAGAGATAGAAAGAAAGAAACTGAGAAAGCATGGAGAGAGAGGGAGAGAGAGTGAGAGAAAGAGGGAGAAAGGGGGAGAGAGAGAAAGGGAGAGAGAGAGAGAGTGAAAGAGAAAGCGAGAAAGAGAGAGAGAGAGAGGAGGTTGTCAGGCTCAAACAGAAACCAGGCAAACACATCCAAAGCGCAACCATGATGGATCGATAACTCGTAAAAACAGAGAAGCGCTTGCTATAAATCACAAAGATAAAAGCACTTCGGCGGGCTCAACAAATAAACTTAATGGAAAGCGCATATTACCTCTACTTCTTATCCGCCAACAGTTGGTGCACTCGTCATAACCACTTTGAGGAAAACTTCAAACAAAGAACAATTTCAGAAAATTCACAAATGTCCTCGAGTCCCCGAGAACAGTGGGTGAGATTTCTCACGCCGCTATCGACCGTTTAACTAGACGGTTTTTAACTTAAGCCAATCGGAGTTCCACAAGGGTGCGTTCTGGAGTCTTCCTTATTAAATGTATACATTATATGGTATCTAAAAGGTGAAAATGTGGCTTTTGGCAGTGTAGCAGCCATGACAGTATCTCAGAAACTTTGGCATTTTTGTACTGGTGAGCTTGCTAGCAAGCAGTATCAAAGTGCAGAAAGGGTTAACAGCCTTGTGAACGTGAGAACTTGCCATGCAATCGAGCTGAATGGTTTGCTTTTGTAGCCGGGGCGATCTGGATAAGCTATTGGCAAGAATGAATTCACTCGTTAGAGACTCTTCATCGTCTTAATTACTGTAAAATAGCTGCTGAAATTAATCATCCTTCTGTTTACTGTAAAATAGCACTTCGGGTGTCATAAGAAGGCGAAAAAGGAGACGAAAGAGAGTGAAAAGTAAAAATAGAAAGACGAGTAAAGGGTAGAACGATAAAGACAGCAAACGAAAATGGAGCATTGAGAAAATAACAGTACCTAAGGGCAAAAAGGTCTCAGGCGAACTAATACGATCTAAACAGTTACAGTTACAGTTACAGTTACAGTTACAGTTCTTACAGTAGACTTTAGTGTTCCTCACTTCAAGATTTGCGGTCAGATTAAGGTGTACTCGAACACGTCCGCAAAGACGTGTGATGGAATCTCTTTTGGTAACAGGGAGTAATAATTATCCATGTAAAGGAGAGAGAGAGAGAGAGAGAGAGAGAGAGAGAGAGAGAGAGAGAGAGAGAGAGAGAGAGAGAGAGAGAGAGAGAGAGAGAGAGAGAGAGAGAGAGAGAGAGAGAGAGAGAGAGGAGAGAGAGAGTTAGGTAGAGGGAGAGGGAGAGAAAGGCTCTCACAGTACACCCTTGATGAATCCGCGATGATATAGACAACTGATTATTAAAGGAAAAATCAAGCCTTCTGTGCGGTTATTGCATACATTTGTTATATTTTTCCAAGTTTAAGCCAAAACAATATAATAATTCCAACATGCTAAGTGATTTGTCATTTCTTTAAAGGAAGACAGGATTATTTTTCAAATACTACCCCATTTTCATATCAGATAAAAAGTATACATTTTAAAAACTTAATTAAAGGCGAGCGAGCCCAACTATTGATGACATCACAAACGAACATAATTTTTAACGGCAAAAATTGTACAAAAGAGAAAACTGAAGTACAGTGTTTGTGTAGGATAGTCAGTGTGTTGTGCTAAAACAAGGCAAGTTTAAAAATAAAAATTGAAATTTCAAATTTATCACTGTTCTCGCACATGAGCTGTTGAACGTGTGCAGTTCGTCACAAACTAACACATCTAAACCGAGAGGTACAGAACCTGTTTTTGTTCAATGCGTTTACGAAATGCTGGCGCTAGTGCCCATCTAACCAACGAATGGTGAAGTGCATGTAGCAGTGAATAACTAGTGTCTCGAACGTGAACTTGTGTTTGTGTGGTAATAATTCTTTCACGAAAGTCATTTTTGAAAAATCGTATGTTTCCTTTCAATTTTTTGGAGAGTAGATTGTTTTGACCTGCAGCTTAAGATTGGGTCCGATTTTACCTTAAGGAGCTTAAAATCCAGATGAAACCCGTTGTAGTTTTTTTGCAGACTGAAACCTAGAATAAAGACACGAGGAAGCCAAAAACTGAACCAAATCATAAAATGCCTCGACGAACTAACAGGAAAATGCACACGAAAAAGCTGATTGAAATGTTCTTAATAGCTTCATTTTGGGCCTCTCTCTCTCTCTCTCTCTCTCTCTCTCTCTCTCTCTCTCTCTCTAGGGTGGTTGACTTTAGTAACTTTTAGTTTTTCGCCACCCTTTCACCAATCACTTGAACATCATTAACTCAGATTAATAATCTTGTCACTTTGTATCATATTATCATATTATCATTTGATGCTCTGTTTTTTTCTTGTAAAAAAGTGATAAATAAAAATACTTTCTTACTAACTTACTTCATAAATTTAAGTGGTCAAAAAATAACTAATATAAAAACATCAAACAACACGTATTATCAACGTTGACCCAGTAGTCTGTAGTTAGTGGCAGACCAAAACCTGTCATGCATTAACATCGTATCAACAAATTAAAACCCACCACACACAAATCACTCAAGTCACTAACACAAAACATCCATAAAGCACCTAATTTGAATTTCAATTTGTAAACATTGTGAAGTTTTAAAGTCTTGAACGAATCTTAAGTTTTATTGCAATTAGTTACAACATCACTTGTGTTTTTAATTGTAAATTCATTTTTAACAATGTTGCTCACAGCAGTGGAAACACTGATTATACTATTAGTTTTTGAATGTAGTTTGCAATTCATTAATGTGTAATTTTAACAGCAACAAAGAATTTTATAATTTATATTATCATTATAAAAATGACCATGCAAGTGTGACTAGGTTGATGAATGACCATGCAAGTGTGACAGACGCGTACAGTTCATCCATGTCTAATTTTAGCAGCAATAAAGAATTTCATTATTTATATTATCATCATAAAAATGACCATGCAAGTGTGGCTAGGTTGAAGAATGACCTTGCAAGTGTGACAGACGCGACGCGACCTTTGGAACGCAGCGAACATTCACATGGCCTAACAGGTCTGACATTCAACTTGTCTGCATCAGAGAGCAGAATCAGTGCAACTAACGAGTGGCATAGTAGTGAAATCTACAAGCTAACTAGATTGTTAGCTACCTAATTGGCTAAGAATCCGTTGCCTGGCAGAATTAAATGGCATTCAGGAAACGCTGTCGTTTGCTATGGTAGTGGTAGGGAGGGGTGTGTGTGTGTGTGTGTGTGTGTGTGTGTGTGTGTGTGTGTGAAGAAGAATGGACAATGAGGTAAATTCGTTTCGACGTTATTTACATTTTCATTTTGAGATAAACATTATCCTTATTTTCTCCAAATCTTGATTAAACTAACATTTCCATCTCTTTCTACAAAAATTATTAACACAACAATATCTCTCCATTTTTTCCTTACTTCCTCTGAGAATCTGCAAGCAAAAGACATGTCAATATCTCTCCATTTTTTCCTTACTTCCTCTGCGAATCTGCAAGCAAAAGGCATGTCAATATCTCTCCGTTTTTTCCTTACTTCCTCTGAGAATCTGCAAGCAAAAGACATGTCAATTTCTCTGTATTTTTTCCTTACTTCCTCTGAGAATCTGCAAGCAAAAGACATGTCAATATCCCTCCATTTTTTCCTTACTTCCTCTGAGAATCTGCAAGCAAAAGACATGTCAATATCTCTCCATTTTTTCCTTACTTCCTCTGAGAATCTGCAAGCAAAAGACATGACAATATCTCTCCATTTTTTCCTTACTTTCTCTGAGAATCTGCAAGCAAAAGACATGTCAATATCTCTCCATTTTTTCCTTACTTCCTCTGAGAATCTGCAAGCAAAAGACATGTCAGTATCTCTCCATTTTTTCCTTACTTCCTCTGAGAATCTGCAAGCAAAAGACATGTCAATATCTCTCCATTTTTTCCTTACTTTCTCCGAGAATCTGCAAGCAAAAGACATGTCAGTATCTCTGCATTTTTTCCTTACTTTCTCTGAGAATCTGCAAGCAAAAGACATGTCAATATCTCTCCATTTTTTCCTTACTTTCTCTGAGAATCTGCAAGCAAAAGACATGTCAATATCTCTCCATTTTTTCCTTACTTTCTCTGAGAATCTGCAAGCAAAAGACATGTGAATATCTCTCCATTTTTTCCTTACTGTCTCTGAGAATCTGCAAGCAAAAGACATGTCAATATCTCTCCATTTTTTCCTCATTTTCTCTGAGAATCTGCAAGCAAAAGACATGACAATATCTCTCCATTTTTTCCTCATTTTCTCTGAGAATCTGCAAGCAGAAGACATGTCAATATCTCTCCATTTTTTCCTCACTTTCTCTGAGAATCTGCAAGCAAAAGACATGTCAATATCTCTCTATTTTTTCCTTACTTTCTCTGAGAATCTGCAGCAAAAGACATGTCAATATCTCTCCATTTTTTCCTCATTTTCTCTGAGAATCTGCAGGCAAAAGACATGTATTTATCCACTTTTCTCTGAGAAGAAACAGAATTAGCTTTCCCACCGGGGTTCCGCGGGATTCGTGCGTACGTGCTGACGATACTAAGTTACGTTGCAAACGAAATTTGTTATGGCGGAAATACTTCTCGGTAGGTGGCGCCAGGATCCTAATAAGGTAAAAACACCCCGTGACGGTGATTCATCTTCATCGGGGCGAAATTTCTTATCGGCACGCTCGGAGACAAATGACCAGCTACGGAGAGAGCTCTGAACATGAAAGGGGTGGATGGATGAACGGATCGATAAAGCTATTCGCACCTTAATTACTTAAGCCCCTTTTGTGTTTGAAGCCACGTAAAGCTGGGAAGCCATTTAACCGTGAAAGCTCATTTACTCAGGTATAGTGAGAATAATGTCTTTACGCTCAGGTATTTTAATTTGACTGCGATTTATCTTGGGCAAACTTTGAAAATACACAGGAATTTTTTATACGATTTGCTGGACAACGATGGAGAATCTCTACAACAATGGATGACTGTGGCGAGATCTGAACCTAGCTACTTATTGTAAGGATAATCTCTGAAACGGCCAAATATATGTGGGGACGACGATGATGATGATGATGATAGTGATGATGATAATGACGGTAATGGCAGCAATGATGGTGATGATGATGATAATGATGATGATAATGATGACGACGACGACGACAATGATGAATGTGATGATGATGATGATGGCAATGGCAAAAACAAAGACGAATAAAATGAGTATAACGATGACGATGACGATGATGACGACGGCGACAGTTGTAATTCCACAGGGGTTTAAAATTTCAGTGAAGATTTCCAGCGTAGGCCTGGCAAAATCACGAAAGGCACTAAAACTGAATGGAAAATGAAAAACTGCAATTGTCACATGTGGCCCTCAACTCAACAAGTAAACAGGCTGAGACAGTATGAAACTAACCAGCAGTTTCTTGGGGTCATCATTCTGTTTTCCATCCAGATCTAGTGTCGCTTAAATTCAAAGTATGATCAGTAGAAATAGTGTACTCGTGTACTCGTGTTATATTATATAGTTGGCTAGGGCACAATACAGTGACCTTTTAAGAAAAACTGGAAAGAAAAAAACCGAAGGAAATGATCAAGTTCGATTTGCCTCTCTCTCTCTCTCTCTCTCTCTCTCTCTCTCTCTCTCTCTCTCTCTCTCTCTCTCTCTCCTCTCTCTCTCACTTTCTCTGTCCATCTCTGTGTCTCCTTTTCTCACTCTTCCTCTTTCTTACTCTCCCGGTGCATCTCTTTGTCTTTCTCTTTGTCTTCTCTTCTCTTCTCTTCTCTTCTCTTCTCTTCTCTTCTCTTCTCTTCTCTTCTCTTCTCTTCTCTTCTCTTCTCTTCTCTTCTCTTCTCTTCTCTTCTCTTCTCTTCTCTTCTCTTCTCTTCTCTTCTCTTCTCTTCTCTTCTCTTCTCTTCTCTTCTCTTCTCTCCTCTCCTCTCCTCTCCTCTCCTCTCCTCTCCTCTCCTCTCCTCTCCTCTCCCTCTCCTCTCCCTCCTCCCTCTCTCTCCTCTCCCTCTCCTCTCTCTCTCTCTCCTCTCCTTCTCTCTCCTCTCCTCTCCTCTCCTCTCCTCTCCTCTCCTCTCCTCTTCTCTT
Organism: Tubiluchus corallicola; assembly: GCA_030141605.1. Lineage (NCBI taxonomy): Eukaryota > Metazoa > Priapulida > Priapulimorpha > Priapulimorphida > Tubiluchidae > Tubiluchus > Tubiluchus corallicola. Next base: position 7,402 of record JAQGDQ010002118.1, on the reverse strand, counting down.
CTCTCTCTCTCTCTCTCTCTCTCTCTCTCTCTCTCTCCTTGTCTCTCTCTCTCTCTTCTCTTTCCCTCCCTCTTTCTCTTCCCACCCCTCCTCATGTTGATAAAACCGCATGAGCAAAACCCACTCTTCACTACAAGGCAAGCAACAACAGCATGAACTAATAATGACCATTGGCCATTGCTGTCTTCTCCTATAATACTTTCATCAATCTCCTAATCAAATTTTGCCTCTTCAGAACTCATGTCTCGTCCCACAAATCAATAAACTTATTCGAATTTCAGCTAACATTGTTCTGCCCCCAGAGAGTAATCTGCTTGCGACACAGAACCCAGGAGTTTCGATCGAAACTTATTTGACATGATTCTTCCGATGAGCTATGTTAGCAATTTATATAGCAACAATAGCATTACGACGGATATGGGGAATACAAATACATGTGTTACTCAGCAGCATTAATGAAAATGACGAATACAAATGCAAGTGTTATTCGTATAATAAGGACTACATCGTAGGACGATGATGGTGACGACGGTGACGGTAGTGATAATGATGATGACGATGATCTCGATGATAAAGACGACGACGACGATGATCATGAAGATGATAATGATGGTAATGACAGCAATAATGGTGGTGATGATGATGACGACTACGACGACGACGACGATAACGAGCACGACGATGATGATGATGATGATGATAATGGCAATGGCAAAAACGAAGACGAAAAAAATGGCTATAACGATGACGATGATGAATGTGATGATGATGATGATGATGGCAATAGCAAAAACAAAGACGAATAAAATGTCTATAACGATGACGATGACGATGATGACGACGGCGACAGTTGTAATTCCACGGGGGTTTAAAATTTCAGTGAACATTTCCAGTTAGGTCTGGCATGATAACAAAATCACGAAAGGCACTAAAACTGAATGTAAAATGTAAAACTGCGCGCACGCAATTGTCGTAAAACAAGCGAAACTTGCAAAATGTTATCATAAAATAACATCAGCAAACCACCTGTTAGAATAGAAGACATTACAGTTGTGTGTGAATGAATCCCACAACGCCTACACAACTTGGCTTCACACCAATTCCTCCCATCCGCTGAATGACACGTAGAGGAACATTCCGTTAACTTCTTCTGGTCAGAACTCCTTACTCTCTGCAATGGACCAAGTGTTTCCATTTCTAAGGGAACGCGATTCTGTTAACTTCTACGGGTCAGAACTCCTTACTCTCTGCAATGGACCAAGTGTTTCTATTTCTAAGGAAACGCGATTCTGTTAACTTCTTCGGGTCAGAACTCCTTACTCTCTGCAATGGACCAAGTGTTTCTATTTCTAAGGGAACACGATTCAGTCAACTTCTACGGGTCAGAACTCCTTACTCTCTGCAATGGACCAAGTGTTTCTATTTCTAAGGGAACTCAATTCTGTTAACTTCTTCGTGTCAGAACTCCTTACTCTCTGCAATGGACCAAGTGTTTCTATTTCTAAGGGAACACGATTCTGTTAACTTCTTCATGTCAGAACTCCATACTCTCTGCAATGGACCAAGTGTTTCTATTTCTAAGGGAACGCGATTCTGTTAACTTCTTCGCATCAGAACACCTTACTCTCTGCAATGGACCAAGTGTTTCTATTTCTAAGGAAACGCGATTCTGTTAACTTCTTCGGGTCAGAACTCCTTACTCTCTGCAATGGACCAAGTGTTTCTATTTCTAAGGGAACACGACTCTGTTAACTTCTACGGGTCAGAACTCCTTACTCTCTGCAATGGACCAAGTGTTTCTATTTCTAAGGGAACTCAATTCTGTTAACTTCTTCGTGTCAGAACTCCTTACTCTCTGCAATGGACCAAGTGTTTCTATTTCTAAGGGAACACGATTCTGTTAACTTCTTCATGTCAGAACTCCATACTCTCTGCAATGGACCAAGTGTTTCTATTTCTAAGGGAACGCGATTCTGTTAACTTCTTCGCATCAGAACACCTTACTCTCTGCAATGGACCAAGTGTTTCTATTTCTAAGGGAACGCGATTCTGTTAACTTCTTCGGGTCAGAACTCCTTACTCTCTGCAATGGACCAAGTGTTTCTATTTCTAAGGGAACACGATTCAGTCAACTTCTACGGGTCAGAACTCCTTACTCTCTGCAATGGACCAAGTGTTTCTATTTCTAAGGGAACACGATTCTGTTAACTTCAACGTGTCAGAACTCCTTACTCTCTGCAATGGACCAAGTGTTTCTATTTCTAAGGGAACACGATTCTGTTAACTTCTACGGGTCAGAACTCCTTACTCTCTGCAATGGACCAAGTGTTTCTATTTCTAAAGAAACGCGATTCTGTTAACTTCTACGGGTCAGAACTCCTTACTCTCTGCAATGGACCAAGTGTTTCTATTTCTAAAGAAACGCCATTCTGTTAACTTCTACGGGTCAGAACTCCTTACTCTCTGCAATGGACCAAGTGTTTTTATTTCTATGGGTTAGTGATGAAGTGTTTAAATTTTTCTTTCTGTGCAAAATCTAACTACGTTGAAATCTGTTCTTGGGCAGGTATTCTGGCTGGTTCTGTTGCTTGTTGAAGAACTACTTTCACTGGACTATCATCAGGTAGACCAAGCATATGGACAATCCATCTGTCCAATATTCCTCTTTATTTTTGCTCACATGTCTTTATACTTCAGTTCAACTCAATTCATTTCAATTTAATTCAATTCAATTCAATTCAGTTCATTCAGTTTAATTCAGTTCAATTCAATTCATTTCAGTAAGCCCTTTCACAGTTTCAGTGATTGATGATGATCATGAAAAAGTCAAAGGTTAAGTGTAGCAACAACGCATTTGTGTACACTAGACAACGCCTCGTAGCTTATGCTATTGTAATAGTAAAGGTTTCAAACCAATTCAATTCAATTCAGTTCAGTTCAATTCAATTCAATTCAATTCAATTCAATTCAATTCAATTCAATTCAATTCAATTCAATTCAATTCAATTCAATTCAATTCAATTCAATTCAATTCAATTCAATTCAATTCAATTCAATTCAATTCAATTCAATTCAATTCAATTCAATTCAGTTCAATTCAATTCAATTCAATTCATTTCATTCATTGAGTTCAATTCAATTTAATCCAGTAAGCCTTTTCACAGTTTCAGTGATTGATGATGATCATGAAAAAGTCAAAGGTTAAGTGTAGCAACAACGCATTTGTGTACACTAGACAATGCCTCGTAGCTCATGCTATTGTAATAGTAAAGGTTTCAAACCAATTCAATTCAATTCAGTTCAATTAAATTCAATTCATTCAATTTAATTGAGTTCAATTCAATTTAATCCAGTAAGCCTTTTCACAGTTTCAGTGATTGATGATGATCATGAAAATGTCAAAGGTTAAGTGTAGCAACAACGCATTTGCGTACACTAGACAACGCATCGTAGCTCATGCTATTGTAATAGTAACGGTTTCAACAGCTAGCGAGAACCTTACCTAGTTCACTTTTTCTTGTTCACATGCAAAACCCTGCTAGTAAATCACTACTGATCCATAATTAAGAAAAGTCTACCTAAAACAACCGAAGTTACTGAACTCCTGCCTAAGACGCCTTTGCTTTACCCACACATCACGTGAAGGATGTAGTTGAGACTCGTTGTTGTGGTATACTTAACCCTTGAACCGTAGCAACTGCGCGTGCGCACAACGAAACCGCGAAAGGACTCATTTAATTAGATTTGATTCGATTCAATTCATTTCAGTTTAATTCAATAAAAAAATCTAAATCAACCAACTAAACAACCGGCCAACCAACCAATCACCCATCCAAGCAAGCAAAGAACATGGGCAAGCAGTGCTGGCACTTAGAGAAGCCATACTCGCTGATGAGAATTGATATCTCCTCTAATGTTCTAAGCACCTCTAAGTAGGAAGCATTTTCTGGCTTCATTTATTATGTTATGACCTTTAGAACAATTAGTTAATAGTGGGAAGCCAACAATCTACAGAAATTGCTCCCCCTCTTCGTCCTTTCACCGAATTTGATAACCTTCCGATGTCTCCCGTGGTTCCCTGTGATATTTAGTAATCCGGACATACGCTGTTTGTCATAGTGAAGTCGCAACACGAGGTCTAATTTGGCTCAATTTCGCACAACAGATAAAGTTACTGTATAGAAGCCAGTGGCACATTGTGGACAATGACTCTGTTTGTTTAAGACTTGGAGGCTTCAGCATTCTAAATGATTCAGTCCACTATTTATTATGGGCAAACATCATTATAGATGACAGGAATATTAAGTTAAGTCAGCATGTGCACGTGATGTTTGTTAGGACATGATAACTACAGGGTGGTGGATAAGTTCTGCACCACCGTGCAGGGTGATACAGGTGCATGTAAAAGGCCAATTTTTTGTTGGCAAACGGAGCAGGTTATCTTAGATGCTCTTTCAAATGAGAAGCATGTGACCATTCAATTGAGAAGCACTTGCTTATCAACGGCACTTCTTCTGAGACGTATTTGATCAACAGCTGCTTCCAATTAAGAAGCAATTGATTATCAACGACCTTCGTATTGAGAAGCACTTGATTATTAATGGCCCTTGAACTGAGAAGTGCTTGATAATCAACTGCTTCCAATTAAGATGATATTGATTATCAACGACCTTCTAATTGAGAAGCACTTGATTATTATTGACCTTCAAATTAAGAAGCACTTGGGATTATTAACGACATCCAACTGAGAAGTATTTGATAATCAACAATCTTCCAACTTAAAATTATTTGATTATCAACTGCCTCCCAGTTAAGGAGCAATTGGTTATCAACGAGAATTGAGAATTGAGAAGCAATTGAGATGTATTTCATTATCAACTGCCTCACAATTAAGAAGCTATTGATTATCAACAACTTTCTAATTGAGAAGCACTTGATTATTAATGGCATCCAACTGAGAAGTATTTGATTATCAACAATCTTCCCAACTTAAAATTATTTGATTATCAACTGCCTTTCAGCTAAGAAACAATTAATTGTCAACACTTCCTAACCGAGAAGCAGGTAATTATTAGGGGCATTTCAAATGAGAAATACTTGATCATCAACAGCCTTCCAATTGAGAAGCATTTGATTATCAATGGCCTTCCACCAGAATATCAATGTATTTCCAACCGAGAAACACACGAGCATCAGTAGCATTTTATTTGAGGAGCATTTGATTATCAACTGCCTTCCATTTGAGAAGCTATTGATTATGATTGGCCTTCCAACTGAGACACAAACTTGATTAAATAAAAACCCACTTAACCCGCAAATAGCGGAGAAAAGAGACGCATCTCTTTGTGTTACTTCATTCACTCTTTAAAATATGACAGATTTCTATCTATCTAACTATCTGTCTGTCTGTCTGTGTGTCTGCCTGCCTGCCTGCCTGCCTGCCTACCTACCTACCTACCTACCTACCTACCTACCTACCTACCTACCTACCTACCTACCTACCTACCTACCTACCTACTTACCTACCTACCTACTTAACTACCTGCCTACCTACCTACCTACCTACCTACCTACCTATCTACCTACCTACCTACCTACCTACCTACCTACCTACCTACCTGCCTGCCTACCTGCCTACCTACCTACCTACCTACCTACCTACCTACCTACCTACCTACCTACCTACCTACCTACGTACCTACTTACCTACATACCTACCTACCTGTCTGTCTGTCTGTCTGCCTGTCTGTCTGTCTGTCTATCTATCTATCTATCTATCTATCTATCTATCTATCTATCTATCTATCTATCTATCTATCTATCTATCTATCTATCTATCTATCTATCTATCTATCTATCTATCTATCTATCTATCTATCTATCTATCTATCTATCTATCTATCTATCGATCGATCGATCGATCGATCTATCTATCTATCTATCTATCTATCTATCTATCTATCTATCTATCTATCTATCTATCTATCTATCTATCTATCTATCTATCTATCTATCTACCTACCTACCTACCTACCTACCTACCTACCCACCCAAGCCCCTGCCAAACACCCACCCACCCACCCATCCATCCATCCATCCATCCATCCATCCATCCATCCATCCTGAGAAAACTGCCACCAGTGGCTTTCAATCAGTTTCTGTTGAAGAATACTAGAAGAACACGCAACAGCTAGCAGTGCAAATAAAATCTAAAACCTACTCTAATAGTTGCTGAACGCTTCTTTTCTATTTGCAAACAAGTCCATTCTACTGACATTAAAAAATTCATGTGTTATTGATTTTCACGGCGAACGATTTCTGGAGCACACATGCATAGCAAATTGGGCAACCAGACGAAATGATTAGCACGGTGTCGTGCCAAGCATGGTAAATCTCCTTTTTAATAGCTTGTTTGACCAAGTTTGGATTGAAGTCGCTTGTAAACAGAGTTTTTTTGGCAGGTTCAGAATTTATATCACGTATAAAATGTCGTCATGTTGATAGTTTAAAGTTTAACGATAGCAAAATGTATGACGTTCGTTTACATAATAATGGCACCAGAGTGCAGCCTTGTAGTAAACTATCATGTGAACCACAAATTACATCTTTTAGTGCAGCCAAATTGCCGTTCAAAACATAAAAGTGACGTTTACTACATGGCTTCCGTACTTAACAAGAACTGAATGAATAATTGACAATTTGATCATATTGAAGTTTTTTTAACTAACCGCTTTATTTGCAATTTTTTTTGCTAAAAATACATTATCCAGAACTAGTTTACTAACTCAAACGTGGAAACTGTTTTCTGAAAACAATTCATTACGCCTTGTAGCGTAGTGAAAAAACACTTTTTAACCAAAAATATTTTGGAACAAATAGTGAAACAGCAGTATTTCTTAAAGAATATTTTTATTGACAAACACAAGATAACTATTTTAGTTCATCTAAAGAATTTACAATCTGTTTACTTCAAGCCATGTAAATGTTGCTAAAAATAAAATGGATGCCCAAAATTTCATTTTCCTAGAGATCGCAAAGGGTCATACGGTCATCCAGACCTGAATTTTGGAACTCCAAGTATTCTGGATGCTTTTGAAAAGATGCTTACCTGGAAAATTTACCCTTCATTGGATAGTGTAAGCAATGGTCTCAGCAAATTAACTTTTTAACATGCTTTGTATAGCACGGTGGCATATCATAGAAAATCAGCAGGTTTTGAACATTTGCTTTTATACTTCAAACATCTAAAGTAAATAAGCAAGCAAGCAAGCAAGCAAGCACACAAGCAAGCAAGCAAGCAAGCAAGCAAGTAAGTAAGTAAGTAAGTAAGTAAGTAAGTAAGTAAGTAATTAAGTATCTTTATTTATCACCTTTTTTTACAAAAAAAAACACAGAGCATGAA
>JAQGDQ010000746.1:75000-102795 GCA_030141605.1 Tubiluchus corallicola | reverse complement strand
ATGTGGCGAAGAGGGACATTTTGCCAGAGAATGTCCGGACAACGGGAGTAGTAGGGGTGGAGGTGGGGATAGAGCATGTAGGAAGTGTTCTTCATTCTAGACTGTCTTGCTGTTCTGATCTTCTTTGTTCAAGTTCCTAAATAGTTTAATAATTACTACTTATTATGCCTGCATTCGTCTGGTTGCTGATATAATTGTAGCGTGTAACAGTTTCCATGGGTAGTTCCTACTTAAGACTTTGAAACTGACACTGGTTTACTCATTGTCCACATTGCAAGTTATTAGTATACACAGTCAGGCACATATATAGGCAGTTAAGAAGTTTATGCTTATCAGTTAATGAATTACTACCGCTCCATCCAGTGCCACCTACTGGTCGAGTTAACGTATTAGAGCTATTCCAGCCATTAGTGCTGACATCTCAAGCAACTTTCTGAAAACTCAACCCTCGTCCGAAACCTATTCCTGGAGATGGGTTGCTAATGCCTGACATTTTGAAGCCGCTGCCTGCAGCAGTAGGAGATCCCCAATCATCATCAGACATGCTTGCCAATGGGCCTTATGCCAACTAAATAATGCAAAGATTGTTCAAATTCAAGGAAGAGCGGCAGCAAAACCTGTCACAAGTGCGGTGAAGAAGGACACTTTGCAAAGGAATGTACGTCTGGCAACCGTGGTGGCAGTGGAGGCAGGGGCTGCAGGAAATGTGGCGAAGAGGGACATTTTGCCAGAGAATGTCCGGACAGCGGGAGTAGTAGGGGTGGAGGTGGGGATAGAGCATGTAGGAAGTGTTCTTCATTCTAGACTGTCTTGCTGTTCTGATCTTCTTTGTTTAAGTTCCTAAATAGTTTAATAAATACTAATTATTATGCCTGCATTCGTCTGGTTGCTGATATAATTGTAGTGTGTAACAGAAATGATGCAATCTTACCAAGACTGCGCGATTAGTCAAAGTACAGTAAGAAGGTTGCGCAACTGGTAGCCATGAAAATGCACAGCATTCACGTTTTCTCGAGCAAATCTTCCGACCAGCAGAAAGACCACAATATTCGCTCAGTACGGTTGCTTCACGAAGGTGGTTTCCTGCTCTAGTAACGATTGCGACTCTGACTCTGCATCTTCTGTAGGATTTTCTGTAAACCAGTACATATTACTAAACCAGTTTGGGTCTTCAGTGACTTCTTTCATTTTCTCGATAGATTTTCCAAACTCTGTCAGGTCAAAGTCAATAGGGATTGCTTTAGTATGCTTCACTGGTTTGTCATAGATATGGCAAAAAAAGTTATTCCAGCTATTAGGATCTTCCTTCAATATGAAAGTAGAGTTATGCTTAAACCTGCTCACCTCGATGTTACTGGCATACTCAAATTTGACTAGAACACATTTATCCAAGATTTCGGGTTTGTCAAACTTATGACGAGGTAACATGTCCCGACGACTGGCATATTGAAAAGCATTGGCAACGCTTCGTTTAGGTTCTAACACATCTTTGCTACCTTGAGATGATAAGATACGAGCGCAGCCTTCTGAGGCAACAATAATAATAAATGTTGCCGTTTCCGTTTGCTTGTCAATCCACTCTTGCAGTCCATTTTCATTGAGTTCACGGGCTTTGTTATTTAAATCACACCGAACTTTCAGGGATTCCTGTTTGTTTAATAACACAACAAGACTTTTGACGGCAACAACATGCTCTTTGCAGTCTGGATAGTAAACAACATACACGCTGGGATTCTGTCGAAATACCGTAGTGTGACCACTACAGCACTTTTTTATCACAAAAGCAGCTATCACGATTCCAGCGATCAAAAGAACTGCTGCAAAAGATAACGATAGCACAAATCTTATAGAATGCTTTATAGTAAACAGGCCAGGAAAATATGTTTCTTTGCAGTCGCATTGTGATGCGCAAGTCCCACTTAAGCTTTTTCTGCAGAACTGACATTCGCTGCCATTTATCGACGGATCATAAATTGAAATTGCTACTCTATATTGTCCTTCTGGAATCGAATCAATCATTACTTCACTGCCGGCGTCACCATGCACAATTTTCGTAAACGAAGCATTGCTTTGGTTGGATACGACTCTCAACAGATATTGCAGACTTTCGTTAGTTGGCATCCTTGTAAAGGTTATCCGAATGCTTCCTGGATCCCGATGTTCAACAACAGATGCGTTGAAATTATCGGGAGACCACTTTGATATTTCTGAACACTCGTCAATAAATTCAATGTCAATATAGCTATCCCTATATGATAGTCCTTGATCTTTCTTGAAAGGTCTCAGGTGATAGCAGTACCATCCGTCAAATTCCTTGATGTTTTTGTATTTCCTTAGATCTGACTGAATTGTCCACTGACTGTAATTCTTAGCCTCAGCAGCACTTACTTCACGTTTCTCGACTAATTCGTAATCGCCTCCATGTTTTCCACAATCATCGTGACCACCATTATGGTACTTTTTTAGTGTAATGAAATATCCATCAAAGTAATTATTGTACTTCAGCAACTCAAACGTTAATTCCAAAGTACCATTATGTGCATACGCCTTTGTGGTCATCAGTGGTTTCCAGTTCTTTGGGTCTATTTTGCTAACCTTTATCGTGCGTTGCTCACAATTGTCAATACTTACCGGTATACTGCACACTCTCAAAGAGTAGACGGTGTCTGCAGTAACAACCACACGGTCGTAGAATACTTTAACACCACGTAAGGAATCTGTGTCATTAGTTTTCCAATTGGAAACGCTGTAACAAAACTTTTCCTGCTTGTTTTCAAGAAGAATGTAAAAACCCTGCAGATGTGCCACGTCGCTGTCATCAGCTATAGTCCAGCTGATGTTCAGTAAGTAAAACGACCCTGTTCTTGTCTGATTAACAACTAAATTTCTGGGTCCAGTTGGTCGATTTCTCGAATATTTTTGACTAGGACAGTGAGTTAAATTTACCTTGACAATTTCATAAAGATCGTGCGAGTGATTACTATGCAGACTCGATGCAATACACGAAGCCACTAAGAATGAAGCAATAAAAATCTGAAGCACTTTTCCTGCCATGATGAGAGTCACGATGATTCACCGTTTTTGAAGATACAATTGCAAATGTTCACGTTTGAGGACCCACCGGTGCAAATGCTCGGCCGCTTGTGGAGCTACTGTAGCGATGGCGCAATGGGGGCAAAGTACACATATACTGATAGTCTTATTTATATTAATACATGTGTATCTATGAACTTGCTATGAACACCTTTGCAGGATTGATAGTGACAAATTTTTCTAACGTGTTGACAAGTTTGCTTTGCATTGAAAGTAAGACTGAATAACAACAGCGCACAGTGGAACTAAGAATTTCAAAAGTTCCCTGAAACTTTAGAGAAATTCTAACAAGTGTAGCATGTTATTCAAAATTACCGTCATAGATGTCGTTTGAAAAATAAAAAACCAAAAAGATTCATTTCCAATAATAAAGAATTGCCCGAAATGATTTCCGGTTTAAGATAGATGTAACATGTGTATCTAGGTGTCTAGCTAAGTGAACATTAATTTTTATCATTTCAATTTCCGGTTTAAGATAGATGTAACATGTGTATCTAGGTGTCTAGCTAAGTGAACATTAATTTTTATCATTTCAATTTCCGGTTTAAGATAGATGTAACATGTGTATCTAGGTGTCTAGCTAAGTGAACATTAATTTTTATCATTTCAATTTCCGGTTTAAGATAGATGTAACATGTGAATCTAGGTGCCTAGCTAAGTGAACATTAATTTTTATCATTTCAATTTCTGGTTTAAGATAGATGTAACATGTGTATCTAGGTGTCTAGCTAAGTGAACATTAATTTTGTATCATTTCAATTTCTGGTTTAAGATAGATGTAACATGTGTATCTAGGTGCCTAGCTAAGTGAACATTAATTTTTATCATTTCAATTTCTGGTTTAAGATAGATGTAACATGAGTATCTAGGTGCCTAGCTAAGTGAACATTAATTTTTATCATTTCAATTTCAAGTTTAGGACTCGGTATGGTATATACTGGTGAATCGTCACAGTGACTAGCGGTGTGTGAACAGTGATTTTTGCAGTTGTTTTTCACTCACTTGTGTTATGATTGATGTTTCATGTGCATCTAGAGAAGTATGGATAAGTGAACAAAAAATCTATATCATATCAATATTCTGCACTGCAAGACAACATGTAACAGTGTTTATCTAAACGTACTAGAAAACATGAGTAGCAATAACTGCTGTCACTGCAACATCTGAGCAAAAGACTAGAAATGCAAAAACAGTCAGTAAAACCTAGTTTCACTAGCTCAGTGATACAGGTAATTGAACTTGACCATATGCAGAGTTGCACAGGTTTCACAACATACCATGTAATTTGTAGATAGGGAGAGTGACCTAGCTAAGTGTACATGTAGTCACTGGACCATATCAATTATACTGAAGGTTAAGATCAGCTGGTAGACATGTATATCTAGGAGTCTAGCACATAGATGGCAGCACCTTAATTACAATGTGTCAATTCCAACTTCCACACGGTGTAAGGTTGGCATGTAACAGTAGAGTATCTAGGTATCTAGTACAGTGACCGTTACAGTAGAGTATCAGTTCAGAGTACTGGTACGAAAATAGATGCTTAACATGTGTATCTAGGTGTCTAGCAAATTGAACGGTACGTTTTCCGGGATAATTTCAATCGCCAGTTTCAGATAGATGTAACATTTCTATCTAGGTCAGCAACTCAGCTAAGTGATGACGTTAATTTGTATCCCCTCAATTAACACAGAGTACAAGCAAACAAGTAACCTGCTAAATCTAGGTGTCCCTTTGAGTGCAAAGCCAAAAGATGTTTGGAAATTTCCCATAAATTACGTTTGTATTTGTTTACAGATTGCTTCCCAAGCTTGACACCAATCAAGTCACGTGACGTGTTTTAACAGCGGTGTCTAGCTATTTTGTAGTAGACATTACTGCACGTCTCAAGCTATGCAGATTCTGTTCAAGCAAGAACATTTCAAAATGTACGTCATTAATGAAGAATGCTTAGAACTTTGCTGATCTGTGTAAAGTCATAAGTCATAAGTCATTTATTTCATCTTACACATTTACAATAGTTTCATGTACAATATCTAGTGAAAGGGCCTACAATGAACGTAATACAAATAAGAAATACTGCACAGGAAAAGCCTCAAACACTGTTTACCTATACACGAAGGTAAATCTGTTGCGGGCAATCAAAAAGCAGGGCTTGTTAGATTGTCCCACACAGTGATAGAAAAAAAGTAATGGAAATAATCTGAAAATTTAAAGTGAATCGTGATAAAAAAAAAATTAGTGCTTAAAATGATGCAATGAATGAAGTTCATATGTGGGATGATATAAAAGACAGAAAGACTATTATTTTTTAATAGTATGTAAAATTAAAATAACTTGATTAAGCTAACACCACTGTTTTGCAACAGTAACGTATGCATATCACCCGAGTTAAACGTTTGCTTGGCCGACAAAAGAATTTCGGGACGTACGGACCGTTACATTAACTTGTGCCGTCAAAGTATTTAATGACTATAGCAGCTATAACTGTTTAGTATAGGTATGATTTTACAATTAATTTTTATTGTAGATCCAACATGAACTTAGTACGAAATTTGGTACGGAATTACGGTGCAGTATTTTGTAGAGGTACCAAGTACGATATTTTTTTCGATCCACACTGTACTGAATACCTAGATTCTCTGTGATCGTGCACTTACCTCGGGTTTTAAACGCACACAAACACACAAACACACACACACACACACACACACACACACACACACACACACACACACACACACACACACACACACACACACACACACACACACACTAGATACACACACAAGGGGTAATTTTTGGCCAATCAGACAAATAAATTGCATTGAATTGAATCCACAGATGGCTAAGAACTCCGTAGATTGATTATAAAAGCAAAATAACATCTTAATCGAATGTTAGTGTGTCTTAATTTTACTTGAACTACTTTGTTAACTATTTAGCAAGACGTCAAGAGGTTATCAAAAAGCATACTAACGTAAAGCTGTTTCACACCGACTTTCATTAATCTGGTGTTACTCCTTTGCAGCCAACCTGTGAACTATTCAGTGAAGCTTGTGTATAGACGGCGCTTCAAACAAACAGCTTGCTCATATAATTAAGCTATCACCAGGTGACAGCACTATCCAGTCGACATCTTTTATTTCAAACTTAATTTATTGGCCGATGTGTGCATTAAAATTCTTTCTTAGTTGGATTATCTTCTTTAATTCATCCTTCCTTCCTTCCTTCCTTCCTTCCTTCCTTCCTTTCTTCCTTTCTTCCTTTCTTACGACCTTACTTCATCCTTCGTTCGTTGCTTCATCCTTCATTTTTCCTCCCTTCCTTTCTTCCATCCTTCCTTTCTTCATTCACTCCTTCGTTTGTTTGTTTGTTCAATCATTGGAACATTTGTTTGTTCGTTCGTTCGTTCGTTCGTTCATTCGTTCGTTTTTTCGTTCGTTCATTCGTTCGTTCATTCATTCGATCATTTGTTCGCCCATTCACATATTAGTTTATTTCTTAACTTATTTGTTTATCCTTTGAATTTTATTTCATCCTTCTGATATGGCCCAACCTGCTACCTAAGGTACTGACTTATCTAACGCTCAGATTTCTTAATTGTGACAAGCTTTTCGCCACTTAACCACAACGTACGAAACCAGATAGAGACAAACTAATGAAACCTGCAGTGAATATCTCTAACGAAAGTAACATGTACGACGTTTATCAGAAAAACGTTTCAAATGTGCAAATGTGAAGCCAGACGAAAAGCGTTGACTCATAGACAATCATTTTAATAGTAGCAGTAGTCATATAGTGACATCATCAAAACTGCATATAAAAGTGAACATTACAGAACATTCGAGTGATGAGTAACAGAATACGTTTTTTATGATGCTTTGTCACAGACCCACTTAAACTAAACTAGCAATCGGTCAGGCTAGGTACAGAAAATGTCGCTTATTGTACCGAGTACGCGATTGTGGTATTATGTGATTCATTTAATTCAGTCTACTACACTAAAGTACTGAATTAGTCTATGCTGCCATCTACAGTCGTTGTTTTACTCTAATTGTACAAAGTTTGTCAGAGATTGATTTTTGTTTCTAAATATTGTTTCCTTTTGCTTTTATAGACAGTCATTAATCAGAGTAATTAGATTGTTAATTTCATTCTGTAATTCTGGTTCTAACTCTCTTATTCAAGTTTAAATAGAGAAAAATTATAACATTATAACACATCTTACTGAAAACCAATAATCTTTATTCTGCTATCAATTTTGCACGTGATCTAAACCAAGTACGTACGAAATAAGTTTCAGATATACAAGAATGTACACCCACGCATCCGGGTTTGCTCCTTAGGGGTGCCCCTTAGTTTCCAGTGGGACGGTTACTGCAATAAAATATCGAAATCGAAGGCGTTTACAACTAATAAACTTGTTCATGGAGCAACTCGGATGATTCATTTGTGACGACGGTATATAAATACTGATAAAGAAAATTAAACCCAAATATTTTCAGCATTTTTGTTCTTGCTTTAAAAACAAATTATTGCAGCAAGTTATTTATGGTAGATTTAGAAGCCACGCTTAAACTGAGGTATTGAGAAGCCATCAGATTTAGCTAGTCGGTATTTTGGGCATACATTTGTAATGATTCGTGGGCTTCTATCTACCTCAAAGCTAGTGCCATGAATAAACTGATGAGTCATTAGTGACTGAGTAAGTGAGTTAGTGAGTCAGTGAGTCAGTGATTTGAATGTGCGAGGTGATGAGTAAATTTAGGCTGAGTTAGTGAATCAGTGGTTAATTTTGTCTTACAAAATCAATTGTAACAGTAAATGTCAATACAAGGCAAGCAGCTGGTAACTTTCAATCACTAATGATTTTCCTATATATCAATCAATCAATCAATCAATCAATCAATCAATCAATCAATCAATCAATCAATCAATCAATCAATCAATCAATCAATCAATCAATCAATCAATCAATCAATCAATCAATCAATCAATCAATCAATCAATCAATCAATCAATCAATCAATCAATCAATCAATCAATCAATCAATCAATCAATCAATCAATCAATCAATCAATCAATCAATCAATCAATCAATCAATCAATCAATTTATTTCACTCCAGCAATACATATACAATACATCAACATACAATATTATAGAAACAAAAAGAAACAGTATAGGTAAAAAAACGTTGATGAAGTCAAATTAACCAAATAAAAGAGTTGCTGTATGACACCTTGAAAGCTTGGCTTGTTAAGGTGGCACAAATGAGTGAATGAAAGAATGGTTAGGGTTAGTAGACATGATGGAATGGAAAAAAATAGTAAGATTAGGGATAGGAAGAAGGGAAAGGAGGGGAGGTTGAGTGAATGAAAGAATGGTTAGGGTTAGTAAACATGATGGAATGGAAAAAAATAGTAAGATTAGGGATAGGAAGAAGGAAAAGAGGAGAAGAAACGACCACAGTGTATGTTTAATTTACATAGAGCTACATTAAAATAGCATTATAATTGATTGGAGGCCATATATTGCAACTGCATGAGGCATGGAACCATTAAAATTGTATTATAAGTATGAATCCTTTTCAAGTACTTTTTGAAACTATAAATAGTTTTGTGTATTTTTACTTGGGTACTTATTTTATTCCAGTTATTGGGGGCTGTGAATTTAATCAAACAATAGTCTTCGCTACGAATTTTATGCTTTTACGGTTTTACGCTGTTTTGAAGCTTTAAATATTTTTTTGTTTATTGTGTTGTTTTTTATCTTTGCGTCAACTATAAACATGTATATTGTTCGACATCTTATAAAATGCACTGCAAAGATTTCAGACAAAACAAATTAAAACACATATTTTCTTGCAAATTCCGTATGTTTATATTGTAGCATTTGAAAACTATATGAACAGAGAGCGAAACAAGTGAAAAGTCCCTGTTTATGAGCGCCGAATCAGCTTTCGGCTGAATCAGTAGTCAAATGCAAAATGAGTCTAAGCACTTCTAGGCTTGAGCTGTCAGGGGCGCTTGTAAAAAGTAAGATAGTCAGCAGTATTCATTCAACTCAGTAAGATAGTCAGCAGTATTCGTTCAACTAAGTAAGATAATCAGCAGTATTCGTTCAACTCAGTAAGACACTCAGCAGTATTCGTTCAACTCAGTAGGATAGTCAGCAGTATTCGTTCAACTCAGTAAGACACTCAGCAGTATTCGTTCAACTCAGTAGGATAGTCAGCAGTATTCGTTCAACTCAGTAAGACACTCAGTAGTATTCGTTCAACTCAGTAAGACACTCAGCAGTATTCGTTCAACTCAGTAAGACACTCAGCAGTATTCGTTCAACGATTTGGAGTTGCATCGTACGGTTCTCAACGGAGTAAATTATTTATGGTTTTAATATCACGATTATTATTAATTACAGTACTAACATACTATTATTCCTGGGTCTTTATCCACATTTTATGAAACTTGTTGTTATTTCACAAAAAACAAGACGTCCTATATATATATGTATCTATGTATATATATATGTGTGTATATACATCTACATACATATACACATATATATTGTATTATATATAATATAATTGTATATATTAATATATTGTATAATATATATACAATATATATATATATATAACATATAACATAACATATAATATATATATATATATGTGTATAACAATACACACACACACATATATATATGCACAATTAACAAACATTATAACGCCTTACATATATCACGGGTGCAGCACGTGCAACTGTTAAAAATAGGTTTACTGCAAACTTTGCAATGCTAATAAACCCATATTACACTAAGAGGTATGTACTAAACAGCGCTAAATTTTGCAAGCTAATTTGTTCGTATACGACACGGCCATTAATTTTTTCGATTCCTAGCAGTTAAATTTATTCTGTTATATGGTTATGTTTACTATGTCTACTCTTAATAAAGAGTATAACGCCGTAAAATTGTATTTTGGGGTTTTTATGGATACGCAGTTAACCTAGCCACTGGGGGGGGGGGGGCAAGCCAGCCCAACTCAGTGCCGGTCCCAAACCCGGATAAATAGGGAGGGTTAGGGTCAGGAAGGGCATCCGCCTGTAAAAACTGCGCCAAAACCTTCTATGAATGAGTCGGTGAGACTTGGTAAAGTCCACAAAGAAGTGGTCAGACCCGCTCTAATCTATGGGCTGGAAGCAGCTTCTCTAAAGAAGACCGAAGAGAAGAAAATGGGTGTGGTGGAGACGAAGATGTTGAGATGGATGGTGGGAATAACAAGAAGAGATAAAATTAGAAATAATAATATCAGAGGAACAGTAAAAGTAGTGGAAGCCTCGCGATTGTATGGACACCTGAAAAGAAGAGTCGGTGAATATCATGTGGGAAGGGAAGACATAAATGAAGAGATGGTCAACAACAGTAATGCGTGGAGAAGACTCATTCACAACGGCGACCCCGAATAGGGAAAAGCTGGCAAGAAGAAGATGGATACGCAGTTGACGTTTTTACCACATTGCAATTATTCCTATACAACTATAGCGTACATAAAAATGATGTGTAGTTTTATGAGAGATATTCTGCTATCCTAATATCTAAATCCATTTCGAATGATTATCACAAATGCGTGTACATCTGAACTTGCAATGTATTCTTCCACTCCTACGGTTCATTAATTTGATGTTCACGTGACATGCTGCAATTTAGACATAATAAAAAGTTGTCCTATGCAGACGATACATTTAACATTTAGTCCAAACGTTTTGACAGCAATAAGCTGTCACCATCAGTGGTCCACTATGCATAAAACAACCAGTTTATACAGGCAGAGCTTACAGTATAGAAAATTATGCACTAATTATGTACCGTATTTTCCCGTGTATAAGAGACCCTTTTTTGCTCAGAATTTTCACTTTAAAAATAGGGGGTCTCTTATACATGGGAGTAAGTCTTTTCAATAAGATGCATAAATTGTGACACTAATGATTTTAAAGAAATAAGTGCTCTACAACTGTTTTGCGTGTCGCGTTCGACTATGAAGCGGTTGTAAGCAATACAAGCATCGTGACACAGGCACTATCTCCTCGTTTTCTCTTTTCCTGTTACAGGTTTGCAGGTACGCACTTTAATATATACCAGAACTCTTTTTCTACAACACATTAACTGGTTTTATTTTGTTTTCAGTACCGCACTGAGTTGAAAAAAGTTGTACTCTACCCTCTAAAAATGTCCGTCTGAAAAAACTTTTTTCCAGAATTTTTGCCTAAAAATTGAAGGGGTCTCTTATACACAAGGGTCTCTTATACACGGGAAAATACGGTATTTACAAAGAAGCCAAAGTAATGAATAAACAGAGCCGTAGAAAAGAAATTGATACAGTAACAGATAGCTAAGTGTTTGAAAATAAAGTTAAATGAATTGAACTACTTTGTACATTAAGAGAAGGCTTGTTAGGGAACATAGATAAACTTTCTTTTATTAACAAGGCTTTGAGTTCAACTCGTGCACGGTCCCTTCTCATATGCATTTTAAATTTATCGATAGATGGTGTCTCCTCGTTCTCTCCATGGTCTTGAGAAGAAATCTTGTTTTTGTAAACTGAGACTGGAAGTGGGTGTTTTTGTCCACTTACTAATCACCTTCGTGAAGATAACACTGAACTGAGCTTCAACGATTTGCATGAATTTTTCAATGGAAACCCAAAGTCATATTGTGAATTTGTAAATAATACTTCAGTTATTTTTTGACAGTAATGATCATGTTATATGATCAAAAGTCCTTTCTTGTAGTGATCTATGGACTGAACCAAAATATCATGTTCGACTATCTCTTAATCAGTCAATAAACATATATATATATATATAATTGAGAGTCCTTTCATAATATTGTTACGGAGGCACCTGTGTCGGGTCAGGTGTAGGGCCCTTTACACGCCCTACTTCCACGTCAGCAGCGAATCACCCCTATCTTGTAGGTCCAGACGTCTTGTTTGGGCCTACACGTGGTGTGAGAAGCCAGCTGACCTGGAATGCCAGTATAAAAGCGTGTAGAGGTCACTACAGCCTTGATTTCTGACACAGGTGCTCCTCGGGTGTAGTGCTGTTACTGAGTTAGTTAGTTATTTTTTGTGCACGTGTATTTTGTTCCCTATTTTTATTAGTGCTCATAATAAACTCCGTACAGTGTAGTTTTTGTGTTTTATTTTATGAGAGTTAAATGACATGCTATAACAGGTATATGGTACTAGTTTACAGACATTAACTTGGTTAATTAACGTAACATTTGTAATTAAAATTAGCAATTGTAGTTAAAAAATCAGCTACACAACGATAATAAAATGAATCTTAATGATGCGCAATATCAAGACCGCCATGCCATCTTGGAGTTCGACTGGGTCGAATTCAGTCCAATATTATAACAATTGACAACACTGCAGGATCTGCACCATGGACTAGTCGTATTCTGTACAAAATCCATAAAAAATACGCACAAACTATTCAATGGCTTCGTGTTTCTTCTTTAACTATTAGATCTGAAATAAGTAATTTGTTAGTCAGTATAAAGACATAGCATAACACAATACATATGCTACATTAGTGCAAAATTCAGTCACACACTCATTCACGCCTTCACGCACGCATCACACGACCATTACTGTATCTTGTCAATAAGATTAAAAATACGTTTTTGGTTAGTGAGTGGTGCACCCTGGAGTCAACGACATTTTACCAATTGGTGAAAACATTTTAAATTATTAATAATTTTCTTTTCTAGTTACATAAGTCTTTTCAGCAAATAAGCGAACTGCTAAGTAACATAATTTTGCATGGAAAGTTTTTTGGGACATAATTTAACATTTCCTTTTCTTCCCCTGATTTACGTTGTGCGTATATGACGTCATGTAATGGTGCCGTCGGAACAGTGTCGCGGGAGATTTAAAATGAAAACAAACAAAAATTCCTTTCAACGCGAGTTACGATATGTGCATAAAATTGCTATAAAGTAATATGATTTTAAGGCGATTTTTCTGAAACCACCTCAGGTACCTCTTTTCTTGCCCTTCAAGACTGTCAAATGTCCATGGGCATCAGGTGTTGCTGCCCTTTTCCGTGCAAAAGAAATATGAGAATTTTTACAAAATCTTTACGCAGCGGTACAAGTGCTCAAAACTGATGGCAATTACTGCAGGGGAAACTCTGATTTAAGACTGTTAACACAAAGTGATTATTTCTTCTGCTAAAGAACGTACTTCCTGAAATAAAACTGCTGACGAAATGGCTGCCATTTCCTTTTTGGACAACAATAAAAAAAGCATTTAAAAACCGTGTAAGCAACACGTTTACATCCGGGACTTTCAGTTTGTGAAAAACGTGTTTTCAATGATCCGTAAAAGACAATGCCTATATATACATACGTGTAGCATCAATAGTCTTATGCTTGCCCTGCATAAATTTGCATTAATATGAGTTCTTGGATGTATATATATACAATAATATATATAATTTGTCATTAAAATGGTTCACTCATTATAATAAAATTGAGTAAGCCTCAGCGTAATGTTAAAATAACAACACTGTTCAAGACAAATGCGTCCAGTGCAGACTAAAAAAACTAAAGTGCAAAACTATATACAATAAATGAACATATTTACAAACACCATATTAAAATATTTTTACAAAACAATATTACAAAAGTACATTAAATTATACATGACATATTTTACACTATATATACATTTGACATGTCACAATTAACAGAAACATGCTTTACATTACATAAATTTCACTCATTACATTTACACTATTTAAACATTTGACATTACAAAACTAACATAACACGTATTACATTACATAATTTTTAAAAAAAAAATTCATGTGAACCCACAAATAGGCTCCACCCACAAGACCCACTTGAAAGTTAGTACTGCCACCCAGGCACTAAGATACATTCTATCATCTGATATATCATCGTGTATCATTTCATATATCTCATCATGATGAATCTCATATAGGTAAAAACTGGTTATCAGACTGAATGAACGAAACCAATTTCTGTGGTCACGCATCCAACATGCAGCCAGGTTAGTTGTTACTCGAGTGTCAAGTGTTATTAGTTTCTATGAGTCGTTTGTGGTTGCTATTTGCAGTTTCCGTAAACATTGTTGCTGCTGGTTGTTGTTGCTGTTTTTGTAGAAGTGGTCGTCGTTGCTGCTGCTGCTGTTGGTGGTGCTGGTCACGTCGTTGCTGTTGTTGGTGTTGCTGTTGTTGTCTTTGCTGTGGCCATCGTCCTGGTTGTTGTTATTGTTGCTGCTGCTGCTTTTGCTGTTGTTGTCGCAGTTGTTATCGCAGTTGCTGTTGCTGACATTGCTGTAGTCGTTGCCACTGCTGCTGTCATTGCTTTCATCATCGTCATTTGTCGTCGTCGTCGTCGTCATCATCGTAGATGTTGTTTTTGCTGTAGTTTGTTGTTCTTGCTGTTGATGTTGCTTTTTGTTGCCGTTGTTGCATCGCTGCTGTTGTTACTCTTTTTTACTATTGTGTTATTTTTACTCCATTTCCAAATTTGGTTAATTTTCCTTTTGGGAAACATTAAAAAATTTTGCAGTCTGCCTCAAAAATTGCAGCTCAAAACTATGGAACAGAAAATGGGAACAGAAAAGGATTGTGGGAATTAAAGCTCCTAGAAGGGAACAGAAAGGGATTGTGGGAATGAGATACAACCTCGTGACTTTATAAGGTAATTAAAGCTCCTACACGGGAACAGAAAGGGATTGTGGGAATGAGATACAACCTCATGACTTTATAAGGTAATTAATGTTCCTACATGGGAACAGAAAGGGATTGCGGGAATGAGATACAACCTCATGACTTTATAAGGTAATAAAAGCTCTACATGGGAACCGAAAGGGATTGTGGGAATGAGATACACCTCATGACTTTATAAGGTAATTAAAGCTCCTACATGGGAACAGAACGGGATTGTGGGAATGAGATACAACCTCATGGCTTTATAAGGTATGGTCCCTCTCTGGCTACTGGCAGTAACTAGAACAACTTTGGAATTTTAATCTCTTTTTGCAGAACTGGTCTGATTCTCAGGGAGCTCAGATGATCCTCCCGCAAAGTTCACAGACACCACGTGAAAAATTATGGTTTTTGAAAAACTATCGCAAAACAGCAGTTTTTGCAGCAATAATGTAATTACCAGGCCCCCGCTAACAGCCTGCGACGCGCGTTGTAAAGTTTTTTCACACGAGCGGTACAACTTTCCGTAAGTTTGGTATTCGCGGCAAAAAATCGCAAAGCTGAAATTTATCACCTACTTATCTGTTCTAAGAAACATCTGATCGCTCGCGAACACGTGTTTCTGTTCCAAACGTCGCTTTTTAAACGCGGGGGTGCTAATCCTCCAACCTAATCGTGAATGAATCTCCTCCGTGGCTTCTCGGAATAGAGTTGTGCGACGACGCGTTTGCGCATGCGCGGAGTACGTATTAATTTGACATAAAGACGCAATATCCGATCAGCGCATTTATTTTCGTCTGCTTTTAAACCTGGTGAGTGGGTAAACTTTGATGACTATCTCCTCTCTGCGATACGAAGAGAAGGGAAGGCAGTGAGTTAAGCTGATTACACAGCGTCTTCACACTTTGTTGATTAATAACGTCAACAAAGTAAATTGTTACATAATTACATGCCAGTGTCGTTATAAACAAGTTTCGTTTCAAACTGAGATTTAGCTGGTAACGTTGATATCAAACAAACGTGACTGAATAATCATTAGCAAAAAACACGTGACTGAATAACTATTACGTTTTCTAACTAAGTAGTTGGTCAAAACTTGATATGAAATCTTCAGAAGCGCTTGCTTATTCGGCGGTGGCGGTGGTGGTGTACACAGTAATGATGTCTACAACGGTTTACGGGTTTCCGCCATACGATTTGGCAAACGAGGACAATGAGCAACAGAATGTGAAAACTAATAACAGGGACCTCGCCTTGATGAACTTAAATCTGGTAAGTAATTAGACATAATAAACGAAATTATGCAATTAAGGGACAAGAACCCTTGCGCCTGAAGTAGGTTTCAGAAAAATCGCTTTAAAAAATTATATTATTTTACAGCAATTTTATGCACATGTCGTATTCGCGATGAAAGCGATTTTCGTTTGTTTGCTTTTTAAATTTCCCGCAATATTGTTCCGACGGCGCCATTACATGATGTCAGTACGCACAACGTAAATCAGGGGACGAAAAGGAAATGTTAAACTATGAAACACAAAAAAAATTTCCGTGCAAATCTATATTACTTAGCATTTCATTTACCTGCTGTAAAGACTTGTGTAAGTAGAAATAATAATTTAAAATGTGCGTGCAAATTGTTAAAATGTCACTGACTCACCCTCCAGGGTGCGCCACTCACTAACCAAAAACGTATTTTTAATCTTATTGACAAGATATAGTAATTTAAAATTTTACTTAATTAGCAACATGTATGCTACGAATGCTCTGATTGTTTTTTCAAACTTTACTCAATGTTATCAAAACGACCTACCATTAAAATGGCTGCGCCTAACGGTCATCGCGGGAGTTTAAATTTACACGTTTTATACAGCGTTACGGCTGACGCAAACCCTGCATGAAAAAAGGCAGCATGTAAGTGATATAAAATGTGAAGAGACGAATTCTTTAAGCTTAATGTAAGTGGAGGGTTTTTTGTGCTTTAAGGTAGATGGGAGAACTGAAATTTTAAACTGTTTGTGGTGTGGTAAAGGAAAGAACAAGTCTCTCTGTATGTTGGGTTTATTTTGCTCTTATCACTTAAACTGTTTGTGGTGTGGTAAAAGAAAGAACAAGTCACTCAGCATGTTGGGTTTATTTTGCTCTTATCGCTTAAACTGTTTGTGGTGTGGTAAAGGAAAGAACAAGTCACTCAGTATGTTGGGTTTATTTTGCTCTTATCGCTTAAACTGTTTGTGGTGTGGTAAAGGAAAGAACAAGTCACTCAGCATGTTGGGTTTATTTTGCTCTTATCACTTAAACTGTTTGTGGTGTGGTAAAAGAAAGAACAAGTCACTCAGTATGTTGGGTTTATTTTGCTCTTATCACTTAAACTGTTTGTGGTGTGGTAAAAGAAAGAACAAGTCACTCAGCATGTTGGGTTTATTTGCTCTTATCACTTAAACTGTTTGTGGTGTGGTAAAGGAAAGAACAAGTCATTCAGCATGTTGGGTTTATTTTGCTCTTATCACTTAAACTGTTTGTGGTGTGGTAAAGGAAAGAACAAGTCACTCAGCATGTTGGGTTTATTTTGCTCTTATCACTTAAACTGTTTGTGGTGTGGTAAACGAAAGAACAAGTCACTCAGCATGTTGGGTTTATTTTGCTCTTATCACTTAAACTGTTTGTGGTGTGGTAAAGGAAAGAACAAGTCACTCAGCATGTTGGGTTTATTTTGCTCTTATCACTTAAACTGTTTGTGGTGTGGTAAAAGAAAGAACAAGTCACTCAGCATGTTGGGTTTATTTTGCTCTTATCACTTAAACTGTTTGTGGTGTGGTAAAGGAAAGAACAAGTCATTCAGCATGTTGGGTTTATTTTGCTCTTATCACTTAAACTGTTTGTGGTGTGGTAAAGGAAAGAACAAGTCCCTCAGTATGTTGGGTTTATTTTGCTCTTATCACTTAAACTGTTTGTGGTGTGGTAAAGGAAAGAACAAGTCGCTCAGCATGTTGGGTTTATTTTGCTCTTATCACTTAAACTGTTTGTGGTGTGGTAAAGGAAAGAACAAGTCACTCAGCATGTTGGGTTTATTTTGCTCTTATCACTTAAACTGTTTGTGGTGTGGTAAAGGAAAGAACAAGTCACTCAGCATGTTGGGTTTATTTTGCTCTTATCACTTAAACTGTTTGTGGTGTGGTAAAGGAAAGAACAAGTCACTCAGCATGTTGGGTTTATTTTGCTCTTATCACTTAAACTGTTTGTGGTGTGGTAAAGGAAAGATCAGGCTACTCAGTATGTTGGGTTTATTTTGCTCTTATCGCTTAAACTCAGAAAAATATAACAAAGAAATTTGCAAAAATGTCTATAAAACATAAAGTTAATTTTTACTACATAATCTCTACTGTGTATAGTGATTCTCAAGCGCGTTGTTATCTGACATTCACTTGAAAATTATGACATAACTGGTGGACTTCGTGATTTTTCGTAAGCGTATCGTGGTTTTCCGTTGCTTAAACTATTTCAAACTTCTGCAGCTTGCTTAAAATTCATGTCACAAGATAAGCTATCTAATTGTTAATAAAAACTTATTATATTTTTATCAAAAATTGGTAATGCGCTGCTTTTCTTCTGTCGATGAATGACGTCATTGGTGGCGCCATCTTTTAACTAAATTAGGCATTATCATTTATCGCATATACACATTATTTATTTGAAGGAAAGCGAATTAAAGGCTAAACCTGAATGATTTACTTTTGTTAGAGCAGCTACATATAAGTATTAAAAAACTTCCACGGACAAAATGTATCCAAACTCTTCCAAGCTTTACTTTTAGCAACTCTATAATAATAATAATAATAATAATAATAATAATAATAATAATAATAATAATAATAATAATAATAATAATAATAATAATAATAATAATAATAATAATAATAATAATAATAATAACAATAATAATAATAATCTTTATTTAAAGTCGGCTTTTGGGTCAACAATTAACATTAGCTCAAAGAGCTATTATCGCCGACTGTAAATAACAACCTACAACTACATAACAGAGACTATTATTACCCCACTTTTACCCCAAATACCACGCGTCAGGCAGGGCAACAACAGGTACCATTTTTAAAGTCTTTGGTATGACCCGGCCGCTGGTTCGAACTCACGACCTCCCAGACGGAAAGCAGGCGCATTACCACTAGACTAAACCGTCTGGTCGAAAAAACTCACTCTAGTAAGACTGACAAAAAATGTAAAAGTGGTAACATAAATTTGATTATGTGACCCGCGCAGCTTCGATTTTTTAGTCTGTCAACTGATTCATGCCACATGACATACCTCAATTCAATTTTAATTTATTTATCTCTTTTTAATACTACAATAAAACATGATTAATAACAGAATCACTAATAAGTTTTGAAGAATGGTTAAAATGAATAGATAGATCTAGAACTAGAGAAAGGATAGTGAAAAGACTATAAAGTCACCTAGTCTGCTATCCTTTACCGAATATAGATAGATCTAGATATACCGAATAGATCTACATTTACCGAATATAGATAGATCTAGATATACCGAATAGATCTACATCTACCGAATATAGATAGATCTAGATATACCGAATAGATCTACATTTACCGAATATAGATAGCTCCAGATATAGCGAATAGATCTACAGTTACCGAATATAGATAGATCTAGATATACCGAATAGATCTACATTTACGGAATATAGATAGATCTAGATATAGCGAATAGATCTACATTTACGGAATATAGATAGATCTAGATATAGCGAATAGATCTACATTTACCGAATATAGATAGATCTAGATATACCGAATAGATCTACATTTACCGAATATAGATAGATCTAGATATACCGAATAGATCTACATTTACGGAATATAGATAGATCTAGATATACCGAATAGATCTACATTTACCGAATATAGATAGACCTAGATATACCGATTATATCTACATTTACCGATTATAGATAGACCTAGATATACCGATTAGATCTACATTTACCGAATATAGATAGATCATTTACCGAATATAGATAAAACGATTCTTAAACACTGGTGGGCATTAATGTTATCAGTTTAATTTAGGAAATATTATTAAATTTTAAAATTATGACATTTACTATATAACAAAGTAATCCAGAATAAAGAAAATACATGTCATCATCACCATCATCATCATCATCGTCATCATCATCATCATCATCATCATCATCATCATCATCCTCATACGCCCGTCACGTCTATTGTAGACACTGGGCAGGCAGAATTCTAAAATAAAAGAAATCTGCCTTCAGTAAGGTAAACGCAGCAGTAATCCAGCAATGGTCAATCTTGACTCTTAATCCTGATTTAGCATTAAATTTTTTCGACTAATTCCATTTTCATCGTACAGTTTGCTCAATGCTGAAAGTGCGCTTCACGGTAGACGTATGTTGCTTAAATACGCCGTTCATACTGCAGTTTATATTTACGTCAACAGGACAAAGTCAGGTAAGATAAAGCTGGCAAACAAACCCAGCCTTTGTCTCGACTCGGTCACGCTTCATTACTCATAAAGGTACTTTTGTAAGACGGCTTTCCAATATCATGAAACTAGTAAGCCAATATGTGACAATGGCCTTCGATCAGTTCTTATACACGAGAGTTGTGCAATCGAGATAATCTCTGTACCGTGTCACTATCAGCTTGTACTTAACCTTAGATAAGCAACAATGTATGAAGCCATTGCATTGACTCTAAGGTCGTATTCAACAATGTATGAAGCCATTGCAGTGCCACTAAAGTCGTATTCAACAATGTATGAAGCCATTGCAGTGACACTGAAGTCGTATTCAACAATGTACGAAGCCATTGCAGTGACACTGAAGTCGTACTCAGCAATGTATGAAGCCATTGCAGTGACACTAAAGTCGTATTCAACAATGTATGAAGCCCTTGCAGTGACACTAAAGTCGTATTCAACAATGTATGAAGCCATTGCAGTGCCACTAAAGTCGTATTCAACAATGTATGAAGCCATTGCAGTGCCACTAAAGTCGTATTCAACAATGTATGAAGCCATTGCAGTGACACTGAAGTCGTACTCAGCAATGTATGAAGCCATTGCAGTGACACTAAACTCGTATTCAACAATGTATGAAGCCATTGCAGTGACACTAAACTCGTATTCAACAATGTATGAAGCCCTTGCAGTGACACTAAAGTCGTATTCAACAATGGATGAAGCCATTGCAGTGACACTAAACTCGTATTCAACAATGTATGAAGCCCTTGCAGTGACACTAAAGTCGTATTCAACAATGTATGAAGCCATTGCAGTGACACTAAAGTCGTACTCAACAATGGATGAAGCCATTGCAGTGACACTGAAGTCGTATTCTTGTCTAGAGTCGCGACCATTTCTAGAGCGTCGTTGTACTAAAAATGCTTAGTCAAGCAATTGTCTTTGGTTTGAGACTAAAAATATCTAATTATTTTCCAACAAATTATTCAAAGCTACCGCAATTAATTATTAAGCCATAAGAAGCAAATTAAGAAGTACTACTAGTGGTAGTGGTAGTGGTAGTGGTAGTGGTAGTGGTAGTGGTAGTGGTAGTGGTAGTGGTAGTGGTAGTGGTAGTGGTAGTGGTAGTGGTAGTGGTAGTAGTAGTAGTAGTAGTAGTAGTAGTAGTAGTAGTAGTAGTAGTAGTAGTAGTAGTAGTAGTAGTAGTAGTAGTAGTAGTAGTAGTAGTAGTAGTAGTAGTAGTAGTAGTAGTAGTAGTAGTAGTAGTAGTAGTAGTAGTAGTAGTAGTAGTAGTAGTAGTAGTAGTAGTAGTAGTAGTAGTAGTAGTAGTAGTAGTAGTAGTAGTAGTAGTAGTAGTAGTAGTAGTAGTAGTAGTAGTAGTAGTAGTAGTAGTAGCAGTAGTATTATCATTATTCTTTATTTTTAAAAACAATATGCAGAATACATTCCCTATATTTGTAGGGATATGTTTAAAATTTATAAAAGCATTTACAACGTATTAAACATATTCACATATATATATATATAATTTAGAATCCAACGCATGAGACAGATTGAACGACAACGATCATATACAATAGACATAGTTACAAATTATAATCCAACACTACATACATGCACAATAAAAGATAACGAACATATTTTAATACTTAGTAACAAAAATCTACACACATTTTACACATTGAAAAACAGCGAGTACAATAGTAAGAAACATAATTACCAATTCTAATGTAAATTCACATAATCGTAAACAAAAACAAAGCAGCATATAGAAAACACGACGAGAGTTGTAAAATTTCCTCACCAACAGACTGTTTATATACGGACGATAGGAATTCATCCGAGATAAGATTTGCAAAAGCATTTATAGCATTATTATAGCATTATTAACC
Source organism: Tubiluchus corallicola (assembly GCA_030141605.1). Classification (NCBI taxonomy): domain Eukaryota; kingdom Metazoa; phylum Priapulida; class Priapulimorpha; order Priapulimorphida; family Tubiluchidae; genus Tubiluchus; species Tubiluchus corallicola. The sequence continues at coordinate 80,540 of JAQGDQ010000746.1, read as the reverse complement.
CAAGCATCAAGTATATATGTGCGGAGGAGTCTTCCTACATCTCACCTTTTGTTCGAATATAATAGGATTAAGTCAACGCGTGAGTGAAAAGATAATAGTGTTGGTCTTTCCGTGAAGAAATGCAATAAAGGCGAATTGTGTTAAATAATAAATTGAGCGCTGCCATTTCTCATCATAACAGACTTTATTTTTTATGATAAGTATCAGTCTTGTGTTAAACTTAGAGTGAGCAAACAGGAAGAAAGAAGCAGGCTAAGAATATAGAATATTCTTATATATATATAAGCAAACAGTACGAATATAACACAGATGGTATTCTGTCTCTTAATTAAATACGTTGCTTTAGGCTCGAGTAAAACGAGTACTTTTATAATCTAGCATTTTAACTGGACTGAGTGGGCTCACTTCTCACATTCCCTCATCTGGTTTCTGAGAACTTTCTTAGTGTCTTTTTGTAACCTTAAGTCATGAAATAGCATGGCTTCATCAAAAGAACAGCCAGTTTTTGCTTTTAGTGCATTCTTTTATTATTTGTTATGTTAGCTAAAACTTCTAATCTCTTTTTGGAAAAGAAATTGACACATTGAACGTGGGAAAACCTCTGCAACTTCAGACAGAAACGATAAGAACGACGACAGCAGCAACAACAACAACGACAACAACAACAACGACAATGACAACAACAACGACGACGACGACAATGACAACAACGACGACGACAACAACAACAACAACGACGACGATGACAACTACAACAATGACAAAGACAATGACAACGACAACAGCAACAGCAGCAGCAGCAACAACAACAACAACGATAACGACGACGACGAGCATGACAGCAACAACAACAACAACAACGACAACAATGACAACGACAACGACAACAACGACTGCCCGCTAGTGACTGAAAATTACAACAAGAGTTGAATTGTACAAGATATTAAAACTAGTGACACGAATGCTGTTTTCCAGCATATCTAAAGACTTCCGGTATATCTAAAGACTTCCGGCATATCTAAAGACTTCCGGCATATCTAAAGACTTCCAGTATATCTAAAGACTTCCGGCATATCTAAAGACTTCCGGCATATCTAAAGACTTCCGGCATATCTAAAGACTTCCAGCATATCTAAAGACTTCCGGCATATCTAAAGACTTCCGGCATATCTAAAGACTTCCGGCATATCTAAAGACTTCCAGTATATCTAAAGACTTCCGGCATATCTAAAGACTTCCGGCATATCTAAAGACTTCCGGCATATCTAAAGACTTCCAGTATATCTAAAGACTTCCGGCATATCTAAAGACTTCCGGCATATCTAAAGACTTCCGGCATATCTAAAGACTTCCAGTATATCTAAAGACTTCCGGCATATCTAAAGACTTCCGGCATATCTAAAGACTTCCGGCATATCTAAAGACTTCCAGTATATCTAAAGACTTCCGGCATATCTAAAGACTTCCGGCATATCTAAAGACTTCCGGCATATCTAAAGACTTCCAGTATATCTAAAGACTTCCGGCATATCTAAAGACTTCCGGCATATCTAAAGACTTCCGGCATATCTAAAGACTTCCAGTATATCTAAAGACTTCCGGCATATCTAAAGACTTCCGGCATATCTAAAGACTTCCGGCATATCTAAAGACTTCCAGTATATCTAAAGACTTCCGGCATATCTAAAGACTTCCGGCATATCTAAAGACTTCCGGCATATCTAAAGACTTCCAGTATATCTAAAGACTTCCGGCATATCTAAAGACTTCCGGCATATCTAAAGACTTCCGGCATATCTAAAGACTTCCAGTATATCTAAAGACTTCCGGCATATCTAAAGACTTCCGGCATATCTAAAGACTTCCTGCATATCTAAAGACTTCCGGCATATCTAAAGACTTCCGGCATATCTAAAGACTTCCGGTATATCTAAAGACTTCCGGCATATCTAAAGACTTCCGGTATATCTAAAGACTTCCGGCATATCTAAAGACTTCCGGCATATCTAAACACTTCCGGTATATCTAAAGACTTCCGGCATATCTAAAGACTTCCGGCATATCTAAAGATTTCCGGTATATCTAAAGACTTCCTACATATCTAAAGACTTCCGGTATATCTAAAGACTTCCGGCATATCTAAAGACTTCCGGCATATCTAAAGACTTCCGGTATATCTAAAGACTTCCGGTATATCTAAAGACTTCCGGTATATCTAAAGACTTCCGGTATATCTAAAGACTCTATTAACCTGTGGAACTAGCAAGCAGAAACTACAATAAAGTTCACAATTCAGATTTTTATCCAATAAGGTTGAGCGACACTCACCTAATGGAGACTTAAGAAATAAAATACTTTAAAATGATTTACTAATAATTGCCAACTTAACTTAGTGGCTTGTTTGATCATCTGACCTGGGGCATCTGAGTGTCACGTTTGCTTTTAAACAAACATGGTCGCATTGAGAAAAAGCTTACTTTCTCACGTTTCTTCTTTCGAGATGGAAAAAATATTTCCTCCTTCATAAAGCGTCTCTTACACGAAGAGCATTAGGGTGGACGTGTTGAAGAAAGAGGGTCCATTAAAAGGGTTTCTTGGCAATGAAATGAAAGCAAAAAGACGCTAGAAAGTAGCGGCTTCTCTTCTATGGACAACGTTGTTCTTCTGCGCATGCGTCAGAAACACGTCAAAAACAAAAAGAACAGGCATTATTAGTTAACAAGAAATATATATATATATATATAATAATCTTTATTTGCCATTAAAATACACTGATAATCACTGATAAAAACTTTACAGAGATGATCAATCAGTGTTAGTTAATAAAAACTTACACTGCTAAAGGCAAATGCGTCAGTGCAATCTAAACTACAGTGCAGTAATGAAAAGTAACGACGAATAAAATCAAACGTATTTACAACTATGCACAAAAAATGAAAAAAACTATGATTTAATTAATATGGCCGTGGATATATGAATTCTGAATTAGTGTGTATGTTGTCGTGCTGGTGTGATGGTATTTCATATCTGGTTAATATTAGTGATTTTAATTTTGTTTTAAATGCCGATAGGGACTTGATTTGTTTAACCTGTAATGGTAGAGAATTCCAAAGTAGAATTGCTTGTTTGATTACAGAGTTCGTTCCATAGTGGGTATTTGTCCTACGATGTTCTTCTGCGCATGCGTCAGAAACACGAATTTTACGATGTTCTTCTGCGCATGTGTCAGAAACACGAATTTTACGATGTTCTTCTGCGCATGCGTCAGAAACACGAATTCGTCAGACGCCTTAATAATAATTAGCAATGGACGAGCGAGGGCCGCCATTTCAACATTGTGGAAAAGAGGAGAATTCATTATCACCGCTTGAATATTCAACCCGATCTTACCTCTGTTCGTCTCCCATTCAGAGGAGCTAATAACATTGGTTCTTGCCTCTGATCAGACGCCCTCACTAATCCGGTATCAAAGAGCAAGCTGGAATTGAATATAATTAAGCTTTTGCAAACATAGAACGAGAAGAGATTGAGTTACAGAGACAATGAGGTTCATGGCTACATTCAGGCTACATTAAGAAACGAAACCCGTAATCCATGTTTACCTGTTAAGAAAATGAAGGCACAACTATTTTATATTTCATTTTAGTCAGCTTATATAGGTTTTACACGTCAAATGTAGACACAGGAAAGTTCAAATGTGACTTAGGTAAGTCAAATGTAGACACAGGAATTTCGAATGTGTTTTGGTAACTCAAATGTGACTTAGGTAAGTCAAATGTAGACATAGGAATTTCGAATGTGTTTTGGTAACTCAAATGTGACTTAGGTAAGTCAAATGTAGACAGGAATTTCGAATGTGTTTTGGTAACTCAAATGTGACTTAGGTAAGTCAAATTTAGATGCATTACTTTGAATAAATCGGTAATTAAGTTATTTAAGTGCAAATTAGAAAAAGATAAACCAAAGATAGTGCATCTATTAGTAGGCCTATAACGTTGTTATTTTGACTTAGGAGCAATTATTAAATTGAAATTAAAGAAGATTAAATTTAATATCCTTAAACTTTAACACCTGTCCACATTTGAGATACTAATGTCACATTTGACTTGACATGTGTCTACATTTCACTTACCATAAACGCTTAAGATTTCTTGAAAACCATTGTTAACACATTTGAACTACCTACGTCTACATTTGAGTTACCAAGACACATTTTAATTACCTAAATCTACATTTGAGTTAACGCAGGTCTGCATTTGACATGTAAAACCTATACATGTACACACACATGCATAAACACATGGCCCTTACATACGGAATTCAATTGCTCCAGCTATTAAAAATGCCAACTCGCTGTCCATATTAAAAAAAAAAATTATAAATTAAACTTACTTGAAACATATAACTGATCACTCAATCATGATTTGTTGTTTTTCATTTTCAAAAACTTCCCCTCTAGTATAATAATATTTTTATTACTTCCCACCCGTATTTATATTTGTACAAATTGTAATATTGTATCTGTATATATTGTAAGATTTTTCGTAACTAATTCTAGTGGCCTACCATAAGCTAGCTTCTTAGGTCTCCAGCACAGAATTCATGAATTGTATCATAATTTTGTATTAACAAAAACTGATTATCGATGCACATGTAATGTATATGTATATGTTTATTGCCAAATAAATCTATTAAATCTAAAAAAATAGAGTTCAATATAAAAATTTGCAAAAATAAATAACATTAAACAGCATTTCACTAAGAAAATGTAAATTGCATTTCAAAGCTACAAAAATGTAGGAGAGATGTAAGAAAAGGGCACTTACCCGGAGCGGAAAAGGTAAACTCTGTAACAACTTATACAGGAAGTAACTAACTCTTTAACAGGGTACATCTAAAAGGTATATTACAGCATAGCAGAAGTTTAACCAACATTTTCGCTAGACAAAATATTGTTTTCCGCTGTTTTGTAAGCAGATAAATTTTCATCCGGATTTGTCTAGCCGAGCGGTTTTGATTTGGGACTGCAAGCACTCAGTCTTGAGTTCGATTCTGGCGGTTGCCAGCGCGTGTAAGATCAACCCTAGATGTTATTCGCTGTATGCGTTTCGTCCTTATCTATATTCTTGTAAGTGTTGCTGTTGTTGTTGTTGTTGTTGTTGTTGTTGTTGTTGTTGTTATCCTTCTGTCTCGGAAGACAATGGAATGTGCGCCAAGAGAGTCCGATCCTTGAACGTCTCCAGGGTGCACGCCTGGGCAAGGTGTATGGAGATCCTGAGTTGCCCAGACAACAGGAACCCCCTCTCTTCCTCGCTGGTGTAGTCCAAAGGAAAGCGGAGCGATACGTTTGGCACCAGGTTGGCTGCAGGAGCTGCCGGAGTCAGTGAGCATGCTGCACTGGTCCGCCTTCGGGGCTCCACTCCTGATTTGGAAGGTTTACTCCTCTACACATGGCCAATGGATCACTTGACCTCCTCCGCCCTCTAGCCGTTGGCTGCTTGTGTAGCTCCTCCGCCTAGTGTCGAGATACAGTGTGGCCA
>JAQGDQ010000746.1:0-72500 GCA_030141605.1 Tubiluchus corallicola | reverse complement strand
AAGTATAAAATCGCTCTGTTTTATCTCATTCTGATATTTTCATCATCTATGAATTTTCAAGTCACGTGATCATTGACGATAAACTTTTGTTTTTTAGTTTGCAAAATCATTGTTAAAACCGAAAATAAAATTAGCAGTTTATAGTTTTATAAAAACGTTTTTGGGGATGGGAGAGGGGTGAGAGCACCGGCAGGGATGTGTGCTCGAGATTTTAATTTGTCTTTTAACGCAGGTATTTCATTTGTTTTGAGTCAATTTATGTTGCGATAAAACCTTCATTCTGTGGAAAAACCTTAATTTAGAATTGACGCCATTTTAGTCTGATTACTGCGGGCTGCAGCTTCCTACTTTAATTGTGCGGCTTTTATTCTCAGAGGTTATGTAATTCTAAACTGCCAACGATGAATTTATTTCTGTGTACGAAATTACCAAAGAAATAAAGCAGTGAATAAAACAAGAAAATAAGTTATCAATATATGTTACTCTCGTGATGTGCAAAATATGCAGACGAAAAATGTAAAATGTCACAGCATTCCGAGTTATATTACTGTGTTGTTGTGTTATATTACTGTGTTGTTGTGTTATATTACTGTATTATTACTGTGTTGTTGTGTTATATTACTGTATTGTTACTGTGTTGTTGTGTTATATTACTGTATTATTACTGTGTTGTTGTGTTATATTACTGTATTATTACTGTGCTGTTGTGTTATATTACTGTATTATTACTGTGTTGTTATGTTATATTACTGTATCATTACTGCGTGGTTGTGTTATATTACTGTGACGTTATGTTATATTACTGTATTATTACTGTGTTGTTGTGTTATATTACTGTATTATTACTGTGTTGTTGTGTTATATTACTGTGTTGTTGTGTTATATTACTGTATTATTACTGTGTTCTTGTGTTACATTACTGTATTATTACTGTGTTGTTGTGTTATATTACTATATTATTACTGTGTTCTTGTGTTATATTACTGCATTATTACTGTGTTGTTGTGTTATATTACTGTATTATTGTTTAATATACATGAAGCTCTCTACAAATTCAATACTTCTATGCTGTCAGCTACAAAGTTTTTTACACATTGTATCAACATTTAGATATCTGGAAGATCATTCATTTTTTTCTCTTTCTGTTTCAGGTCCCTGTCACTTTAAACTGTGTCCATTAGGAGGAAGGAGACGACTGGAGAGGTCTGCTTGACTCAGCTTAAAACTTGCTCCTAATACAAACTGAAAATCAGCATATCAGATCTGATACTTCAACTTATATCCCTATCCCTAAACGCTAAAATATCTATACATTTGACGAATCTAAAACTTTAAATGAAATAAATAAATTATGTTATTACAGAGCTAACCTATACGATGCTTTTCCTAGAGCAGAAATAGATGTATTACTTACGAATGTGGCTGAAGTTCTCAACATGAATTTGCGAATATGATACGGAAACTAAAATTGTACCTGTTTCGATCGTATTAATCTACTTTTTATGTCGTAACAAAAATAGCGTAGATGCTTACGTCATTGCGGATGGATTTACATCATGCACTCAGGAATTTACTACAATCCCCTAATCTATAGACTAAATCTCACGAGTAATCTGCTATTTTCAGAATTAATTGTAAAAGACGCGATGACTTTCGTCTTGCATGCGTCAATCTCTTCTAGTGATTATTTAGTTGTGTATATAAAAATATTATATAATAATGAATAAAATATGCATCTATTTTATTTATATAAATACCTGCCTGACGATGTAAAGTGATTAATTGGCTTTTGCTGGAACAATGGACTGTTTAAGATCCAATTCCATCATCGAAAATTAGAATATTTTGAAACATATTTTAGTCTATGTTTTGAAAAATGTTGCAAAGAGCTACCAAATTTGTGATAAAATTAAGTCAGATGTACAAAATTAAATGGAATTTAAAAAAATGTGAAATTACCCAAACAGAAGAGCGTTTAACAAGATTTAAACGCAGCGCGCTGTTTTAAGAAGCCAAAGAAAACTGCTCTATGGACATGAAAAAGAGGGACCAGTGTAATAAAAACAATATAGAAATACGTCCACCATATGTAATAAGCAACTAAAAATATCTATTACTCGCAACCCACAATAAAGAGCAGTGTAGAAAATGGCTTCAGCCAAACTATTGCGATTTCTGTGGGAATTGTATGGAAATTATCAAGCCATGTATTATATAGGTTTTACACGTCAAATGTAGACAGGGGAAAGTTCAAATGTGGCTTAGGTAAGTCAAATGTAGACTTAGAATTCTACATTTTATTTGTCAACCTTTTACAAAAAATGTCGGCAGAAAAGAATAATTCGGTTCTCACTTCCCAATGAACAGTGAATCACTAATTAGTTTTTTAAGTAATGCATTTAGCACTGCATTAATGAATTAGTTTATCTCAAGAAACATTGTTTATTTTAAGAATGTATTGTTTTCTCTAACAGTTCCAATGGTGTGTAAAGTTTGCAGAATATTAGTGAACTATTAGTAGGCCTATAACGTTGTTATTTTAACTTAAGAGCAATTATTAAATTGAAATTAAAGAAGATTAAATTTAACATCCTTAAGCTTTACCACCTATCCACATTTGAGATACTAATGTCACATTTGACTTGACATGTGTCTACATTTGACTTACCAAAAACGCTTAAGATTTCTTGAAAACCATTGTTAACACATTTGAACTACCTAAGTCTACATTTGAGTTACCAAGACACATTTGAATTACCTAATTCTGCGTTGTTTCGACAATGGATTCTACGTTGTTTCGACAATAGATTCTACGTTGTTTCAACAATAGATTCTGCGTTGTTTCAACAATAGATTCTACGTTGTTTCAACAATAGGTTCTACGTTGTTTCAACAATAGATTCTACATTGTTTCAACAATAGATTCTGCGTTGTTTCGACAATGGATTCTACGTTGTTTCGACAATAGATTCTACGTTGTTTCAACAATAGATTCTACGTTGTTTCAACAATAGATTCTGCGTTGTTTCAACAATAGATTCTACGTTGTTTCAACAATAGGTTCTACGTTGTTTCAACAATAGATTCTACATTGTTTCAACAATAGATTCTGCGTTGTTTCGACAATGGATTCTACGTTGTTTCGACAATAGATTCTGCGTTGTTTCAACAATAGATTCTACGTTGTTTCAACAATAGATTCTGCGTTGTTTCAACAATAGATTCTACGTTGTTTCAACAATAGATTCTACGTTGTTTCAACAATAGATTCTGCGTTGTTTCAACAATAGATTCTGCGTTGTTTCAACAATGGATACTACGTTGTTTCAACAATAGATTCGACGTTTGTCAACAATAGATTCTACGTTGTTTCAACAATAGATTCTGCGTTGTTTCAACAATACTTTGGTACTATTGTTACTTGTTGTTTTTTGTGCCCTCCTAGACTGTGTTACACCTTGTAGAACCTCCGAAGCAAATACGAACAACTCTGCTGAACAAGAAATGTAGATGTCGTTTTGCCACTATTAAATGTGAAAATACATCCAGAATACGTTTTTAGTTTAGAAAATTATAATAATTACTTATACCTAGAAATTGAAAAGAAATAACACACTGAGTAATCATATCACATGAATATGCACTCACTGATAAGTGTACAGTTACTAATTTAACTAACTAATTAATTAAAACAAAACTTTATTTGTTTTACTGTATGTATACATTATATGTAATATGTGTATTTTATGGTTAAAGGCTACTATATAATAATAAAACATTGACAAATATTGTATTTTTGCGAATTTGTGTCAAACAAAGTGGAGTAGCTTATCGTCTCATACAGTAGCTTAGTACTGACGACAAGGGGCGTATCCAAGACTTTACGACACCATAGGCTGATAGTTCTGTCCCACCCATCTCTATTGTCAACTTATGGTTGTTTATGTAATGAATAGATCAAACAATTACTTGTGGTGTATTAGAAACACTATTAACGTAGTTTCTACGTGGTCATTATTAATTACATATACATATTTGCATAGGGCTTATATGCAAGAAAGCTGCGCAACTGCTTGTTGTGCGGTGCTCATATAAATACCACATCAGTAACTGCCTGTGGTGTGTTATGAAATGTGAATTTTACATGAATATGAAAGTATACACATTTTCCGAAGTCAATAAGATTTTTTTCTAAAATGTAGCGCCCCTCAGAATTTGGTGCCCTAGGTTGTAGCCTGGTTACCTCATTGGTTAATACGCCCCTGGAAATAAGTGAGATATTGAATAATTATTAGGAAAGAAAAATAAATTGGGGAAAAATATTGGGGCGGAACCGAAATTTAGAGCTCATTATTAAAACTAAAAAAGACAAAAGGACAAATACACTTTTTTACAGTCGCTGGGACAACAAACAACATTAGCCATTGGCTACTATAAGCGACTCTTAACGAATACAGCAACACTGAGACGTTACAAATAAATAACACAGATAACAACTGTTTGTGTCAATACAGGTGGTCGTGAGATTCGAACTCGGGCTGCAAGCAGAGAAGCACCGGCAGGCTGTCACCTTAACCACTCGGCCATCCGTACTAACAAATCCGAAAAAGATGATAAATACACTAGGCATTCGGACCTGATTTTTACTAATTTGGATATAATAGAAATATCATCTATAATAATACAGAAACAATATTAAAGACATTCGTTTTTCATCGATGTTTTCTAGTGCGTGTCGAGATTTGGCTTTTCATCTATGGTCTTATCCGGTATTATCTCTGGTCTTAGCCTCACCGTAACTAAGGTCTTATCTGGTATTATCTCTGGTCTTAGCCTCACCGTAACTATGGTCTTATCTGGTATTATCTCTAGCCTTAGCCTCATCATAACTATGGTCTTATCCGGTATTATCTCTGGTCTTAGCCTACCGTAACTAAGGTTTTATCCGGTATTATCTCTGGTCTTAGCCTCACCATAACTATGGTCTTATCTGGTATTATCTCTGGTCTCAACCTCACCGTAACTAAGGTCTTATCCGGTATTATCTCTAGCCTTAGCCTCATCGTAACTATGGTCTTATCCGGTATTATCTCTGGTCTTAGCCTCACCGTAACTAAGGTCTTATCTGGTATTATCTCTGGTCTTAGCCTCACCGTAACTATGGTCTTATCTGGTATTATCTCTGGTCTTAGCCTCACCGTAACTATGGTCTTATCCGGTATTATCTCTAGCCTTAGCCTCATCGTAACTATGGTCTTATCCGGTATTATCTCTGGTCTTAGCCTCACCGTAACTAAGGTCTTATCTGGTATTATCTCTGGTCTTAGCCTCACCGTTACTATGGTCTTATCCAGTATTATCTCTGGTCTTAGCCTCACCATTACTATGGTCTTATCTAGTATTATCTCTGGTCTTAGCCTCACCGTTACTATGGTCTTATCCAGTATTATCTCTGGTCTTAGCCTCACCGTGACTATGGTCTTATCCAGTATTATCTCTGGTCTTAGCCTCACGTTACTATGGTCTTATCCAGTATTATCTCTGGTCTCAGCCTCACTGTAACTTTTAGTTCAATCACAGAACGTATATCTATGGTCTTATCCGGTATTATCTCTGGTCTCAACCTCACCGTAACTTTCAGTTCAATCACAGAACGTAGATCTATGGTCTTATCCGGTATTATCTCTGGTCTCAGCCTCACCGTAACTTTCAGTTCAATCACAGAACGTAGATCTATGGTCTTATCCGGTATTATCTCTGGTCTCAACCTCACCGTAACTTTCAATCCAATCACAGAACGTAGATCTATGGTCTTATCCGGTATTATCTCTGGTCTCAACCTCACCGTAACTTTTAATCCAATCACAGAACGTAGATCTATGGTCTTATCCGGTATTATCTCTGGTCTCAACCTCATCGTCACTTTCAGTTCAATCACAGAACGTAGATCTATGGTCTTATCCGGTATTATCTCTGGTCTCAACCTCATCGTCACTTTCAGTTCAATCACAGAACGTAGATCTATAAAAACACGACTGTCCAAATTAAACTGTGCCAGTGTATGCAAAATTTAATTATCAACGTATTTCACTAAAATTCATGTTCTAAGAAATAATATCCGAGAAGTGATTGAAAGAGAAGGAGACGAATAAAGTAAGAATAAAGAGTAAAAGAGGTGAAGTCGAGCATGAAAGAGAATACAATAGAGCTTTCACTTTGTCTCTCAGTAGTTAACTAAACTGTCGCCGTGTCATCGCCACCGCCGCCGCCACCACTACAACAATCATCTCATTTTCTTGTAAGATTAATAGATTATAACATGTACTCATAGGAAAAAACTGACAGCGGCTTAGTTTTTTTATAATTAAACGTGTCGCCTTTATTTTTGCATAGAAACTACAAAAATTCAGGACTAACTGTCACAGATGCGAGCATTTAATTTACAGTTTAATACCAATTATCATTTGTTGTTTTAAACTTTAATTCTTCGTTACCATTAAGTCAGTGCTGACATCTGTTAGTACACTTTTAAGTTTTCAGTATATCTATGTATTTGCCACTGCGTTTGTATATCACTGGGTTACTTGGCTTGCTGTGAATGTAATAGGTTTTTTACACTTGGTAGTAACATTAGAAGAAAAGCAACATTTTGACTCAGATGCCATGATATTATGGTTGATGGATTGACCTTACTACTGTTAATTATGTTTACCATTGTTGTGTATATGTGGATTGACTATGAGGCTATGATTTTGAGTAAAACACAGACAGCAAAGTTAAACTATGCTTTCATCCATTGGTTTCATCTGTTTAACACAAACATTGCAACTTCAAAAATAGCTCTAATAAACCTGCCAATGTCGGTTGTTGGTTGTCACCAAAACAACCCAGCGACTACTCTAGCGACACGACATTAACTGAGTTCAGTGTACTTTCTTAATTTACGTACAGGTATAGTTTAAATAGTTTATAAAAATAATGTTAACACTCTTTCGGTAATACCCCAAATCAAATGAAGGTACATTTAGCTATAAAACTAATTAATGCATGCTTCACAGCATCTCTACTAGGGGTGAGCATTCTCTACCGGAAACCGAATTCGAATTGAGATTGAAATATTTTCGAACAAGTTTTCGAACCACCAGTAAAAATTAGTCTTACAAAGATCATGCATATCACTAGATTTTGTTCTGCAATAAAACGACTAGTAATTTGTTTAAAATTGTGCACAGAAATCACAGCTAAATTATACTAATTGCATGATGTTTCAATCGTTTTAGTGATAAAGAACATGTGTGATTGAAGTGTTGAATTATTCGAATCCATAATTTTGGATTCGAATCGGGTTCGAACTCGAACGTTCGATGCTCACCCCTAATCTCTACACGAGACGGCTATCATTTATTAGCACTTCTGTAAGGGCCGATAGGGTAACAATTATTAGCGAGCAATAATAAAGCAATACAGTTGTTCCTGAGCATGACTGTTTGACTAGAATACGTAAAACATGAGCAAAGACATGCCAGACGAGGGCATGATTACCACTGAACCTTGCTCTCACATGAGATCTAGAAGTATATGGGCTCATAAAATGTTGTTATACAAATACATGTATGTCATACATACGCGAGTATAAGTACATGTATTATTAAATGGCCTAAATTATGGATTATAATCTTGTTGCTTGTGCACAAGAGGTTGTGCAAACGTCTTGAGTATCAATACCTACAATATAATTTGCCGTTGTTTCGCTACTAGTTCTTGGTAAATCAAAAGTAGCTCTTATATCTACATCATTGAGTTCACTATTATTAACATCAGAATTCACTGTGTTATTTTCCATATTTACACTAACTTCACGACTGCTTCTTACTACACCGGTCTGATTTCTTGATACTTTGATAGAGCATGTCCTTATGGCTGTATTATAGCTAGGCACGCGGTCATTTTCACTCAGTAAATCCCTTCTGTCTGGATGGTTCTCGGATATTGTTGGAAGAATGGCAATTCCGTTACCGGAAGTGAAGCTTCGATAGGGGAAAAGTGTGGCTGAACACAGTTCCGTATCGTAAGAAGGTGGTTCACTGCTCTGACTGGTACCAGAACTTCTGTTGGATCTGAACGACAACTCCGAATACCTTGGCAAAGGTGACTCGTATCGCAGTCCCGTTACAGAACTTGAGCCAGGCAATTGTCCGTCTTCTACAATGTTCATGTTTTGGCCGAGCAAGTTACAAAACATCGTGGTTGCCGCTAGACCAAAGACCGAAGGAATGAGAAGGATGACTCCCAATGTCAACGTGGCATCATTACCGTGACTCACGCCAGCTGCAATGCTGTACACGCTAAAGCAGAAAACCACAAGCATAACGATGTTGAGCACCAAGCAGATGGTGAAGTAATGCCTTCTGTACCTGTCCAATCGACAGAAGATACTTCTAGATTCTGAACTAACTGACGTTCTATTCTCGTCAACAGTTGGTGGTGACATTTCAGCTCTTGTACCTCCTACAGCTAACACTCCATCCATTTGAGTGTCGCTTGGTGGAACTTCAATAATAACCATAGCATCAATGTGGAAAGTTTTTGTCTAGGGCTTTAAATAACGCTAGCTCGTCAGATTCAAAATTTACACTTTGTTGTAACACTGCAATTACTCTCAGTACTAAGCATGCTGAATTGAAAATATATTAAAAAAATAAAAGAAGAACCTTGGACAAGAAAAATAAAAAGACGCCGTTTAAGATGGATTGGACATATGCTTAGACTACCTGATGATATTCCAGTGAAGATAGCTCTTCAACAAGCAATAGCACCAGCTAAAAAACCTGCAGGAGGACAAATGTTAACATATTTAGATTTTGCACAGAAAGATTTAAACACTTCAACATTGATCCTTAGAAATAAATGCACCTGGGGCATTGCAGCGTGTAGGGAGTCCTGGCATAGAGAGGTGAGCAGAATCATGTCCCTGGACGTGTGATTCATTGAAGAAGAAGAAAATATATTATCAACGCAACTGTGGCAAACACAATGTAGAATCCACTGTAGCAAATGCATATTATGCACTTCTGTGTAAAAGATGAAGTTATATGATGCCATTCAAGCACAAAAAACTTGCAAAAGTTGAAGAGGTCATTATCGTAGTTATCTTATACGAAAACACGAAAAACACAAATAATTTTTCACTTTATTTTCGAGCATTTATTAGATGTTAGCGGAAAAATACACAGACCAAATCCAACTTGTACTGCACCATATCAGTAAAGTTAGTGCATTGAGCTAATACACAAGGTTTAATGCAAAGCACCTTGAAAATACAATATAAATACAGAAAAAATAGGTAAATCTCTCGGTATTTCATAAGCAAACTTTCTTTAGTTCAAAATGATGTTCCAAAAAACACAACCGAAGATATTCTATAAGAGAATATAGCAAAAAACTCACAACACAGTATCCGTGAGCACTGTCAATTGTGCAAGTACAGACATTGAGATAACACTCTGTACCTAGAGAATGTAAACAAGTAAACATAGTTTAACCTATCTGTAAGTAAGGCAGTTCAAAGCTCAACAAATGCCTGCTAGTGCTCAACAATTACAGACTGAGATTATGTGACCTCCTTCTTAGCAATACCTACTTACAGAAGAGAGAACAATTCGCGTAAAGTGTATATCCAAAAATATCAATGATAAAAACTCGTACCGAAAACATTACCTATCGTTATACTTGTTGGTAGAGTCGGAGGTAGACATATTACAACTAATTACGACAGCAGAGATAAAATAATTTACTGTCGATACTTGCACATTCACGATGTATAAAACAGAAAGTAGAAAAATAAACGCAATAATAAGACTAATTTCTTTCTCGTGGTGTAGGAATGACAAGACATCACAAACCATCACATTTGTGAAGTATAAAATCTTTGCACACAACATACATGCTACAATCAAAACTGCAAGTGAAACTAGTAGTAATGTAAACTAAAATATTAGTGTTGCTGCAGATATCCAATTCGTATCTGAGAACGGTGATATTTTGCAGGTGTTTGTATCCGATATTATCCGATAGTTATAAAAATTTGATTTTCGCAAATATTCGCTATCCGGAACGTGCAATTGAAAACGGTTTTCGAATAATTTAACAGCTGAAAATATATAAAATATTACCAAAAAACTTATAGATCTTTTAGCCTATGTTTGTGTTTTCAGGACAAACATTTTACACACATATTTTTTTATTTGTATGCGGTAATATGGCGGATCTTCGAGCTAGGTCGTTTAAGATGATAGACTAAATGAAAATGAATAAAGTTTGCAAACATTTACAAATGTTTCATTATCTGGACTGATCTGCATATTCGATCCAAACTTAGCCAACCTCTCCGGTTATAATCCGAGTCCAGAAAACAATCTGAGAAAATATCCGATGATATCCGGTATTCGCTATCCGGCAAAAAAGTGTATCTGCAGCAAACACTAATTAGAATGAGATTAATTTCAAGAATAAGTGCCTATCAAATGCATGTTAATTGCATAATTACAGCCTAGCTATTTAAGATACAATGCAAATTTTCAAAAAAATGTAATATTAAATTGTATCACTTACATGCCACAGAAACAAAATTTAATGTATCTCTTAAACTTACAAAAAATATCTAAAATTTTTTACAGCAAGCTGATAATTAACTGTTTTTAGTTCTACAAATTTTAATGTCCCACCGGGAAAATTGTTTGAATCAACTTCATTGCTTTATAAACTTTTTTAAACTCAAATTTACACAATATTCACAACAGCTTAATAATGCAAAGAGTAGAATATCTATAGCAAAAATGACACATTTGTTATAAATGGAATGTAATATGATTACTTTAAAATTGTTACGTGACAGTAAGTCTGAGAAAATATAAAAAAGTTTATCAAAACGTGTTTACATCACAAAATGCAAATATAACAAATATATTTTCAAGAACCTTGAATTTGGCATTTTGCATAAGGCAAACAGAATTACATGGACACAAAAATAGAAAAAGAATTAGTACACATAACACCAGTTAGAAAACACAAAGTAAAATTTTACGGAATGGCAGTGACCTCTCTAAAGCCCTGCCTGCTCCGGATTTATGCCTAACAGCGATGAAGTGACTAGATATTGAAAAAATACCAAATGGTATTAACAAATACTATAACAACAAAATGTAACACAGAAAATGTAACGGCGCTGCATATAACAAAATAAGCCTATTATAAAACAATATCATGCTGCTACCTCTGCAAGAGTAGCTATAGCAAACTGAAAAGCAGTTCAAAGTAATACTACATGCTAACATTCATCAGAATTAATACAAAATTTTCCAAGAATGTTTATATGATTACTTGGGACCCGTGCCATTCTTTAATGTCCACGAATTGCCAAAACACAACACACAAAAAAAACTTATAGGAGATTCTCAAATATAGAAATTTAGTATTTACAAATCATCTTATGAAATATTTACTTATCATAGTGTTTCATAAGCACAGCATAAAAATGTGGATAAAATAGTTTGATTCTGTGCGAAATGTTCATCACAAGTATGAGCTGCAGGTCTACTTAAAGTTATCACAACGACTGATTTTACGCTTTAAAGGTTAAAGGACAAGAAAAGGGGCACCTGAAGTAGGTTTCAGAAAAATCGCCTTAAAAAATTGCATTACTTTTTTAAGCAATTTTATACATATATTTTACTCGCATCGAAAGGAATTTTTGTTTGTTTTCATTTTAAATCTCCGCAACACTGTTCAGAAGTCGCCATTACATGCGTGACTACGCAAAGGTAAATTACAGGAACAAAAAGGCAATGTTAAATTATGTCCCAAAAACTTTCCATGCAAATCTATATTACTTAGCAGTTCGCTTACCTGCTAGAAAGACTTATCTAACTAGAAAAGAAAATTTTTGATTATTTAAAATGTTTCATCAATTGGTAAAATGTCGTTGACTCACCCACCAGGGTGCACCACCCACTAACCAAAAACGCATTTTTAATCTTCTTGACAAGATACAGTAATTAAAAATTTTACTCAGTTAGTGACTTGAGCCCTACGAATGCTCTGATTATTTTTTCAAACTTTACAAAACATTATCTAAACTTGTTTCAAATGACTTGTCGTAAAAATGGCTGCGTCTAACGGTCATCGAGGGAGTTTAAATTTACATGTTTTATTCAGCGTTACTGCTAATTGAAGTCCTGTACGTAAAAAAGCAGTATGTAAGTGATATAAAATATCCAGACGAATTTTTTAAGTTTTATGTTTATGAAGGGTTTTCTTGTGCTTTAACCTGCCAAAAACAAACGACTTTAACGACCCCATTTACATTCAACAGCTTTATAAGCCGCATTTACTACAATGAGCGTTCCATTTGAAACTTACTGTCAGGACCTTCAAAAATCCGCCAAATAGAGACTGTCCTAGCAAGGTCTAAAGCGCTTCGTAAAGTAGTCCACCACTAACACCTTTCAGTATGTGTCAGCACCAGTCAGGTTTGCTTATGAAGTTGAAATTCATTATACAAGTAGCAAGTTAGTCTGTACTCAAAGTAGCAATATGGGGTATCATCACTTTTACTAAAACTTCAAACATAAAGACGGCGATGCATCAAGGAAAAATTTTAATGTCCGGGAATATTGCAGCAAAAAAAAGATTCTCTGACCACTAGTGACCACTAGTTACTCTTCACTTCTTCAGCACTGCACTTGTTATCCTTTGCTAAACTTGTGGTTTCACTCCTCTGACCACTAGTGACCACTAGTTACTCTTCACTTCTTCAGCACTGCACTCGTTATCTCTTGCTAAACTTGCGGTTTCACTCCGCTGACCACTAGTGACCACTAGTTACTCTTCACTTCTTCAGCACTGCACTCGTTATCTCTTGCTAAACTTGTAGTTTCACTCCGCTGACCCATGTCAAACACAACTGGTTCCGCAGACAGAAGCTCGCCCTGTTCCGACTTCTGGGCATCCTCGTATGTGGGTAAAGCACAGGAGCTGACGCTCGACATCGTAACTGCGTCCTGATTACCAATCTCTAACTTAGAATAATTGGGTGGTCCAAGCATCGAGTAGGTGGGTGGCAATTCAACATTGCCTTCGTCTATCTGAGTTCGATATCTGATATGCGGCTTGGGTTTGATGAATCCGGCACGCTTTAAGCACATAAACGCCACAAAAAATAACAACGTCAGGCATACGGGCAGAGCCACACACCCGAACACCCACGTTCCGAAATCTCCGCCAATGATTCCTTGTATCAAGGCGTGTAAACTGGCATAGACAAGTATGATCATGCAAAACGATATGCAGCACCATCTGTTCATGATTCCGTGAAGCTTCTGAGGCCTGACTGCATCCCCTCCGGTCTCTTGATTCATCTGAAAACTATACTCATGCCTCTGTGGGCCAAATGGAAGACTGACAGAACGTATTGGTTCTGGTGGCGGAGCAGCCATATCTACGCTTTGAGAAATCTGTACATTTAAATCCGGAAGTAAGTTACTTCAACATCAAGACCCTGAAAAAACACATGAAGTAAATATATGTGTATATATTGAACATATTTAAAATGAAAGAGGACAATAGAAAGAGTTTGACTATCGAATATATTAATTCTACTGGTATGGGCTTAATATATTTATATATATATATATATATATAAGATTCGAGGCTACAGTTCCGATGGCGGCACCATTTGTGACGATCTATACATCAAACGAAAGGTGTATTTAGAATTTGCAAGAGAGCCACGGCATCCGGTAACGGGTGTTTTCCCGGACCCAACTCGCGATTTTTTCAAAATTTTGGTCAAACAGCCTATAGAAAAAACGTTCTGGTGGCACCTGGTGGGACTCTCGAAAGGAGATATATAGCTTTTTAGAAAGAGGAAGAACAGGGCTACACGATAATGTGGGCTATATTTTAGGACACATCCACCAAGAGGAGTTAATTAGATGTTCTATTTTCGGCAATTTTTGCTTAGAAAACTGCTGACACAAAGCCATTGTTCAGACGTCATCCATTATACTCTTATAACTTTAATTCAGTAAAAGCTGCTACTGGGTTTACATTATAAATCAGGACTATGTAGGACGTTAGCGTATTATTGATTATAAGTGTATTTATATGCAAAATTTTTTGCAGGGCCTTTGCTAGTATATATATTAATAATTTTGAACTAGACATTACACATGGCATAACACAAGACCGTTCACTAACTTAGAAGAACACTGTAACACACCACAAACACTAAAATAAAACATAGTAACAAAAAATTACATGAAAGAATTAAAAAAAACATGACAGTTTGGAGCAAAAACAGTGATCAACGGGCCATCATAATGACATTGGAAACCAACGCTAGCTTCTAAACACTTGGCAATTCTATACTCCTGGAAAATAAGAAGTTCTAAACAGAAAAGTCCAAAAACTTGGTGCAGCAAGAAGCCAAAATTTCATCCTTGTAAACAAAAGAGTCTGATTCTAATTAATAATGTGGTACAACAAAATAGAAAAACTGTTGTCTATCACATCTACTGGACTTGGCAACATTTGCCTAATTCACTAGAATCATCACGGTTATTTATCACATCACAAAACCATCACGGTTATAAGAGAATGACTCCATCATTATATGCATCAGCGAAGTTGAATAAACCTCCACTTTGTAACACTGTGGTTTGCAAATGTGTGCATTATGTAAGGCAAGAAAAATAAGAATTTGCTTTCGATTATATATTATATATATATATATATATAATACCAATACATGTACATTTGCTCGTTTATTTTCACGTTAAATTTTTTTAGTTAAAAGAATCAGACGAATAAGTTTAGGATTGCTCGGCTTTGGCAGAGATGTACTTCCTACAGAGTGAATACTAGTTTTACTGTAGAAATCAACTGCATCAAAATAACGTGTCATTTTTTCCTGTGCCATTTTTACCTACTTTCCCATTTTTACCTGTAACATTTTTTCCCGTGCCATTTTTGCCGCGCAACTTTTTCCTCTCAAATTTTTACCTAATTTTCCACTTGTGCCATTTTTTCCTGAGCCATTTTTACCGTGTCATTTTCCTGTGCCATTTTTACCTTTCCCATTTTACTGAACATTAGAAGCATTAATTGGCAGGCAATTTAAAAAAGAAAAACGAACTGATGAAAGATGACTAAAAATTAGTAAAAACTGAAAATTAAATCCTTAACGATGATCTTTGTGTCTTTAAAGTAAAACATTTTATGTCAGTTGACCTTACTTTTTCATGAGGTGTAAACAAGTAATTTATTGTAAAGCCAACTTATCAGACTGCCAATGCCACACAATTTTAATTTATCAGCACTGATACTAGTATTTCTGGATGGCACCAACGTAACAGTTGCTAAAACTTTCGGTCTATACTTCCATCTCCACACAATGCCAAATGATACATTCAAGTGATTTACCTCTCATTACGCAAAGGTCATTAATTGCGTGCCACACAATTATAGCACTATCTAAAATTCACAACATCACAAATTCCACTAAGTAAAAAAACTAAAAATCAAAGTCATTTTTTTCACGCACCGTTTAGCATCACACTGCCACCTATCAAGTAAAGTTGTTAATCTTCTTGCACTTTTGTCATGGACATGCTGCTGACTTGCTGAGCGCAGCAATATAATACTGTTATACTGTCATGATTAAGGGTTAAGCGAATACACTCATATAAACTCCATATTTTTCTCTAAAATAATTATTGGTTAATGATCTAAACTTTACTATGTTTGGTGTTGGGAATCCATGGCAGGCAGATTACGTTTCCTTACCTTATACCTTAGATTGTTTTGGCAAAGTAATCTTCTAGCCAATCGTGTACATATATTCGTTTACGTATCATCAAAGAAGGCCTTCTGGTTGTAGACTATCTCTTTCCCAATGCAGTGTTTGTCCAATCTTCTCTTAACTATTTCTACACTTGGTGCGCATGCGACAACGTTGGGTTAACTATTCCATGCATCTACAATTCTGTGCGAAAAGGATGCAATCTTATATAGTTAATAAATCTGAACTTGTCTAACTTTAGTGAATGGCCTCTGGTGATCGGTCTGGCCATCGGCGATCTGAATTGCAACTGTGGGCCTACGGCTTTATCATATACATCCGTTAAGATCTATAAGCCTCTATCATGTCACCTCTCTATCTCCTGTAAGCTATTGTTGGCAATTAAGGAACTTTAACCGGTCAGTATATGATAATTTTTCAAGTCACAAAGCTTTCGTGTCGCATATCTTTGTACTTGTTGCAGCTGATCTATATACTTGACCATTGATGGATGCCACACAGAAAATTTCCAAACGGGACCTTACAAGCACTTTGTATAGACAGATGAGCATACAATGCGTCAAAGTGGTAAAAGCTGTGCTCATTATATCCACCATTTTCTTAGCTTTGCTTATCTTTTCCTGGATATGATGGTCAAAATATGGGAGCAATCTATACTCCAACGTCTTTCTCTGACACAACCCAAGGTATTCGGCAACTAATTTCATCTCTAACAAGGGATTAATCAGAAGTTGGAATGTTTTCTTTTCCTCACCTTACATTTACTAGGATGGAAAGCTAACAACCAATCTTCATTCCATTTAGTCAAGCTATAAAGATCTTCTTGAATGTTTACCCTATCTTGCTGCTCATCAATTATATTGAACAGTTTTGTATCATCCGCAAACAGAAAGATCTCAGATACTGCTTCTTCTGGAAGATCATTGATGTAGATGAGAAATTATACTAGACCAAAGACACTGCCCCCTGTTATTCCACTATCCACATTTTGCCAGCTTGAAGTGCATCCCTGCACGATGATTTTTTTTATTACATTTTTTCCTGAATTACTCTCACAAAAATGAATATTCACATATATCAAGACATGACCACTCTCTAATCAGTTTTAAATTATGTCCGCTAGTTTTAGAATCGACAACTAAATTAATGTTTTATTTTCTAGTTACTAGTTTATAAACTTCAATAAGATTTCTGTGGTGTCTTCTGTTTTCAAGTCTGATGTTATTATCACACCAAAAGCATTTTTACTATTTGTACTTTGAAGAGCTGTTCCATTCATAAGCTTATCAGTTTTAAGATTCCCCAAACTGCAATGCATTACATCAATTTCTGTTTCAGGAGGCGTGTCTTATTTAAGTCATTGTCACATAGTTGCTACACAACAAGTACAACACTGGTTCCAGCTAGGTGGTTCCTTGTCTGACAGATTCGTTATGTGACTGGCAGTTCCTGCTGGTGTTAAACAGCATATAGTCCACTATTATAGTGCAAGTAGCTTCATTTGACTTATATCAAAGTAAAGTTATGAGTTGGAACTTCTACAGTTTCCACAACTCAGGAAAGTGATCTATTAGCTACATGCAATTTGTCAAAGCATTTTACTACGTCACAGAGTTTCTTGTAAAGCCCAGTACTAATATATACATTGATGGAATTTCATATTGATCTTGCATTATTTAAAAATTAATGATCAGCCCCAGAGAATGTAATAATTTGTCAACACTCAGAAAGCAGTGCCTCGAAGTTTCAAATGTCCCCATACTAGAATTTGTCAGTTTTCAACGTTTAATAATTTTTATACGGATGTGGTATAAAAACGAGAATAAGAATCACCCATGTTTGTTTTAGTACCTTTTCAAAAACTTCTGCCAGTAATGCAATAAAAATTCCAAATTTTGAATTGAAGTACGTTGGAAGGAAGATTTCTAACGTATAGAATAAAGTAAGCCAGCCAATCAAGAACGAGGCGGACAGAGACTCAAAATCAAAATAAACATTACGTCGCAGGGTTCATGAGAACTTTGCTTTATTAAATTTTTGTGATACTTTATGTAGCTTAATTCCGTTTTTGTAACTTTTTTAGTCTTTCACATTTTTACTTATTGTATAAATTCTCTTGACAGTATGCGAGGTTTGTTTAATATTTCGTTAAATTAATGGTATCCTTATTTTCACATGCTGGCTTTACGATAAATTGTTAGGCTAAATAAAATAAGATTTTGGACATTACATAAACTGTCCAGATGTTATTTTAGATGAAGAATGATAAGCATATAAGGATGATATTCATTCCGGGCACTGATTTACACTATGTTATTCTATTATTATCTCATAGTTATATTATACTTATTGCAGTATTTGTACACATGTGATGTAATATGGTACATTATAGTGATTTTTATTGTTAATTTCAAATAAATTTACATCTACGTATTCAACATATTGTAGTGTTTTTTACTAACAGGAATGCTGTGTATCAGTTTGCAACATGCATAAAATGTATAGAAAATGTTTATTTTGTTTTCGCAGAATTGCGGTCTACCACATGCAGTATTTCCCCTGGATCATCATTTCATGGAATCCAATCTGCCTTCTCGCCTGTGCGACCATTAAGAAGAAAGACTGAGACATCAGCAACACTGTGGTTGCTACCAGAAGAGATTCATCTGCGGCTGCTTCGAGGATTACCGTTAAAAGACCTCCTTAATTTACAAACTGTATGTATATTACATTAATACATTCAGTAAGTTAGCAAGCATTTCCAGGAACAAAAGTTCATAAGAAATTCTTTTTTTCGCTTCTTCTGCCATTCTGTTCAAACAGTTATTTAGTTCTTTAACCCATAAACTTGAAAAAAAATAATTAATTGGGAACTAAAATTTCCCTACAAGTGTATTTCTTGTAATTAAGAAGTAATTAATCACATGAAGTTGAAATATCTATATGAAGATGGAGTGGTTTCTAAGATAGCTGTATGTAATTACTGGTTAAAGTTTTATAGCACTAAGTGTTTCTTGTAGACTTGAAGTGTGACTGAAATATCAATTCCCTTCATTTCCCTGTTTAAAATTTTAAACTGCATTGATCACACTTAAAGGAAAACTGGACGATTGTGTAAACATTAGTTCATAATAAAGAATGTCCTAAAATATTGAAAACTATACTAGTTTTTTTTTAATTAAAGCTTAGATTAAATGATAATTACCTCGTATACACAAATTTTCTTAAACTTTCAAAGCTTGGCGTGACTGAGTGAATCTACTACTAAGATTGGCAGCGGCGCCTTTTTGTCACATTCGCGTGGCCGACAAATAGAAGGTGGTACCGTGATGACCATGATCGTGAACTGCAGTGTTAGTTTATGACGTTATATGACATAGAGCCCATTGTCGTCACATCACGCATTTAAACAGTAACACTTACGCAAACGTGCTTGATGCGCAAGCGAAAATGCCTGCCATTGCACAAACTGTGGTTAGTTTCTGACGTAAGCAACAGCTGTGTTCCATTATTGTTAATTAACTTTCCAAGGTAATTATTCAAATATATGAAAAAAATTCCTAATTTTTATAGGCAAGAAAATGTATATATTGGACAGTAAATTAAAATGAGATTGAGTCTAAACAGTCGCCCTGTCTTCCTTTAACTGATAGAAGTACTGATTTTGTGTTTTTAAAAGGTAAATAAGTATTTCCGAGATTTGATCAACAATAATTCCTGCGTTTGGACGTCTGCTTGTATTTATGGGTTATGGCCGTCAAGCAACAATTTCCAACATTTTAAGAGGTAACCGTAGATTTCCAGTTTTAATATGTCTGTGTCAAAATATTATCTTGTAACAATGTTAGGTTTTGGTAAAAGAAATAACTAAATACTCTCATAATAAATCAATTTCTAAAATTTTTCAATTATCAGTTTGATCACAGTGCCAGGGACATTTCTGTGACGCATAAATTAGTGTAACAAATATCGTTCTACATAACAAGTTTTTACTGTTTGAAATTCTAGTATCCAGACTGTAAATGCTTTTCCTGTAAATAACATCAAACGGTAACATATAGAACGATATTTGTTAGTGATACTTTATTTACTTCCAGTATAAGAAAGATTTGGAGAATGAAATTGTATGCTTAATTTTTTACATTGTTGATATTCATTGACATAATGATTGAAGCCAATACGAAATATTATTATTATTATTTGTAATGTTGTTTTGTGTTGTGTTTTCTTTGTGTGCTTTGTGTTGTTTATTTACTTGTATTTTTGCTGTATATATGAACGAAAGTTTGAAATAAAGAAGTAAATTAAATCAAATCACACATAATTCTCATGTATCTACAGCCTTTTCTGCCTGCAAGAATGTATCTTTAAAATTTGATTCTCTTCTCCTTTAATTTATTCTTGTCAGGCTTTTGTTATATTTCTGTGTTCAAGAGTTTATAATTTGTCAAATTTTAAGCAAAAACCAACCTCAAGCTGAAAGTTTGCATGCTCGGTAAAATGTGCCTTAAGATGTATTTACAGGGTTCCTACACTAAGGGAAAATCCTTGAAAATACAGGCTATCCTGGAAAGTCAGGGAAACTGATGAAAATTGGGCAAACAGTCAGAGAAATTGGAAAGGGTTGCAAAAATAATCGCCATGAACCAATATTTTCCCAAATAGATTTTTCAGCGATTTGTGTTCAAATGAAATTTTCCTATGGTCGGTTCCCAGTTTCGATTTCTGGTCCAAAAATAATGATTGGATTAAGCAAGATTATTTAATGTGATTAGTACAATTTCGTTAGCACTACTGCGACTGTGCCGACACATTATATATCAGTATATGTATGAATGTCCTTACACAAAAATGTTTGAATATGTATACTGGTAATGCAATTTCTGCTTATCTTGGTTATCCTGGAAAATCAATATTCGGTTGGGGAAAAATCAGGGAAATTTATTTTAAAATTCTGTGGGAACCCTGTATTTAGAAGGTGGCATCAAAAATCGTTATCTCATCACTGCTTTATTTGTGAACCTAGCAAAACACATTGTTGAGTCCTCCCTGGCAAAGAGTTATATTGGTTCTTATTAAATTTTATTCAGGTTAGCCGATCACGGAAACCTTGAAGCTATTATCAAGCTCGGAGTTGCGTACTTGTACGATGACACATCTGACTGTGAGTTACTAATGTGTTTGTGTTACTGATTGTGAGTTACTAATGTGTTTGTGTTACTGATTGTGAGTTACTAATGTGTTTAAGAACTGAGTGTTTTTGTGTTTATTACTGCTACTTCCAGATAATATAAATTACACTGTTTCATAATTTTAAAGCACAAGAAAACCCTCCACATACACAAAGCTTAAAAAGTTCGCCTTGAAATTTTTATACTGCTTGCATACTGCATTTTTGCTTGCAGGTCTTGCACCGGCAGTAACACTGTATAAAACTTGTAAATTTAAACTCTTGCAATGACCGTTAGGCACAGCTATTTGGATGGTAGGTCGTTTGAGACAAGTTTACATAGCACTGAGTAAAGTTTGAAAAAACAATCTGAGTATTCGTAGCGCACACATCACTAACTAAGTAAAATTTTAAATTACTGTATCTTGTCAATAAGATTAAATTAGCGACATTTTACCAATCAGCACAAACATTTTAAATTATTATTTCTAATTACATAAGTCTTTCTAACAGGTAAGCAAAATGCTAATTAATATAGATTTGCATGGAAAGTTTTTTCGAACATAATTTAACATTGCCCTTTCTTCCCTTGATTTGCGTTGTGCTTAGGTGACGTCATGTAATGATGCGGTCGGAACAGTATTGCGGAAGATTTAAAATGAAAACAAACAAAAAATCCTTTCAATGCGAGTACGATATATGCATAATTTTGCTGTAAAGTAAAATAATTTTTTAAGGTGATTTTTCTGAAACCTACTTCAGGTACCACTTTTCTTGTCCTTAACTTTTGTTATCACTGCTCGCTGAGATTAGCTAATCTGTCTTTTCCTCACTATAATTATAATTGTGATAAGCATGTGAGGAAAACTGATAATTTAACTGTCATGATCAACAGAATATCAAACAATCCATTCCATAAAATTTTTACAAGTGAAACACTTTCAACTTAGTCAAATATTATTATCATTCAAAGGGAGGGAGGAAGAGGGAATGTAAAAGTACATCCCCCAAAAAAGAATTTCCATGCAAAAGCAAAAGTATATTACTTAGCGTTATCCGTTTAAAAGACTTACTTTACTTAAAAGAAGACAGGATGATTTTTCATATACTATCCCGTTTTCAAGTCCGATAAAAACTATACATTTTAACACGATTAATACTGCAAAAGCGTTTCTGATAATTAAATAATTGATTAAAAACTTAATTAACGGCGGGCGAGCCCAACTATTGATGTCATCGCAAACTAACGTGATTTTCTACAGCAAAATTATTCCACGAGCGTGGTGCATGTGTTTGTAAATGCAAAGATCGATCTGAGAAAGAGGTAGAGCACCTGTCTTTTGTGCAATGTGTTTCCGAAATGCATATACTGGTGCCCATCTAGCTAGCGAATGACGAAATGCATGAAACAACGAAGAACTAGTGGCGCGAATGCGAAATTGTATTTGTGTGGTTATAATTCTTTCACGTAAGTCATTTTTGAAAAAATAATATGTTTCCTTTCAATATTTTAACGAGTAGATTGTTTTGACCTAAAGTTTAAGATTGGGTCCGGTTTTGCTTTAAGGACAACTGGAAAAGCAAATTTTTATTAATTTGTTCGTATCGTCTGGTAAAACGGCACTGCATCGCCATCCCAGCGTGCACTGCATTCGCCATCCCAGCGTGCACTGCATCGCCATCCCAGCGTGCACTGCATCGCCATCCCAGCGTCCGCTGCATCACCATCCCAGCGTCCGCTGCATCGCCATCCCAGCGTGCGCTGCATCGCCATCCCAGCGTGCGCTGCATCGCCATCCCAGCGTGCACTGCATCATCGCCATCCCAGCGTGCACTGCATCGCCATCAAAGTGTGCACTGCATCGCCATTCCAGTTTGTTCCATTAATTCACCAAAAAGCAGATTATTCATCTTATTCACGATTTAAAGTAATTTGAATTTTTGCTTTCAAACTTTACGCAATGTTGTCTAAACTTGTTTCAATTCAATTTACTGGTAAAATGGCTGCACGAGTGTTTAAATTTACTAGTTTCATACAGTGTTGCTGCTAACTCAACCTTGCATATGATAAGGCAGCATGTAAGTGATTTTAAGATGAATTCTTAAGCTTTATGTATCAAGAGGGTTTTCATTTGCTTGAATTATGAATTATGAATTTATTCCACACCAACTCAAACATACATATAAATTGATATAACATTGCAAAAAATAAAATAAACTATGCGAGTTACTGTGAGGAGGAGGAAGGAGTATTGAGCTTTCGAGTCCTCCTCCAGATAAGTGAAACAATTGACAATTAACATTACATTTTCATCAGTTATAACATACATTAGAACAAAAGTTTTAAGTTTAGAACAGATCTTAAGTTTTGTTAGTAACTTAAGATCAGGATGAGTAAAATTGTGAGTTAATTATACCGTTGTAGTAGGTAATTCTTTGGTGCTTTTTTAAATTGATAAAGATTAAGAGTTTTCATTTCACGCGGAATTGATGACCATATTTTAATAGCATTATATTTAGATGACTGTTTCATTATATTTGTTTTTGGAAGAGGGAGTACATAGTTTTCGACCAGGCCACTCAGTATGTTCGGTTTATTTTGCTCTTATCTCTTAAACTGTTTGTGGTGTGGTAAAGGAAAGAACAAGTCACTCAGTATGTTGGGTTTATTTTGCTCTTATCTCTTAAACTGTTTGTGGTGTGGTAAAGGAAAGACAAGTGACTCAGTATGTTGGGTTTATTTTGCTCTTATCTCTTAAACTGTTTGTGGTGTGGTAAAGGAAAGAACAAGTCACTCAGTATGTTGGGTTTATTTTGCTCTTATCACTTAAACTGTTTGTGGTGTGGTAAAGGAAAGAACAAATCACGCAGTATGTTGGGTTTATTTTGCTCTTATCTCTTAAACTGTTTGTGGTGTGGTAAAGGAAAGATCAGGCCACTCAGTATGTTGGGTTTATTTTGCTCTTATCTCTTAAACTGTTTGTGGTGTGGCAAAGGAAAGAACAAGTCACTCAGTATGTTGGGTTTATTTTGCTCTTATCTCTTAAACTGTTTGTGGTGTGGTAAAGGAAAGAACAAGTCACTCAGTATGTTGGGTTTATTTTGCTCTTATCACTTAAACTGTTTGTGGTGTGGTAAAGGAAAGATCAGGCTACTCAGTATGTTGGGTTTATTTTGCTCTTATCACTTAAACTGTTTGTGGTGTGCTAAAGGAAAGAACAAGTCACTCAGTATGTTGTTTATTTTGCTCTTATCTCTTAAACTGTTTGTGGTGTGCTAAAGGAAAGATCAGGCCACTCAGTATGTTGGGTTTATTTTGCTCTTATCTCTTAAACTGTTTGTACTGTGCTAAAGGAAAGATCAGGCCACTCAGTATGTTGGGTTTATTTTGCTCTTATCTCTTAAACTGTTTGTGGTGTGGTAAAGGAAAGAACAAGTCACTCAGTATGTTGGGTTTATTTTGCTCTTATCTCTTAAACTGTTTGTGGTGTGGTAAAGGAAAGATCAGGGCCACTCAGTATGTTGGGTTTATTTTGCTCTTATCACTTAAACTGTTTGTGGTGTGCTAAAGGAAAGATCAGGCCACTTAGTATGTTGGATTTATTTTGCTCTTATCTCTTAAACTGTTTGTGGTGTGGTAAAGGAAAGAACATGTCACTCAGTATGTTGGGTTTATTTTGCTCTTATCACTTAAACTGTTTGTGGTGTGGTAAAGGAAAGAACAAGTCACTCAGTATGTTGGGTTTATTTTGCTCTTATCTCTTAAACTGTTTGTGGTGTGGTAAAGGAAAGAACAAGTCACTCAGTATGTTGGGTTTATTTTGCTCTTATCTCTTAAACTGTTTGTGGTGTGCTAAAGGAAAGAACAAGCCACTCAGCGTGTTGGGTTTATTTTGCTCTTATCAGTTAAACTGTTTGTGGTGTGCTAAAGGAAAGATCAGGCCACTTAGTATGTTGGGTTTATTTTGCTCTTATCTCTTAAACTGTTTGTGGTGTGGTAAAGGAAAGACAAGTGACTCAGTATGTTGGGTTTATTTTGCTCTTATCACTTAAACTGTTTGTGGTGTGCTAAAGGAAAGATCAGGCCACTCAGTATGTTGGGTTTATTTTGCTCTTATCTCTTAAACTGTTTGTGGTGTGGTAAAGAAAGAACAAGTCACTCAGTATGTTGGGTTTATTTTGCTCTTATCTCTTAAACTGTTTGTGGTGTGGTAAAGGAAAGATCAGGCCACTCAGTATGTTGGGTTGATTTCAAGATGAATTTTTAAGCTTTATGTATCAAGAGGGTTTTCTTTTGCTTTACTGATCGTTTGCTGTCCTGATGGTCGTCGTGTAGAATTAGCTAGGCTGCTTTTACAGTTGTGAAAACGTGGTCTTATTTGCGTTTAATTAATGAGATTGTTTCTGCTTTAGGGCCGACTTTCAACGACTCTCTCGGCTCCCAAGCTGCGGTTCACGCCGCTAGGGCATTTGCCAGGGCCGAGACGCTCACACCGTGCGTTGCTCCCTTCACATGGGTGTTTCTGAGGCCTCCGTGGAGCGCATTCTCGGACAACTGCAATAAATTTGTTGCATTTAACTACCTCAAAAATGTGACTAGGATTGATCGGGTATGTGTGCAATGATTTTGAAAACTTATTTCTTTCCCAGAATGTATTTTAAAAGAATGTTTTGTTATATAAGATACCACTTTTAATGTGTGTACTAGCAAAGGCCCGGCAAAAAAATTTGCGTATAAGTAATCTTATAATCAATAATACGCGAACATCCTACATAGTCCTCATTTATAACGCAAAGCGACCAGCAGTTTTTACTGAATTAAAGTTATAAGGTCATAGACAGAGTATAATGGATGACATCAGAACAATGGCTTTGCGTCAGCAGTTTTCCAAGCGAAAATTGCCGTTAATAGAACATCTCATTAACTCGTCGTCACTCCTCTTGGTGGACGTGTCCTAACATGTAGCCCACATCATCGTGTAGCCCTGTTCTTCCTCTTTCTAAAGAGCCATGTATTTCCTTCCAAGAGTCACACTAAGCGTCGCTAGAGCGTTTTTTCTACAGGCCGCATATTTTCATGTGATGAAACCTCATTGATGGTTACTTTTCGTAGGAATCGGCAAAGATGCTTACCTGCTTAGCAACTGTGCAAGATATGGTGGAACATGACGACATATCAGGTACACGTACAGCGTTTGAACAAGCAGCTGACGTCGGATCACCGTGGGCATCCTTTGCACTGTGGAAAGATCAGCATTTGAAAACGGTATGCAGATAAAGTACAGGTTGTCTTTCACAAAATTTTGACGAGGTAAATGACTAAGTTATTCCAAGTAACTTCACCAACTCAGAGGGCAAGAATTTTGTTATATTTTGCCAGAACCTAAACAGATTCTCGCCGCAACTTTTTACGAAAATCCGTAAAATCAAAGTGTAAATTACATAGTTCAAGTACAATGAATTATAACTATTGCGAATAGTGAAGATTGAATTTCAATTAAAGTGATTTATTATAAGAATTAATCACTATCAGTACTAACATCTTGTTCAAAATGAGATCTAAAATTTTCTGATTCAATCTTCAAAACAATTAGAATTTGGTTGATTCTTCTCTTTGTCAGTAAACCACAGTCATCATTTCCTTCGACAAGAAATATACAACCAGCATTTGAAACAAGAATTGCTCTAAATTTATATGGAAACATAAAAAACTTTTGCTGATAACTTGACAAATCGTTCTTTTCCAAATTTTACACCGTCTACCTGGGTTTTGCATTCTTGTTGGCTTGGCAACGAGCATAGAGGCCTACAATTTTACGTGCAAGTCTGAATGAACGGCCCAGTGCACCAAACACACTTGTGAAGTAACTTATCCAAACTTTACACCGTCTACCTGGGTTTTGCATTCTTGTTGGCTTGGCAACGAGCGTTGAGGCCTACAATTTTCCGTGCAAGTCTGAATGAACGGCGCAGTGCACCAAACATACTTGTGAAGTAACTTATCCAAACTTTACACCGTCTGCCTGGGTTTGCATTCTTGTTGGCTTGGCAACGAGCGTAGAACACTACAGTTTTACTTGCAAGTCTGAATGAACGACCCAGTGCACCAAACATACTTGTGAAGTAACTAAGTAAGCTTGCAAGCGCAATATATCAGCGTATGTTCTAACATGAGGCAAAAAGCGAAAAAGTGAGATTAGTGCCAGTATTTCTTTATTTGTTTAACATTAATGTAAAATCTGCATGTATCTAACCATATTCGTGGTTAAGAGCACCTGCGCGAATCTTTTCGGGGGGCGGGCTGGGGTCGCTTCGAAATTCTGGCCATGCAACTCGCTCACCAACTTGTTAATTCAGTAATAATCAGTTTCTTGCATCTTAACAGTAATGGAAAACTTGTTGTGCAGAAGAAATGTATAAAAAACATATTAGAACGTTCCAACATTTTTTTTTGGTTGTGCAGTTAGGTGATCGGGCAGCCCACCTGGACAGTTTACGCAAGTTGCGTGATCTAAGCGACACTCACTGTTACGAAGCCAAGTTGGCGTTGTGCGAAGCCTACGTGTTGGGTAAATATGGCGGCATTCCCGTGGACCAAGCACAATTCTACGTACGCCATTTTGTTTCTGTGTCAAAGCGCAGCGCTTGTGACGTCATTTTCTTCAGGAATAGAAAGCTAAACAGCATGATGAGGTACGATATTATTAATTTATTTTATTTTATTAATAAACTAGCTAACTAAATCATTTGCAGTGCGCGTTGATTTTGTAGTAGACTGAATCCAGTACCCATTAGACAGTTTCCGTACGAAGGTTAAAAGTTTTGTTTTTGTATAGGTCACTTTAATATCATATTGTACTGCATAATTCATGTACAAATTTAATAAATACTGAAGACTCGTTATAGTAGAAGCAATCAGACAGGTGTCATCAGCGTACATAAGTTGATTAGAATATGGATTTCCAATAAAATAATAGAACATTTATTTTCTCCAATTAGTTTAACATCAAATTTTTTAAAATATTAAGTAATTATAGTCATGGAGCAGGGCAGGGAAGGACCATAGGGTCATCTAGTCTCCTGCCCTTTCTTATAAATAGATTAGTATATTAAAAATTAACGGTTATGCTGCAGATAGACATATAGACATAACATAATAACAAAAGCAAAGATATAAAAACAAGCATAAGTGAAAAAAGGAATAATAATAAATGAAGATGATGAATAAGTATCACAATAATTAGTTATGAATTAAATAAAATGTTAATTATGTACAGTTGTTTACAAAATTCTCAGCAAGAAAAAATGTGTATATGATTATATAACAGAAAATAATAAATGTAAAAGCGAATCAGTTTTTGATTCTGTTAATATGCAACTCAGTATTAAATAGTTTAGAAGACAAGCAGCTGCCTTGCCTCACACCATCAGACATGTTAAACTTGTCTGGGATACTGTCCCCCCCTCTAAGTACCAACTCCTGTTTCTCATACCCACGTATACAGGAAGCACGATCGTACGTAGAACAAATCACGCTGACGGTCAATATGCGTATTGTCTGTTTTATCTGTTCTTAAAAGATGAGCTAGATACTTTTCTTCTGTACAAGATTTAATGATATTAGTTTCTGCTTAAATATCTCCTGTGGGAAATTTAGTATAAGTTAACCATTTGAATGAATTACAAAATGAATTGTAAATTTTAGTCAAATGTGTCAATTGCCAATGTCGTGCTTCACTCACTGTAGAAAAACTAGTTCTTTTTCCTTTTAGGTATATTTTAATAGACTGGCTGATGGAAGTCGTGACAATGAAAAACTTCAGTCAGCAGGTGCTGCACTTGACAGTAAGACTCACGGATTTGTATTTAAGAAACGCTTGTTGTAGCAAAGCCAATCTGCAGCTTGTAGGAATATCGGCTCTGGTTCTTGTTTCAAGGTACGTTGAGTGTGACGTTAGTTACGACTTGCTCTTTGTTGTACGTTGAGTGTGACGTTAGTTACGACTTGCTCTTTGTTGTACGTTGAGTGTGACGTTAGTTACGACTTGCTCTTTGTTGTACGTTGAGTGTGACGTTAGTTACGACTTGCTCTTTGTTGTACGCTGAGTGTGACGTTAGTTACGACTTGCTCTTTGTTGTACGCTGAGTGTGACGTTAGTTACGACTTTCTCTTCGTTGTACGTTGAGTGTGACGTTAGTCACGACTTACTCTTTGTTGTACGTTGAGTGTGACGTTAGTTACGACTTGCTCTTTGTTGTACGCTGAGTGTGACGTTAGTTACGACTTGCTCTTCGTTGTACGTTGAGTGTGACGTTAGTTACGACTTGCTCTTTGTTGTACGTTGAGTGTGACGTTAGTTACGACTTGCTCTTCGTTGTATGTTGAGTGTGACGTTAGTTACGACTTGCTCTTCGTTGTACGTTGAGTGTGATGTTAGTTACGACTTGCTCTTCGTTGTACGTTGAGTGTGACGTTAGTTACGACTTACTCTTCGTTGTACGTTGAGTGTGACGTTAGTTACGACTTGCTCTTCGTTGTACGTTGAGTGTGACGTTAGTTACGACTTGCTCTTCGTTGTACAGAAATAGTGAAAGACAAGAATTGGAAAATCTGTAGATGCACCTGGCTTCAGACACTGATTGGCTGGTTAGCGTTACTTGTTGCTAAGCAACCCCCCAATCTCACGGCTGTTAAATGTTTCTACAATGTTCTTACATAGCAGTGAAATAAACAGACCTGGGTGACTGCGCTTAGTACTGAGCTTGGACGGTAGTCTACAGCCTTCTGTCCCTTGCATGAAAAACATTGGCGGCAGTGTGCCGCCTTCCGTAATGAAAGGGTTAATGCAATTTTTTGTAAACATATTTATACAGTACAGTAGAAGCCAGGTAATACAATTCTGTTTATAAAGTATAACAAAGCTCTTAGTAGCAAGATGATTTTATTATGTTCCTGCCACGGTTATCATAAAATCTATCTAATCACTTATTGTTGATACGAAACTCGTTACTATGAAATCCCGTTTTACACGGAGATTTCCCAAAGTCCCAGCAATTTGAATTCAATTTGAAAAAACCTCGTGATACGATTTTTCTGCTGCAGCTCAGTTGATATTTTTAATACGCGTTATGCCTGTATGTATGTATGGTATCATAGCTAAGCCTATTGATGATTTAATCAGTCAGCTGTATAGATTTAAATGCCACCCAGTAAAATTTTTGATTTCCGAAAAGATTTCTGTAAAAGGATTGTGTTGGATGTCAAAAAGTGTTAACGGTGTTAAATTTGGTGTCAGAAAACTCAGTATTAATTTAATTGGTTATTTCTGTTAATAGGAAGATAGGGCTGCTGGTTTTCATACATTAATCTTTATACATTAGCTTTTAATTATTTTTAATTAATGTAATTAGCATTTAGTAGCAAATGAACTCTCACTTTCGTTTTGTGTCAACTTTTAGTTTATAGTGATGTGTATAAATGCAAGTAATTTTCTCTTTTATTCTTTTAGGTTTCTGAGTAAGGACATAGTTACTATACGTGAGGCGGCATGGCTGACTGATAATACGTATAAATATGATGATGTCGTTCATATGATTGCAGAAATAGCTTCTGTTGCCATGGGCAACATAGTCAGTTTGACCGCTTTGGATTACCTCTCATTGTTTCACATCATTGTTGCTTCTGGCCTGAAAGCTAGGCATCTCTCCAACTACCTGTGTGATTTCACTCTGCTGCAGTCTGAACTCGGCATGTACACCTACGCACAGCTTGCCGGTAGCTCGATTCTTCTGTGTCGAGTAATGCTGAATTTGCAGCCTGTCTGGCCCTCCAGTATGACGGACTTCACCGGTTTGACAATGCAAAACTTGGCTTCTTGCGTGTTGCACATACAGCGGTGCATTTTACTGCGTCCTGTTGTTGACAGTAGGGATGTTTCCCTGAGGTTTTTACAAGAGCGGTATGCTGATCAGAATTTCATGGGAGTTAGTCGAATTCCGGTAAGTTTGTAAGTTGTTAAGATTAGTTTAATACATTATGCTTTGGTTTTTGCTATGAAAGTAAATAATTTTCTATATCTAGTTAGAGTGTTTTTTTGCTCGATACTGATTTGTGTGTTTGCTTAGGAAAATCACTGTAAATTGGCAATTAGGTTTTTCCAGTTATTCATTCACATCCTGAATCTCCATTTCATGAGGATCATGTTGATATCAAGCTCATCACTATATGTTATTTCTAAGCTGAGATAATCCATGTTAAAGTTGAGTTGCAGGCTGTGCACTGAAAAACATAACCTTGAGAAAATCGCTGTTAACGTCAGCCATTGTTTTTTGACGTGTCTCTACAAAACACTTAGCAACCGTACAAATGTTGGTTGCTACAAAGCAAGAGCACATTGAAGTTATATTTAAATCCAGTAGATGGCTCTTCCTGACGAAGGTCTGGTCTTGACTTTCTTGATAATTTGATGATAGAATATAAAAGTCCAATATATTTTCCAAATTTTTGGATTTTTCTACTTTGAAGCATCATAACGTAGTTTTAACTATGCCGACTTATGGACAGTTTTAGTTTGCAAGCACACATTTCATACTCGCCTCTCATATTTACTTGCGGATTGTGTGTTTATAGCTAATTACTGAAATCTCTCTTATGCATTATCTGTTGCAGTGTACATACTTTCCCAGCCTATGTCTCGTAAAGTATACAAATTTAAAGAAGCACATTTGTGTAATATATCAATTACACTTAAATCATTAATTTTTATACATTATCAGCTAAGTAGCTGCTAAG
This sequence comes from Tubiluchus corallicola, assembly GCA_030141605.1. Classification (NCBI taxonomy): domain Eukaryota; kingdom Metazoa; phylum Priapulida; class Priapulimorpha; order Priapulimorphida; family Tubiluchidae; genus Tubiluchus; species Tubiluchus corallicola. Next base: position 40,679 of record JAQGDQ010000746.1, on the reverse strand, counting down.
TAGGTTTGTGATTTAATCTGTTTACCTGATTTTAGAGAGTTAAACTGTTAATTTACTCTCCAGTATCTAATTATTTAAGTTATATGTAAACAAAAGCATGTTTTGAACAATAAAAAGGTGACTAAATAATGGTTTTATAAGGTGTGCGGATTACATTTAACATAGAATTGCACAAGTTTGTCAGTGTTGAAGGTAGAACGTAGAATTACACGAGTTTTGTCAGTGTTGAAGGTAGAACATAGAATTACACGAGTTTTGTCAGTGTTGAAGGTAGAACATAGAATTACGCAAGTTTGTCAGTGTTGAAGGTAGAACATAGAATTACACAAGTTTGTCAGTGTTGAAGGTAGAACATAGAATTACGCAAGTTTGTCAGTGTTGAAGGTAGAACATAGAATTACACAAGTTTGTCAGTGTTGAAGGTAGAACATAGAATTACACAAGTTTGTCAGTGTTGAAGGTAGAACATAGAATTACACAAGTTTGTCAGTGTTGAAGGTAGAACATAGAATTACACAAGTTTGTCAGTGTTGAAGGTAGAACATAGAATTACACAAGTTTGTCAGTGTTGAAGGCAGAACATAGAATTACACAAGTTTGTCAGTGTTGAAGGCAGAACATAGAATTACACAAGTTTGTCAGTGTTGAAGGTAGAACATAGAATTACACAAGTTTGTCAGTGTTGAAGGCAGAACATAGAATTACACAAGTTTGTCAGTGTTGAAGGCAGAACATAGAATTACACAAGTTTGTCAGTGTTGAAGGCAGAAGAACGGCAACGGTTTATTTAGCAAAGAGTTTTAATTTTGCAGTTACCAACCGTCAGTGAACTCTGTCGTGTGCTGGATTATGACAGAACCAGGGTCAGTGTTAACGCGACACGGAAACGGCATAGCAGAGACAGGAACATAACCATTATGTCACCTTCTAGACAAAAACCAAACAGGTAGAGCTGCTTTGTATTTTTTGCCATATACATAGACATTTATATTTATCTCCTCATTAGGGGTGAGCATTCTCTACCAGAAAGCAAAATCGAATCGAACCGAACTTCAGTGTTTCGAATTCGAACCGAATTCGAATTGAGATTGGAAGATTTTCGAACAAGTTTTCGAACCACCAGTAAAAATTAGTCTTACAAAGATCATGCATATCACTAGATTTTGTTCTGCAATAAAACGACTAGTAATTTGTTTAAAATTGTGCACAGAAATCACAGCTAAATTATGCTAATTGCATGATGTTTCAATCGTTTTATAGTGATCAGCAACATGTATGATTGAAGTGCTGAATTATTCGAATCTATAGTTTTAGATTCGAATCAAGTTCGAACTAAAAAAACTCGTTCGAATCGAATTCGAGCGTTCGATGCTCACCCCCACTCCTCATTTACACCAGAATACAAACAGACTATTTATGGGGGAATCAGTTGAACTAGAAAGTGAAATAACTAAATAATCTATGCAACAAAGAAGCATTAAAATAAAATGAACAATACGAAATAAGGATTAACAAAATATGTAAAGCATTTAACTAACTGATTAAAACATAAAACAAACTAGAAAAAAGTCAAACCAGAAGAAAAATAAAACATAAATAATGGGGTTAATACGTTATTGTTATTGAGATTTGTTGTTTATTGCAAATATTTGTGGGCAAATAACCCTGATTATTGTTTGCTTCTGATATTTACAGCATTTTATATTATGGCTTGTAGATTATGAAACAGTCAATGTATAAAAAAAAATTTTATATGATTAAACCAGCATTAATTTTTGCCTCTGGAACGTATCTCAATTATTTTACATTACTTTCTATGGAAATCTTGGTTTCGTTTAACAACGTTTCACTTAACGTCGTGTTTTTCTGGAATTTCATTAGTGTCGTTAAGCAAGGACTTACTGTACTAAATTTGTTTTCACATTTTTACATGTTTTTTTTCAGATCAAGGGATTTATCCATCGAATCAGATCGAGACGGTACGCTCACGCCAACTCGCAGCGCATCTCCGGATTTAACGGGAGAAGTGGACAAGCGTGATCTTCTAACGAAGGAGGACGATAATCAAACGTCTAACGAATCAAAAAACTCGCTTGTTGGTAATTATTTCATTCTGAAAGTATAGAAAACTTGATGGTAGGAGTAATGCTATTCAGTATTGCAAAACTCTGTTAACATGCATCAGCAGAGAATATGTGTTGCTTGCAAACCAAAACCGTCCACAAGTTGGCATAGTTAAAACTACGTTATGATGCTTCAAAGTAGAAAGCACCAAAAATTTGGTCAAATATCGATTTTTTATTTTTTTTATGAAAACAAACGCAAAATATATTTGAGTTTTATATTCTAGCATCAAATTATCAGGAAAATGTCCAAAAATACTAAAAATCTAATTTTATAACTCCTTACCCACTTTTCTGTCTAGAAACTAGTACTGCATTTGTAAAAAAACTTGTATTTTCTAACTCCGATTGTAGCTCGTGGAAGCAGCCATTTTGCTTCATGTTTTTTCTGTTGCCAAGCCAGATCTTCGTCAGGAAGAGCCATCTACTGGATTTAAACGTAACTTCGATTTGCTCTTGTAAAATCCATAGCAACCACACTTTTGTACGGTTGCTAAGTGTTTTGTAGAAATGCGACAAAAAACAATGGCTGACTTTAACAGCATTTTTCTCAAGATTATGTTTTTCTGTGCCTAACCTGCACCTCAACTTCAACGTGGATTATCTCAGCTTAGAAATAACGCAGAGTGATGAACTTGGTATCAAAATGATCCTCATAAAATGGAGATTCAGGATGTGTGAATAACTAGGAAACCTTAATTGCCGACTTATGGACGATTTTGCTACGCAACGACACACATGCCTTTTTCATAATTTTTAAAATATTTTTGTCATTGTATTGGTAACGTTTGCAACTTTAAACAAAAATTTGAAATTTTAGTGTTGTGATCGTAAGAGAACCCCGCTGTTGTCGTAAGAGAACCCCCGCTGTTGTCACACAGTTATTTATCTATATATATATATATATATATATGTATATATATATATATATATGTGTGTGTGTGTGTATACATATATATATAAAGTTTATTTATTTTGAGTGGATTTACAACACAGTAACTATTACTGATCACAATATTTCCACTATGTGCAGTGATGAAATATACAATTAGTTAGTTTGGTATGTAATAACTCAAAATAGTTAATTCAATAATACGACTAGTTCATTAGTTAATACTTAATTAAAATTTACAAAACCCGTACAATAGATACGATTCTCGATGTACATAAGCCTATAAGCCCATGTAAAGTATAAGTTGTAAATTGTAATGTACGATGTTGCTACTTAATTCAGAAATCCAATACATGTGGAATTAATACAATCAGTGTAGTATTACAGTTATTACAGCAGTACGTATAGTTGATTTTAGTATAAGTTGTTCATTAATGAGTACTCAATTGACAGGGATGAGAATTTTCCGCGGATACGCGGAATTGCTATTTGTTGCTTCGCCCCCTTGAACCCCATGGGGACTTTGCCCCTCAACCCCATTGGGGGCCTAGGCGGCCCCAAAACATCCGGCCTGTTTCACAGTTTTTTGCAATTTGTCATTCTCAACCCTGGATTGAAAGACAGTCTACATTTTACTTACACTACATTATACTAAATACTTACAATACTTACACTACATTATACTAAATACTTACAATACTTATACTACAATACATTATACTAAATACTTACATTACTCTATAGCTCAGGAGACTGGTTCCTGTTCAAAGGACTTTGTCAGTCTATGGTGTGAGGATTCTGAAAGACTTTGGGACAGCAACTCAGACAATGATTGTGAGCAAATGTCCACGGAGCATCGAAAGAATAGTATTGCAGGACAGGTATGAAATTTAAACAGTACATCTAAAACATCTTATAGGTTAAGACTACACTTGAATTCAAAAACATGTTTATCAAAAATAGTATGCTTTTTATAACTATTAATAACTGTTATAACATTAAACGACAAGAAAAGGGGTACCTGAAGTAGGTTTCAGAAAAATTACATTACTTTATAGCAATTTTATGCGTATATCGTACTCGCATTGAAAGGAATTTTAGTTTGTTTTCATTTTAAATCTCCCGCAATACTGTTCTGAAGTCGCCATTACATGACGTCATATACCAAACGTAAATCAAGGGAAGAAAAGGCAATGTTAAATCATGTCTCAAAAGACTTTCCGTGCAAATCTATATTACTTAGATTTTCGCTGACCTGCTAGAAAGACTTATGTAACAAGAAAAAAAAGTTATTAATTATTTAAAATGTTTTCACCAATTGGTAAAATGTCGCTGATTCACCCTCCAGGGTGCACCACTCACTAACCAAAAAACGTATTTTTATCTTCTTAACAAGATACAGTAATTTAAAATTTTATTTAGTTAGTGACTTGTGCGATATGCATGCTCTGATTATTTTTTCAAACTTTACAAAATGTTATCTAAACTTATTTCAAATGGCTTATCGTCAAAATGGCTGCGTCTAACGGTCATCGCGGGAGTTTAAATTTACATGTTTTATACAGCGTGACTGCCGATTGAAGTCCTGAATGCAAAAAGGTAGTACGTAAGCGATATAAAATTTCAAAACGAATTTTTTAACCTTTATGTTTATGAAGGGTTTTCTTGTGCCTTAATGCATTAACATTACAAACTAATAACTACCAAACATTTCCTGGGCACAGGGGAGCGTAGAAGATGCACCTAGCTGCTCTGGAGATAACCTTGACAGACGGAATTCCCACGAAGATCTAACAAGCGCTTCTAGGCTGACACGACAACAGGTGTCCAAGAGCAATTCGTGCAGTAATTTGATACCAAGAAGAGAGAGTGACGACACTCTAGCGACAAGAAAAAGTGCCCGACTAGCCAGCATTGAACCAGAACCTAAACGAAGGCACGTCTAGATGATGTAATGGATAAGATGTTGATGAAGGTGCTGATATAAGTTGTGGTTAACAAGCCATGACCAGTTAATAAATAACTTCATTTTTTAATACTGCATTTATTTTAATACTGCTGTATTCATCTCAACTAGTTATGTAAGATAATTAAATTACAAAGCATTAATTACACTATTTTAGAACTTCATTCTGTCACCATTCCTGTTTTCTGTGACTTTAAACTAAAAGTTTCATGTGCAGTGAGCAGAATTGTAATGGGAAGCATAATTTTCTCTACAATCTCGTGTGTGAATGGTGTCCTTGGAGTTGATTGACATCAGTCCAATTCTCAGCATCACAGTCTCTTGTGTGAATGATGTCTTCGGGATTGATTGACATTTGTCTAATTCTCAGTATCACAGTCTCTTGTGTGAATGGTGTCCTTGGAGTTGATTGACATCAGTCCAATTCTCAGTATCACAGTCTCTTGTGTGAATGATGTCTTCGGGATTGATTGACATCGGTCCAATTCTCAGTATCACAGTCTCTTGTGTGAATGGTGTACTGGAGATTGATTGACATCGGTCTAATTCTCAGTATCACAGTCCCTTTGTGTGAATGGTGTCCTTGGGATTGATTGACATCGGTCCAATTCTCAGTATCACAGTCTCTTGTGTGAATGGTGTGCTTGGGATTGATTGACATCGGTCCAATTCTCAGTACCACAGTCCCTTTGTGTGAATGGTGTCCTTGGGATTGATTGACATCGGTCCAATTCTCAGTATCACAGTCCCTTTGTGTGAATGGTGTCCTTGGAGTTGATTGACATCAGTCCAATTCTCAGTATCACAGTCTCTTGTGTGAATGGTGTCCTTGGGATTGATTGACATTGGTCTAATTCTCAGTACCACAGTCCCTTTGTGTGAATGGTGTCCTTGGGATTGATTGACATTGGTCCAATTCTCAGTATCACAGTCCCTTTGTGTGAATGGTGTCCTTGGGATTGATTGACATCGGTCCAATTCTCAGTATCACAGTCTCTTGTGTGAATGGTGTGCTTGGGTTTGATTGACATTGGTCTAATTCTCAGTACCACAGTCCCTTGTGTGAATGGTGTGCTTGGGATTGATTGACATCGGTCCAATTCTCAGTACCACAGTCTCTTGTGTGAATGGTGTACTGGAGATTGATTGACATCGGTCTAATTCTCAGTATCACAGTCCCTTTGTGTGAATGGTGTCCTTGGGATTGATTGACATCGGTCCAATTCTCAGTATCACAGTCCCTTTGTGTGAATGGTGTCCTTGGAGTTGATTGACATCAGTCCAATTCTCAGTATCACAGTCTCTTGTGTGAATGGTGTCTTTGGGATTGATTGACATTGGTCTAATTCTCAGTACCGCAGTCCCTTTGTGTGAATGGTGTCCTTGGGATTGATTGACATTGGTCCAATTCTCAGTATCACAGTCCCTTTGTGTGAATGGTGTCCTTGGAGTTGATTGACATCAGTCCAATTCTCAGTATCACAGTCTCTTGTGTGAATGGTGTCTTTGGGATTGATTGACATTGGTCTAATTCTCAGTACCGCAGTCCCTTTGTGTGAATGGTGTCCTTGGGATTGATTGACATTGGTCCAATTCTCAGTATCACAGTCCCTTTGTGTGAATGGTGTCCTTGGAATTGATTGACATCGGTCCAATTCTCAGTATCACAGTCTCTTGTGTGAATGGTGTGCTTGGGTTTGATTGACATTGGTCTAATTCTCAGTACCACAGTCCCTTGTGTGAATGGTGTCCTTGGGATTGATTGACATTGGTCCAATTCTCAGTATCACAGTCCCTTTGTGTGAATGGTGTCCTTGGAGTTGATTGACATCAGTCCAATTCTCAGTATCACAGTCTCTTGTGTGAATGGTGTCTTTGGGATTGATTGACATCGGTCTAATTCTCAGTTCGTAATGCTCAGAAATATAATGCGAATGTTTGGATTGAGGTGATAAGGCAACTTTGAGAAGACATAATTATATATTGCTATAATTTGCAATTAAAATTTTCGTTTATGCTATCTCAAATGAGCTTCTGGTAATGCCGATTGTGTTATGCCACTTGTACTGAAATCAGATAGTACTTTGTCGTGCATTTCATGATTTTGTGTATAGTTTTTTGTTTGTACGTATCTATAAATGTTATACCCATTTTACATTGTTTTACTTCTTGTTATAAGAGATACATGCATTTATTGTTCCCACTGCCAATCTGTGCTCAGTTACATACACAACACGTCATGTTTGCATATTTTTTAAGAATATATTAAACCGCATGTAAGAGAGAAACTTTATATTGTATATACTAATAGTTTGTTAATGATTATTTGTTTAGCTTGCGTGTATGACATGTTCGGAGGATGTCCGGTTTAAAAGATAAATCTGCATTGTTGTTTTGTAGTTTCTTGTAGATAACAAGGTTTCGCTTTGTAATTCGAAGATTTCCACTTTTGCTGCTGTACGGATATTCCACGTTAAGATGATTAGCAGTTTATCAATTCAACAAATGTGCATATTAAACACTGCTGAATCGATAATGCGCATTCATTTTCTTGGTTCACGTAGTGTTCTGCGTACAAACACCAACTTGGTAACTGTTAGTAGGTGATATTATCTTGTTTGATATAAATAAAAAAGAAATTCTCACAGAGGTATGATGATTGACTACATCGGACAAAGGTGTCAAGATATAATAATACCTTTGCTAAAATTACATAAATTTACCACAAGCAGATGTACATGCATAGATATAGCAACAGTTGCAGTATTATAAATACAAATGTTCTTCATTCCAAATTATTTTTGAGTGTGTTCTTTCTCAAGATTTTGTAACTTTTATGTCTTTCCTGTCATTTCTCCCGTACAACCAAGGAGTAATTACTTTTTGACACTCATTACTATAGTCAAACCTCGTTATAATGTACCTCATTATAAAGCCAAACTCACTTAATGCCCAGATTTTTGGCAAAACAGAATAAGTGTATTTGATTACACATGTATGTATTAATGTACCTCATTATAAAGCCAAACTCACTTAATGCCCAGATTTTTCTGGAGACCCAGTGGGTGGTATAAGCAGATTTGACTGTATAGCCAGCAAAAACGTGTGGTGATTACATGTTGTGGATTACATGGAGATGCTCCACAGCTCCATATCAGGATGGAATCTAAGAATTTTTTCAAGACTGGTCCAATGCAATTATTTATACAGTCTAGTCTCGTTATCTCGCCGCTGTCCGTCTAGGGCAAATTTTTGGCGAGAGGCGAGTATGGCGAGATAACGGGAATATAACGAAGTTAGTCTATATGTATGTACATAATAGTTGATTAACATAGTGTTCCTCTATGTACATATAAAATATATTTCGCATTATGATACCAATCAATGATACCACAGCACTCCTAATCTAATCCTGGTGAGACACACACTAGATTAATTATGTCTCTCTATCGAGTACAGCAGCATTGTCTACATACTACGGTTATACTGATCGACACGCGGTATATGTATTGATCAATTCACCTCTGAGTTTGTCTGTTTGGCGACATAACGAATATAGTTTACATAAGCACTCATCCTAGCATGACGTGGCGAGGGCGAGAAGCGAGGGTGGCGACTTAACGAGGTAAATATCAAAGCAGGAAATCCGTCCTGGAACTTTCTATGGCGAGAGACGAGTTTGGCGGCATAACGAGGGGCGAGATAACGAGGCTAGACTGTATTTGGGCCACTGGTAATGAAAATTAACGATAAAACTAGTAACGTTATTAGTTTTCTTAAGTGGCTTATGTTTGATTGTAGACGAAACATTATCCTAGGTGAAGCTTTTGGAGTCACTTAGTTGACCTTTAAGTATACATTTTGCATTAATGTAAAATTTACTAATGAAATTTTCAGGTCTTGTAAAGGTCATTTGATATTTGGCAGAATGGTTCTTTCTCTCATCACTTGAGTGGTGGACACCTAATTAAAACTTTTACCCATATTTTTATGGATTGTTGCACATTCAGTGGAGACGATATGTCGGCAGCTTCTTCAGTGATGCGAGATGTATGTGACCACGGAAACTGAGTTGTTTAAAGGCCGAGTTTGCGAAAAATTGAGGTTAAAAATCGATCAATCTCGCTTTGATCATAAGGTCCCTTATCTGCGAGGTAATTTACCTGGGTTTCTATTACGCGGGACCTGAAGATATCGTCCCCTTGCAACCGAAAGTCCCTTATATCCGAGTACTTCATATACGAAGATTTTTACATAGGAAAAAAGTTACGAAAAATCGGGACCGGTGTTGGTAGGCCCTTGTAAGCGAGTACCTTATACACGAGGTTGACTCTTTGTACATTTGTTATCTGGTTTTGACAGATTTGCAAATCTTTACGCACCTGAATTCAAATGAGTAGCTTAATTTTGCAGTTTATGACGATAATTAAAATAGACAATTTCAACATTAACGCTGATTATACGTATATATATATAGTCAGAGCAAGCATTGACTAATATTTTTAATCATTTATTTAGTTATATGACAAAAGTTACAAGTCAGAAAGTAACACATTAGACACCATTTTCTACTTACTATGTTCGATAATAAAAGGTTTGTAAACAAATTTGAGGTTTGTATCATGAAATGACGGGATTTATTCTTCCGCAAATTGACAATTAACAATTATTAGGCTTACTCTTTTTTCATATCTTTTTGTATACTAGAATCACACTGCTGCACACAATAGCAAACTTCGATACAATGCAGTGATGAGTGCAATTAACACAAAAGGCTGTGAGTCATTGCAAAACTTTTGTAAATAAACAATGTTCAGCATAAACGTATGCTGATCATGCAGGGCCGGCCTTAGGTAATTGGAGGCCCTAGGCGAAGTGAATTTGGTGGCCCCAAATGAAGTAGAAAAATAAATACGAAAAAAATAAAATTACGCAATTTACGAGAGAGGGAGAGAGAGAGGAAGCAGTATGTTTGCATAAAGCAAAAAAAATGTTACCTCGGCTTGAGGCCCCCCTGGAGGGTGAGGCCCTAGGTAGTTGCCTAGTTTGCCTATGCTTAAGGCTGGCCCTGGCTGATGTAGCTAGTGTAGTACACAAATGTATGCTGATGTAGCTAGTGTAGTACATGAACGTATGCTGATGTAGCTAGTGTAGTACATAAACGTATGCTGATGTAGCTAGTGTAGTACACAAACGTATGCTGATGTAGCTAGTGTAGTACATAAACGTATGCTGATGTAGCTAGTGTAGTACACATTCATAGCAAAGTCATTTCTCACCAAATATAGGGTTACCATATTGTCCGAGTTGAAAAAGAGGACACTGACATCATTTTAAGTCGTTAGCGAATACGCCGAGTATCGACAGCGGTGTGAGTCGTGTGACCCATAGTGATGTGCGCATCGCTTACTTTTGTTCAGTAAATATGTACACAAAGCTTTTACAAGGGTTGCATTTTGAGATGTTAGCAACATCTTGTATTGAAAATTAACGAGCTTTTCTTTGTCTCGTCCTGTCGTACGCCTCTGCAGTTGGCAACGTCCGTACATACTTACGGATTGAGGCAAAACCCGGACAAACTACCAATTTTTTGAAAACCCGCTCGGACAGAAGCCCAAAAAGAGTACGTGTCCGGGGAAACCCGGTCATATGGTAACCCTAACCAAATACTTTATCCTGTAACTGAATTTTATTGTTTAACGTCCGTACAAATGTTAACATGAACCCGCGTTTCAAGTGAGTTTACCGAGGTGTTCTATCAACTCCTGACAATACTCCTCACTTCTATGCTTGTGCAGCACCTCTTCCACAGCTCGTATGAGCAACGATGGAGCCAGTTTTCCCGCTCGTTTCAAAACTTCTATAAATAACAAAAACATTTACAATTTAACCAGAATCTGCAAAACCTATCATGGCCGTATTGACAATGCTGCGTTAGCAATCTTCCATTTTAAAAGTAGAAATTTGAAAATTGAACGTCAAAAATCATTTTTGGCTAGATCAGCATCAAAACGGTCAAGTGGAAGACCATCTGTTTTAATCTACATTCTACTAACAGTTCTAAACAAAAAAGAAATAGTTTACTGGCTATTTCTGCTGCTAGGCTGGTTATACAGTACCAGTGAGAAAGGTGGCATTTAATACCAAAAACACTGTGATCCATCATTTTATTAGGGATTTTAAAATGGAAACCAGTTTTGCAAATACCAGTACAAACCAGTCGTGTAACCAGTTCTGCGAATACCAGTACAAACCAGTCGTGTAACCAGTTCTGCGAATACCAGTACAAACCAGTCGTGTAACCAGTTTTGCGAATACCAGTACAAACCAGTCGTGTAACCAGTTTTGCAAATACCAGTACAAACCAGTTCTGCAAATACCAGTATAAACCAGTCGTGTAACCAGTTATGCAAATACCAGTACAAACCAGTCGTGTAACCAGTTCTGCGAATACCAGTGCAAACCAGTTTTGCAAATACCAGTACAAACCACTTTAACAGTTATGCAGGTGCCAGTAATTAGCGGGATGGATGGTCATTCGTAAATCTGTGTATGATCAAACTTTTGCAGCCAGAAAGTTCTCCAATGCTAACTGGAGATTTGAAATTAATCTAGTCATTACTCAAAATTAGTTCTCATAAACTGGAAAAAATTTCTAGGACTTCAACTTGAAAGTCTTGTTTACGAAGAGATCTCTTTTTTTAGCAATGCAACATTTCAAGCAGATTACTCATTGTCTGTCGCAAATCACAGCTGACTGATAGGGGTAAGCATTCTCTACCAGAAAGTGAATTCGAATCGAACCGAATTCGAATTGAGATTGAAAGATTTTCAAACCACTAGCAAAAATTAGTCTTACAAAGATCATGCATATCACTCGATTTTGTTCTGCAATAAAACGACTAGTAATTTGTTTAAAATTCTGCACAGAAATCACAGCTAAATTATGCTAATTGCATGTTGTTTCAATCGTTTTAGTGATAAAGAACATATGTGATTGAAGTGCTGAATTATTCGAATCTACAGTTTTGGATTCGAATCGAGTTCGAGCTAAAAAAACTCGTTCGAATCGAATTCTAGCGTTCAAATTCAATGCTCACACCCACTGGCTGAACAAGTAAAATTACATACGTATAAATGAAACTAATGGCATAGGTCAAAACAACAGTCTCCAAACTAAATAATGACAATTGGTTTCAGGGTTTGAATTTACAATGATTGACTTTCATGTTTAATCACCAAACCTTTGTTCAATGAACACATGCTGAGTAATAAGAACTAAGTGACAAGAGTAGGTATACAGTCAACCTCGGATATAAGGTACTCTCTTATAAGGGACCACCAACACCGGTCCCAATTTTTCATAACGTTTTTCCTATGTAAAAATTTTCATATATAAATGACCGGAAAAAACCGTCCCTTATAGCCAAAGTTGAGTCAGACCAAGGGTGTATCTAGACCTGTACTTTTACCCATATTTTCATGGATTATTGCTACACATTCAGTGCAAACGGTATGTAAGAAGCTCCTTCGGTGATGCGAGATATATGTGACCGCAGAAACCGAGCTGTTCGAAGGCCGAGTTTGCGAAAAATTGAGGTTAAAAATCGATCAACTTTGCATTGATCATAGGTAATTTACCTGGCTTTCCACTATGCGGGACCTGAACATATTGTCCCTTATATCCGACTACCTCATTTATGAAGATTTTTACACAGGAAACACGTTACGAAAAATCGGGACCAGTGTTGGTGGTCATTTATAAGCGAGTACCTTATACCAGATGTTGACTATATCATCTAGTGTTTTATACTTTTATAAACTAAAGACCCACCATCAATACTGGTACAAGAAGCCAATAGGGTAATTTATGGACCTTAAATTTTAACCTCAGAGTTTTTTCGTAAAATTCGCAAACGTATTTCCAGCACATATTAATTTTATTGTTTACAGTATTCTGTTCTATTATTCCAGATTACAGTATTCTGTTCTATTACTCCACATTACAGTATTCTGTACTATTATTCCAGGTTACAGTATTCTGTTCTATTATTCCAGATTACAGTATTCTGTTCTATTATTCCAGATTACAGTATTCTGTTCTATTATTCCAGATTACAGTATTCTGTTCTATTATTCCAGATTACAGTATTCTGTTCTATTATTCCAGATTACAGTATTCTGTCCTATTATTCCAGATTACAGTATTCTGTTCTATTATTCCAGATTACAGTATTCTGCTCTATTATTCCAGATTACAGCATCCTGTTCTATTATTCCAGATTACAGTATTCTGTTCAATTATTCCAGATAACAGTATTCGGTCCTATTACTCCAGGTTACAGTATTCTGTACTATTATTCTAGATTACAGTATTCTGTGCTATTATTCCAGATTGAAGTATTCTGTACTATTATTCCAGATTACAGTATTCTGTTCTATTATTCCACATAAGTTAATGGTTGGTTGTAAAAAATACCTTGAATTAATAACCGAATGGCCGAATCTGAATCGTCCATGTGTATGAGCAGACCTTTGTAAATGAATTCCAAGTGTGCTTTATATAAGTCAACATCATATCTGCCCTCCAATGCAGCAAAATAAGCTACAAATGTTTTGGCGGCCATGACACGAACTTTATCACTGAAAAAAAAACACCAGCAATTGAAGAACCTTTTAGCAGTCACGCAATGGTGCTGAGGCTGCTTGGATGTCCAGGACACAACACACAATGATACTGGGGCTGCTTGGATGTCCCGGACACAAACACACAATGATACTGGGACTGCTTGGATGTCCCGGACACAAACGCACAATGATACAGGGGCTGCTTGGATGTCCCAGACACAAACACACAATGATACTGGGACTACCTGGATGTCCCGGACACAAACACACAATGATACTGGGACTGCTTGGATGTCCCGGACACAAACACACAATGATTCTGGGACTGCTTGGATGTCCCGGACACAAACGCACAATGATGCTGGGACTGCTTGGATGTCCCGGACACAAACACACAATGATACTGGGGCTGCTTGGATGTACCGGACGCAAACACACAATGATACTGGGGCTGCTTGGATGTCCCGGACACAAACACACAATGATGCTGGGACTGCTTGGATGTCCCGGATACAAACGTACAATGATTCTGGGACTGCTTGGATGTCCCGGACACAAACACACAATGATACTGGGACTGCTTGGATGTCCCGGACACAAACACACAATGATGCTGGGACTGCTTGGATGTCCCGGACACAAACACACAATGATGCTGGGACTGCATAGTTCCGACAAACACATACATAGACACACACATACGTACACACACATACATACATACACACACACACACACACACGTACATATACACATACGTACATACACACATACGTACATACACACACATACAGACATACACACACACACACACATACACACACACACACATACAGACACACACACACACACACACACACACACACACACACACACACACACACACACACACACACACACAAACATACATACAGACATACATACACACATACATGCATATATGTATGTATACACACTCACACTATATACATACACACTCACACATGCACACACGCACATGCACGCACGCACACACACGCACACCAACACACACACACACACACACACACACATACAAGATTAACAAATTAATGATGCAATGATCTCAATTATTTATGACTGCATGTTTATTATAACACTAAATCAGTACAGCATTTTAAATGTACACTATTCCACAAAAAATATTTCAATGCACATTATAACTGTAGCATCACTTCTGTGAGTCCGTCCAGTCAGCACAACACACAGCAGCTGTACATAACAACAACATTCATACATGATGCCATATATGGTCAGCTCGGTGACACCACGAGAGAAAAAACAGCACTAAGTACAACGTACAAACCTAACATCGTCCAAACGCTTTAGCAATTCCAGGTAAAATTTATGAAGTCTGTCAATTTCCACCGATTTGCCGTACAACATCAGCAACTGACGAGTCACCTTACAAGAGACTAACCTAGTCGTCTTGTTATCATCTTCCATTAATCCCAGCAGATGTGTTAACAAACTATCTTGTTGCTCCTCCATCTTAATTATAACAAAAAAAAATTGGAAAAAATGTAAGGTTATCGTGGAAGTTGAAATTGTACATTGTAGTTAGGTGCTGCCATCTATGTGCTAATCTTGTTACATTCTGACTTACCTTCAGTATAATTGTATGGTCCAGTGACTACATACACACTGGTCCTCTCCCTATCTAAAATTAATGGTTGTTGTGAAGCCTGTGCAACTCTGCATAGGTCAAGTTCTATACCTGTATACTGACTGTGAAACAGGTTTTACTGACTGTTTTAGCTTTCTAGTTTTTGCTCAATGTTCAGTGCAGCAGTTTTGCTACTCATGTTTTCTGTAGTTTCATAAACACTTTTCTGTTGTGTGCAGTGCAAATATTTATTATAGATTTTTGGTTCCTATCCATACTTCTGTGTCTAAACTCAATCATAACAAAGTGACTGAACAACAACTTCAAAAATGACTTTTACAGTTATATAAAATGGGCAGTAAATGGGTGAATGCATGAACACCAGGTGCAATACTTTCTTTCGACAGTTTCATTCGCCGTGCCGATTGTCGCTGTTTCCCTCACAAAAGGAGGACGCAAACGAATTACTCACAAAACAATATTATTTTTAAACTTCTTGCGTGCATGCGCAACTCGAGAAGTTGATTCCTACTAAGAACGAAGTCAATTGACAAATCATGCTTACTAAATAAATTCAACAAAAAAAATTCAGATACACTAAAGATGTAAGGAGAGCCTCAATCCCCAGCTATAAGGGAGCAATGGTTACCATGGTTACCATAATCAACTATCAACCAGTCCAAGCTGATTGCAGGGATGAGAATTTTCCCCGGATACCCAGAATTCCGAGTTTTTAGAAGGCCAGTAGTGCCATTTTTGCAAATCGCGTAAATTTGTTGAGAAAATTTTTACGGACCAAGTACATTATTTCACAAGCTGACCGCTAGTTGGCAGGCCGTCACTTTGTTTACATCACGCACATCAGTATAACCACATGTAGATCTCTATGTATAAAAATATAGAATCAATTGTGCGGAGTTATTTGCATCAATTGCAGACAGTTTTTATATACTTTTGCATAGGAGCGGCCAGTACTTAGGCGTTTCTGAGTCAATTAGGTATCATGTATCCTTGATAGTTGGGTATTTTAAATTATGCATGAAACAAGGTAATTGATATTTTAAGTCCACTTAGAGGCTCTCTATGGTCACAAAATTGCAATTTGTTGCTGGCTCCAAGGGGGCTTTGCCCCTCAACCCCATTGGGGGCCTAGGTGACCCCAAAACCCCCGGGCTGTTTCAGAATTTTTTGCAATTTGTCATTCTCATCCCTGGCTGATTGTCAAATGTAGTTCAGGTAAAAAAGTGACAGATTAATAAACATTAATAGAAAATTAGAACTTACCACCTTTTCGGGCACAATCTGGCTTTGCAGTAAGGCCCATAAGCACGAAACTGCTATACTACGAATAGCACCTGCCGTACGGCCTGCACGCCAAACACAGTTAGGCAGTATCATTTCCGTCAACATCATGGTGGTATAATCGCCAAGAACACCTGTAAATAAAAACTGTAATAAGTTTAGGTAAACAGTTAGCTGTTTACGGTCTGCACTTACCAATTGAAGTTAGGCAACATTTGTCCCGGTTAGTAAATAGATGAATAATTGCGAAGAAAATGGCTTTTGAATGGTTTCGTTTGTCACACTGTCTTTAGCTATTTATTTCATTAAAGTACAAGACAACACTCTTCATAAGCAAAGCTTAAAAAACTGATGTTGAAATTAATGCACACACATCTTGTATTAGCAGTAAGATTGTAGAAAATTTGTACATTTAAACTCCCGCGATGATCGTTTATCACAGGAAATTTAACGGTAAGTACACAGAGTTTAAAACAAGTTTAGATAACATTGTATAAAGTCCGAAAAAATAATCAGAGCATTCGTAGTGCACATTTTACCAACAAAGCGGAAGTACAAATTACTTTATACTGTCAATAAGATCATAATGTGTTTTTTCGTGAGTCAGTAGTGCATGTTGGGATAGCGATGCAATGGCATTTTATCAGATGGTATGGACATTTTAAGTTACAGTCAACCTCGGATATAAGGGACACCTCAGGACCGAAAAAAAACTGTCCCTTATATCCGATGTTCCTTATAGCCGAAGTTGAGTCAGACCGAGGGTGTATCTAGACCTATATTTTTCTGTACTTTTCTACACTTTATGGATTATTGCTACACATTCAGTGCAAACGGTATGTAGGAAGCTCCTTCAGTGATGCGAGATGTATGTGACCCTGGAAGCCGAGCTGTTCGAAGGCTGAGTTTACGAAAAGTTTAGGTTAAAAATCGACCAATTTCCCTTTGATTATACGGTCCCTTATATGCGAGGTAATTTACCTGGGTTTCTATTACGCGGAACCTGAAGACATCGTCACTTATATCTGAGTACCTTATATACGAAGATTTTTACATAGGAAAGACGTTACAAAAAATCACGACCGGTGTCCCTTATAAGCGAGCGTTCATTATAAGTGAGTACCTTATCCCCGAGGTTGACTGTATTAACAATTAAGAATGGAAGTTGACAGCAGGTAAGAATTGACATCTGAGATGTGACTTTCATTAGCTCTTAAACTGGAAACTTTGAAGACAAGGATAATGGAGGAACTATATTGTATTGATACCTGAGAAGATGCTGCAGAAAACATGATGTGAACTCAAGGATCACATTATCTACCTGCATAAATTTACACACTGCTTAGAATATCAACATTATATGTATTTATTATGCCTTTATGTCCATGATATTTATGTTCAAATTTAAACTTAATCTCAGTAGTTTTACACACCTTATTCTGAAATCTTCGTCAAGATAATTGTGCATATTACTAATAGCAACATTACTTACAGGGTGGTTGACTTTGGTAAATTTTAGTTTTTCGCCACCCTTTCACCAATCACTTGAATATCATTAACTCAGATAATTTATTCATTTAATAATCTTGTCACTTTATTTATCACCTTTTTTTGCAAGAAAAACACAGAGCATGCAATGATAATATGATACAAAGTACTTACTTACTTACTATGTGTTCTAGGAAATAATAGAATACAATTTTTATGTTAAAGTTCACTATAGCAGGAAGAAAACTTCTTGAGATAAGATATAAGCTGCAACGAACTAATTGCATGCTTACACACAAGGTTTTGTGCGATAAATTTTTATGATAAAGAAAACATGTCTGTATTACGTTGTTAAAAAATGCTGTACAACAGTTTTAACAGCAGACGGGAAATGAAAAATTGTCCTACATTTCCTGCTAATGTAACAAAACTAAACTTTATAACAATGAAACATTTGAACAAATTTGTAAAAGATGGGGGTTAACTGTGAAACACACGCTAGGAAGCCAGTCTCTCATAGCGAATTACTGGTATTAGTGAGTAAGAAGAAATGACAAACTCCCAACGTCCTGTAGAGCCCCTAAAGCTGTTTTGCAATGACGTCATCGAATGGTGTGCACGTGTACGACGTATTGCAGACATTTTCAGTTATTTCTCTCTGTTGTGCAATTTTCTTATTCTTCTGCCTTTTGGCAGACATACCTCGCTAAAACTGTAATTAATTTAACCGCACACTGTTGCTTTTTTTACTATGCCGTGAACCTTAAAATTGTATACAGATATTTGGTAAATCCGTTGCAAGCAATTCAGCAAGCCAGGCATCTTCGACGAAAGGTAACAGTTGCTGATTTAAGACAAACTAAAATTTTGGCCTCATCTGCCGTATTAGTACCTTAGTTTTAATTTGTGTGATATAATTTTTGCCCTAAGTTGAATTCTGTTTTGCTTTGCTTGTGATAATTTCTTTTACTTTCAGTTGAATTGCGTTTGCTTTATAAAATTTTTGCTTTGAGTTTCATTTGTTTGATATAATTTTTTTGCTTTTTGCTATAAATTAAATTCCGTTTTGCATTGCTTGTGATAACTTCCTTTTATTCTGAGTGGAATTGCATTTCTGCTTTGAGTTGATTTTTGTTGCTCTTGTCTTTTATATATACACAAACACCTAAAAATGTCATGAGCTTGTGTGTAGATTTGTATTTTTAATAAGGGGCAGCTGACCAAGTGACCAGTAGGTCTCTCGCTGCTCCTTCTCAGCTGCAATGAAATGTAAAGATAATTATGTCAAATTTTAACTGCTATTAAGAAAATAAATTGAATTGAATTGAATTAATTAGAACTCTGCATGATGCTCATGACAAGCTTAGCGTCCAGAAAAGACTAAACAACTTTTGCTTTTACGAATTAGTTGAGAATGATCGAGATCACGTTCTGTAAATCCTTAAAGGGAACAGGACCCAATTTTAAACAATACTCGAAAAATATTATTATAATATAATGAATAGGATACTGAAAAATGTAATTATTTTTTGACAGTGATTTATGCGAAAGAATTGTTACCACAGAAGTTTAATTTCACGTTTGTGCCATGTTGCAAGCATTTCGCGAAAATGTTCATTAGTTAGGTGGACAGCGCCTGCATCTCAGAAACATGTTGCACAAAAAAACTAATACAACGCTCGATCTTTGCGTGAGAGAAGCCAGAAAAATCTGGGAGATGTTCTGAGTTAATTAATTACAAGACTTACAAGATTCACTCTTTGAGCTAATATTACGCAACTGTAATTGACATTACAAGTATCGATTGGCTTTCACCACTGGCAACACTATTATAAAAAGGCAAACCAACAATGTAATAGTAAATAAAACCATGACTAGTCTTTATTATCTGTTTTTGCCTTGATAATCAAAAACTAGGTACCATTTTTAAAGTTTTGCGTAAGAACTGGTGGTAGAATTAAATTTACCTCCCAGGCAAAATGCCAGATACCAAACACCTAAAAGATTGGTGTCACATGGACAGCAATCAGGGAGCGTAATTTCGGTGATTGATGTGTGCACCCTTTTCCCTAGATACGCCACCTGTTATAAATACTTAACATCACAGTCTGCCGCTGGTTTTTAAAACTAGTTATATCTACTAGTTCTTGTTTCAGTTCTTATTTCAGTTCAGTTTTATTTCAGTTATTTGCAGTTTGATTTTTTTTATTATGCACTTATTATTACTGTGTATGAATTGTACTAACACGTTATAAGCATATCAATTTAATGTCATTAGTAACAATTTAGTTTTTATTATAAGCAGTACTAACACTAATACACTGTAGCATAGTGCCTATAAAAAATGTTCATCACTAACCAAAGGGCAGCTGACTAGATGACCAATTGGTCTTTCGCTGCCCTTTCTTCACATTTTTGTTACCAAATTAATTGTATTATAACTGTGCGTGTGTTAAAAGATAAATAAAAGATTATTATTATTATTATTATTATTATTATTATTATTATTATTACTGGAATTTTCTAAATAATTTTTCTATTTAAATTAGTTTCAGAAATTGAACTAATGGCAACTGGAACTGAAGAAGCCTTGCCTTCAAAACCAGCTAACCCCTGGGAGAAGAAGATCCATCCATGGTCCCTGCCTGTGCAGGATACTCGACCACTTACCGAAGTCATGTCAGAACAACTGGCAACCCAACTACAAGAAGATGACATAAAAACTGTAGAAGTTACTACGAGCGAAGTTCCTTGGGACTGCGACTTGGATACATCGAGTGATAGATTACTCGCAGAAGCGCTTCAGTTGGAATACGACAAAGAACACGATGACGCTTTAAAAATATGGGAATCCAGCTATAATAAGGACAGCAAGGTATCTTTGTCCTTCTCTAATTATCGCAAAACTCACCCAATGCTCAAGGAGGATAGCAGTGATTCTGATGAATTTGATCATGATAATGATTATGGACCACACGACAAAGTACAACTTGGACCCATAACTGGAAAGAAATCCGGAATCAGTGGTCGGGGAAAAAATATTGTCACAAAACACGACATTGACGTTTCTACACGCAAGAATGCCACAAAGATGATGCAGTTTCCCCCACATTTCCACAGCGGTGACAGCATTGGCTGCGACTTAAAGTTGTCTAATCAAGTTTACAATGCGCTCAAAGAGCACAGCATCTCCGAGGAAAAGAAACAGTCTCGCCATCATGACAAAAAAGAGAAGTCGACTGCCGAAATGGCCATTGATCCTAAGACGAGATTGCAGTTGTACAAATTGATTAACAATGAGATTCTAGAGGCTGTGAACGGAACGATCAGCACAGGCAAGGAAGCCATTATTCTACATGCGCAAGGAGGTAAGTTCACGGAATCAGATCAGCTCGTCCCCAGCGAATGTGCCCTGAAAGTCTACAAGACGACTTTGAACGAGTTCCGAACGAGAGATAAGTACATCAAAGACGACTATAGATTCAGGGACAGATTTAAGAAGTTGAATCCCAGAAAATTTGTTCGACTCTGGGCGGAGAAAGAAATGCACAACCTGATGAGAATGAGGAGGGTCGGCATAAATTGTCCGGAGGTGGTTCTGCTGAAAAAACATATTCTGGTGATGTCGTTTATCGGGACCAACCAAAAGCGCGCACCCAAACTGAAAGAAGCGGAATTATCTGCAGATCAGTACAACCAAGCATACGTACAGTGCATTCAGATGATGGGAAAGCTGTACAGAGAAGCCAGTTTAGTTCATGCTGATCTAAGCGAATACAACGTCCTATGGCATCAAGGTCAAGCATGGTTTATCGATGTCAGTCAGAGCATTGATCCAAGCCATCCCAATGGTTTAGAATTCTTATTTAAAGACTGCACACACATGTCGAACTTTTTCACAAAAGTCGGAGTACCGGATGTCTTGAAGCCACAACAGTTGTTTAATGAAATAACGAGTTTAAACATTGAATACGCCAGCGACGGAGATTTTCTAGCTAGTCTGCAGCAGTTTGAAAGAGAGAGAAAACTTGAAGATAAAGCCCATGTGAAAAGTCTAGAAGATTACCCATTCGACTACTTTTTTGAGAAAACAAAACAAAAGACGACAGAACTTGCGGCAAATGAAAGACAGGGTGATGAAGATGAGTAATTTTTCACTGCGCCTCTGTAGCTCACTGTCACTAAAATTTTAATCGACAGCAAAGCATTGTTCTCTTTGTTTACTACACATCTGAAAACTGCTCTGCAAGTTTAACCCTTTCAGTCCCAAATTATTTTTTTAATAAGAGAAAATTTTTTGGCTTGGTACTTTTGTTCCCAATGTATCCTTTGGGATACACAACATTCTTTGTCATATGCAAAAAAACAAAGTTCGACTTTTTTTAAAAACACAACAAAAGCAAAAAATCTGCTTCATTTTGCAATTGCTGATAATTTTTCAAAGTATTTAAGACATTTAGTAAGTGTGCTATGCTGATCTGTACAAAGTCATCTCTAAACTACTGTACCTTGCGCAGTTTTTTATGCTATGTAGATTTTCTAGTTTGCCATTTTATCATTATTTTTAGTCTATTGTTATTGGCTTAAATCAAAATAACTATTAACAGATCAAATAACTGTCAGTTTTAAAATTTTATTAATTTTAAAGGCAGAAAATGTTCTCGTATCCCACAGGATACAATGGGTATGAAAGGGTTAACAGCATCAATTTGTAAACTGCTTAAAAGTACCAAAAAGAAACATTCGTGGTTATTAGTTATATTGTTTATAGTTTTTTTGTTAATACTGTAGCGTTTGTGCAGTTTTATGCTCATAGCAAAACCAAACCTGCTAATCTGCTCAATGACATTGGAAGTAACCCTCGAGTTGCTCAATGACATTGGAAGTAACCCTCGAGTTGCTCAATGACATTGGGGGTAACCCTCGAGTTGCTCAATGACATTGGAAGTAACCCTCGAGTTGCTCAATGACATTGGAGGTAACCCTCGAGTTGCTCAATGACATTGGAAGTAACCCTCGAGTTGCTCAATGACATTGGGGGTAACCCTCGAGTTGCTCAATGACATTGGAGGTAACCCTCGAGTTGCTCAATGACATTGGAGGTAACCCTCGAGTTGCTCAATGACATTGGAGGTAACCCTCGAGTTGCTCAATGACATTGGGGGTAACCCTCGAGTTGCTCAATGACATTGGGGGTAACCATCGAGTTGCTCAATGACATTGGGGGTAACCCTCGAGTTGCTCAATGACATTGGAGGTAACCCTCGAGTTGCTCAATGACATTGGGGGTAACCATCGAGTTGCTCAATGACATTGGGGGTAACCCTCGAGTTGCTCAATGACATTGGGGGTAACCCTCGAGTTGCTCAATGACATTGGGGGTAACCCTCGAGTTGCTCAATGACATTGGAAGTAACCCTCGAGTTGCTCAATGACATTGGAAGTAACCCTCGAGTTGCTCAATGACATTGGGGGTAACCATCGAGTTGCTCAATGACATTGGAGGTAACCCTCGAGTTGCTCAATGACATTGGAGGTAACCATCGAGTTGCTCAATGACATTGGGGGTAACCATCGAGTTGCTCAATGACATTGGAAGTAACCCTCGAGTTGCTCAATGACATTGGAAGTAACCCTCGAGTTGCTCAATGACATTGGGGGTAACCCTCGAGTTGCTCAATGACATTGGGGGTAACCCTCGAGTTGCTCAATGACATTGGGGGTAACCATCGAGTTGTTCAATGACATTAGAGGTAACCCTCGAGTCTATACAAAAATATTTTTAGTTTAGTTGTAATCAGCACTAAATGGCTTCTGAGTTTACTATCACTAAGTCTATATATCACTAAGAAATATATTCTAGACAAGCAGATTTACATGACTTCATAATCTTGAAGTGCATGATAAGTAACGAATATAACTTGTTTTATATGTTACTGAATTACCGAGTCTCTCTCGGGATACACGTACCTTATATATATATATTATATATTAATTCTTTATTTGTCATTAAAATGGTTCACTCATTATAATAAAATTGATTAAGCCTCAGCGTAATGTTAAAATAACAACACTGTTCAAGACAAATGCGTCCAGTGCATACTAAGAAAAACTAAAGTGCAAAACTAAGGCCTAAATATATACATATAAATATATTTAATATATAAATACATATATATAAATGAACATATTTACAAACACCATATTAAAATATTTTTACAAAACAATATTACAAAAGTACATTAAATTTTACATGACATATTTTACACAATATACATTTGACATGACACAATTAACATAACACGTATTACATTACATAATTTTTTAAAAAATTTTTATCTTATGAAATCTTTTGCTGAAAAGATTCAGCCAGAACAGTGAAAGAAAATACGACTGAATGAAATTCTTGACAAATGATTACCTTGGTAATTTAACTACGACACATAATCGTCACATATGTGGGTAAAGAAATTGTGGGTGGCTAAAAAAACACCTGTGAAGTAGAACTGGTCCACACATCAAACAGAACTATAAAACTTTTGAAGAAAAGAAAAAAACTTACCTTGAGAATTTAGTGTTTCATTGGCTTTCATTAGAAGTCTGGACAACAGAAGAAACAATTTCAATATTAATTCAGGATCTTTGTCTGGCTTGAGATTGACTGCAAATATTGGTAAAATGGTGTCTAGCAAATGCCCAGCAACTGGTCCTGGAAAGAAATTTTTTTTATCTAACAATCGTCACTTTACTACTGTTTGCACTAACTAACCCAAGTCAAAGACAAGTTTTATTAGTAAATAAAAAGGATATTAAAGTGCTTTATGACTAGAGAGAGCACCTATCAACACTCCACGACACCCCAAGCTGATAGTTCTGTCCCACCCATCTCTATTGCGAAATTATGGTTGTTTATGTAATGAACAGATTAAACAATTACTTGCGGTGTATTAGAAACACTATTAACCTAATTTTCTATGCAGGGCCTATTTCAGCCTAGGTGAGGCCCGGGGAAGTGGGGCGTGTGAGGCCCCATCGGGGGGGGGAAAGGGGCGGGCGCTACCGTGGTTGGCGCCCAGAAAATTTTTGAACTGCTAGAACGCCGGAGAAGCATTTTCGAAGACAAAATATGGAGTTATACAGATGTTAAAGGAAAGAACAAGTAAAAGAAAAACTGCTTTATTCTCAAGACCAGTCCTTAATACTTGTCAATACTGGCAAACGGCGCGCGTGCGGCAAGAGAGAGAGAGAGAGGAGGCAGAATGTTCGCATAAAGCAAAAAAAATGTTACCTTGGCGCGAGGCCCCCTGGAGGGTGAGGCCCCTGGGAAGTATCCCCACTTCCCCCCCTTGAAATAGGCCCTGTTTCTACGTGGTCATTATTAATTACATGTATTTGTATATCGCTTATATGCAAGAAGACTGTGCAACTGCTTGTTGTGTAATACTTTGCACCTGTTCGTTATGTAGCACTTATATAAAACCCTAGCTCAGTAACTGCCTGTGGTGTGTTGTAAAATGTGCCCTTTGCATGAATATGAAAGCATACACATATCCTAGGATAAGAATTTCTTTTAAAATGTGGCACCCTAGGATATAGCCTAGTTAGCCTATTGGTTAACATGCCCCTTGAGAGCACCTCAGCACTAGACCAAGAACAGTGAAAGACATATTGCATATGAAGTTTAATACAGAATTCAGAAGTCTTCACCGATAATTGGTAGCACAGCTGATATATTAACAACTGATTTCTCTTTGCTGCTTTTATATGCACACAATGATTGGGAGCAGAAACTGATTGTGCAGAGGTTGAACAGACTGGTTAGTAAAGAAGTCAGTTCAGAATTGCACATTCTTAAAACATGTAGAGGAAATTAATTATGTATAGAAGCTTTTTTTGGACCCTGATCTTACAAGCGTGACATCATTTAAGTGTGAGATCATACAAGTGTGAGATCGTACAAGTGTGAGATCATACAAGTGTAAGATTATACAAGTGTGAGATCATACAAGTGCGAGATCATTCAAGCGTGAGATCATACAAGCGTGAGATCATACAAGTGTGAGGTCATACAAGTGTGAGATCATACAAGTGTGATACAAAAACCAAAAATAAAGAAATTTTAATTCAGGGAAAAAATGATTAAAAACGTCCTGCTAAACAAACAAAAATTGAAATTTTCGTCTCTAATAGTTTTTATACAAAAAATCTCCGTATTTTGCAGTGTGAACTAGCCATAACACAGTGACATACACACCTGATTCTGACACCAAGTTGGTAAATATAAGCATCTCAATTGAGAAGTGATTCCAAGCATGATAAGATGGCTTCAAGAATTCTATACAGTTTGCCATGTGCAGTTCGTAAAGACTCATTGTGTCCTGAAATCCATGGAGATTGGATAGTTTTTCCATAGCCTTCTTGCCCTGAAGAAAGAACATAATCCATCAGCATGATGATTCTGAATAGCTACAGCAAACTGTTGCACATAAATAACATCAAAAGGTACATCTAGTCCAGGGGTGTGCACATTATCTGACTAGCCGGGCCACATTAAACATTCCAACAATTCCTGCGGGCCACGAGAAGTTTGATCAATGAGCCAAGTACATTAAGGCCTAATAGCAATTTTTTTGCATCCGACCTGCGTACATCATTACTACTACACTCAAGAAACTATTTTAGGAGTTATTAAAATTTATATTACAAACCATATATTTCTACTTTCAGGACAGATAGTGGTAATTTCATTACAATGCATGTTAGTAATGTGTATCACACAGTCTGTGTAGTACATTGACATTAAGCTACAACCGTCTTGTAAGGGTTAATGGCATCCGATCTAGTAGAAAAAACTACCCGCACCATCTTTGGGATGGTGGCACGGACTTCAGCTGGATACACTCAATTAATCGCCCGGATCGCACCTTCATTAGGTTGACAAATCTCTTCGCGGGCGGCAATTTGCACACCCCTGATCTAGATGATAACTTAGACAAATTTTCTAAATAGAATTTAACATAAAAGCAGAAAGCCTCACATAAATTAAATTTACATACCGTATCTACGTGTCGACCTTATGTACAAGTCGATGCGCAATTTTAAGACCGAGTATATTATACCTACCCGATGTATATTTGTGCGTGCATGCGTGTGTGTGCATGCGTGCGCGTAGGTGTGTGTGCATGTGTGTATATTCATGTTGAGGGCCCTCAATACAATCCATGATAATGCAGCATAAAGTAATGTCAAGATGCGAACGTTCTCTGATGTGAAGTATCACAGTATGAGTGTTCATTCAGTCCAGCGTGTAATGAAGGATTATTTCTTTACATATTCGTATTGCAGACGACTTTTTAGCGACATCTCCCAAAAATATATCGTAAGTATAAGTCGACCCCAAAAATTTCACCTTAAAATCGCCTCCCAAAAATTCGACTTGTACATAAGTATATACGGTAACCCTGTTTGCACAAACATGAAAAAGATGAAAAACTTTAGCGTTAAACAGACTAAATTTGCGGAATGTTGCCTAGTGACACTATTGCCTTATAAGACACAGTTGCAATAATTGCCAATCCTGGCAATTCACTTCATCAGCAGTGTGCAAGCAACCGGACAGAGCATTCTAATGGATGTTCCTTTCTCAGGTACCACGGTCATTACAGGTGTGCACAGATACCAGCGTTACAAAACAAAATCAAAAATTCTTGTAAAAAAAGAGCTCTTTGCAGAGCAGTCTGTTACTGGCACTTTGAAAATTAAAATTTAAGATTTTTATTGCAGTTCAAACAAAAATGGCTTCAAAAGTTATACACTGTAAATAAAACCAAGAAAAAAGTGTGAATTGAGGAAATGTTGTTGAAAAGAACTTATAAACTCATTGAATTGTTGAGTACCCATTACATCGGCAACTCATTGAATTGTTTAGTACTCATTACATCAGCAACTCACTGAATTGTTGAGTACCCATTACATCAGCAACTCACTGAATTGTAGAGTACCCATTACATTGGCAATTCACTGAATTGTTGAGTACCCATTACATCAGCAACTCACTGATTTGTTGAGTATCCATTACATCAGCAACTCAGTGGATACATCGGCAACTCACTGAATTGTTGAGTACTCATTACATCGGCAACACACTGATTTGTTGAGTACTCATTACATCAGCAACTCAATAAATTGTTGAGTACCCATTACATCAGCAGGCATGCACAGACAGAATTCTAATATGAGAAATCTTCATTCAAGGCACGTATGAAATAAACACATAAGCAAGCAGCCTAACCCAGCAAGCAGTAGATCCTGCTATGATGGTGAATTGCTTAATTGTCAGCAGCATTTTTAGGACTGCAACAAATTAATAGAAATTTCAATACCAGCTATCTTCAATACAAGCTATCTTCATATAATCACCTGAACATATATGGCTTCTTCAGCTGCAAGAGCCTGAATAGTTGTGATGATAGTAAAAAGCTGCTGACTCTGTGTAACCACGTTTTCTCCGCTCACTTCCATTATGTTTTCCAAACAGGCTAATAGATGGCGCTGAGATGACACCTGCAAAGAAAACTAAGATCAATTTTACAGCCACTGCAAAATGTGGAGACAGTTGTGCTTAAATGTTGTTTTTTCTAAACACCCTGTACTGCCGCTATCACAAATTTCATATGAGGCATCTTTTCGATTTATAAATAATCCATAAATGTATTCAAGCAGGCAAAATGTTAGTTCAGTTTTAAGCTTGCGATGTTGAGTCAGTTGAATATAACAGTGACTAACTTGGAACGTCATACTGGTTTACAGCAAATCAGGTAAAGACGCTACAAATAATTACTTGAACATTTATCAAACATTATTTAACGTTTGCTGAGGCTTCTGTAAGCGTGTTTAGTGAGGCTCAACCTAATTAACAACATCACAGGTAAAATTACAGGTAAGTTCACATAGGTGCTGCCACCTACATGTTAAGGCCAGAAACTGACCTTAACAACTGATATGAATTTTCTGTGCATCAACTTGCACACAATGCCACAGGTGTGCGACAGAAAAGTTGCAATTTCTGATACGGTGACTTACCTGTTCAGAGCGGCATACGGAATCCGACGCTAGAACCTGAATAATGGAATGCAAATAAGGCGTGACCTCGGTCTCTTTAGATCCGTCTAAAATCTTCGATAACGTCTGCAGTACACTGGGGGAGGAGTGATCGTTCAGGTAAGGCAACAGCAGGTGAGTCCAGCTACGACCGGGAACAAAATAACCAATCAAGTTTGCGCTTCGAAGGACCTAACGAAAAATTAACAAACTTGCTAAAAACAGCCGCAGCACAAGTACGTCCAGTTTTGCACTAAAACTAAAATTTGAAACGTTTTCTTGAATGCAGACAAAAAAATTGAGGGCCAAAGAAAATTCATAGATGACAAGGTAGAATACAAATATGAAATTTTCATTTAAAAGATATGCATAAAATTTAATTTTCTAAAAATAAAAAATTAAAAATTTTTGGTATTTTTGTCAATTTTAGGTGAATGCTGGGGCACCAGAAGCTTGCTCACTGAATTCGTTTTGTTTTAAAATGTCCATTTTGTAATGTATAAAAAAGGATATAGGTTGCCACAGAATTTTAAAATAAATTTCCTTGACCAAATATTGATTTTCCATGACCAGGATAAGCAGAAATTGCATTACCAGTAAACATATTCAAGCATTTGTGTATGGACATTCATATATATATATACTGATATATAATGTGTCGGCCAATCATTATTTTTGGAACAGAAATCGACATCTGAAAATCTACATCAAAATTTTATTTGAACACAAATCGCTGAAAAACATGTTTGGAAAAATATCAGTTCACGCTGATTATTTTTTGCAACCCTTTCCAATTTTCCCGACTTTTCGTCCCATTTTGATCATTTTCCCTGACTTTTTCATCACTTTCCAGGATAGCCTGTAATTTTCAAGGTTTTTCCAGGATTTTTCCTGACCGTGGGAGTCCTGAAGATAATATTATTATGAATATTAAATTAGCCGTGGAAGCTACACAAAACAAATTTTTGAGGCGTGGCTAAACAACAAAACCAATGATCTAAACGTTGAAAATTTGTCTTTGTAATGGCTAGTAAGATTATTCATTTAGTGTTATGAGCGGCAACTTTGTTATTAGAAGCAAGCTCATTAAGATGGGGAACTCACCCAAGAAACCACTTCCTTCTCTTCGTCCTGGCAAGCACGGTATAGCCCGGAGAGCAATCTTTCTAAATGGTGAGTCATTCTCTCCTCCAGGTTAAGAAGCATGACGTACAAGAGCGTAGCAGCCTGCAACAAATCATTTGTTACTAAAATATCAAGTCTTTCTAAATCTACGAACGGAATCGTTCGCAATAATTCTGCTGATTGCATATGTCTATTATGTATGTCTGCGGCTCTGTGCATATATAGAAAGTCCTCACTTAACGACTCTCCGTTTAACGACGTCATGTTTAATTTATCTGTTCATGATGGAGTGGAATATCGTAGTCACTCGCGTGTCATGCTTATTGACCAATTACGATAAGTCCTCGCTTAACGACTCCCCCGTTTAACGACGTCTCGTTTTAACGACGCCAATCATTTGTCAACTTTTTTCACTTAACGACGCACGTTTCACTTTAACGACAATTTTCTTACTTTGCTCAAGACAAATTTTTATTTGATTAACAAAATTTTTACCTAATTTGTTGGATTAAAGCAGCAACTATTGGGTTATTCTGCTTTAAAAATGCCATAATAATGTAAACAGTGTAATTATTATACATGTTTTGCTTCTCGACTGACTACTGACGCTACTACTGTATTACTGTGCGGTTTGGGTATCAAGTGACCAGCGAGCAGTTTTGCCTGCAACCTGTTGCTATAGCAACAAGACTAACTATGTAGGAAAAATTTCCCAAAGTCACCCAAGGGCTTGACTCTGCAGTGTTTATTGTTCAACAGCTGACTAGACCGTAAACATTAACAAAAGAGAAACCGCTATAGGTAAGTATTGCTAAGTAAAATATATAGGTAGTTTCAGACAAACAGGAAGACATTAATCAGTAGAAATATGAATGAAATTCATGAAACGTTTAAGTTATATGATTTCAGCAGCATGATTTTCATCTCTGGAACGTATCTCAATTCTTTTACATTACTTTCTATGTAAGTCTTGACTTCATTTAAACTACGTTTCGCTTAACGTCGCATTTGGTTTGAACGCATTAGCGTCGTCAAGCAATGTACCTAATTTAATCCCTTAGCGTCCCCATTACCAGCAACATAAAAGTGACATTTCATATAACAAAGTGTAACACCTTGATTTTGTTCCTTCTGTTGTGTTTTGTTTTTCTCGGAAGGCTCGTACAGAAAACCAGAAAACACACCGTCAAATAAAACTGCTTTATTTAGCGAGAATTCTATTACACAAAGATGAAGGAACGAGAAATGATTACACTAAACATGAAAATCTGGAAAATGTTTCAGTAGGTATAAATGCGTAAGTATAAGTCCGTGTTAGATCTGCGTGATCTGTGTGCGATGTGTGATCACGTGTCGGCAGCCTGCTTCGCTTATATAGCGCACTGCAGAAACTTCTCGAACAAATGTCAGCGATCTCCATAACACCTTCTCACCAATGATGCTTTAACTTCCTCATCATTGATGAACACATGAACAGAATTTTCGATATTTTATCAAATTCTCAAAAAAACTGATACTCTTTATTTAGAAGGGAGAGAAAAATGCTTAGAATACATTTTGTAATTGCCAGAAAATCTATCTGAGCTGGAATAAACAATTCAGAAAAATTATTTTAACATGATTAAACCACTAAAAGGTACACCTTTTGTATATCTTTAATATTATGCAATAATGAACGCTAATGCTAAAAATTTTTAAGATACTTTTGCTTTCAACTCTTTTCTTCATGACTAAACATACATGTTTATCCACTTTTCCTAGCTACAAGCGAAAAATTAAATTTTTTTCTTCCTTTGGCGCTAGGTACTCATTATATTAATTTTAAATACGTAATAGTTAAATTATTATTTAAAGATAGTCACGTGTGTCTCTTCTTTCCCATTATTGAACATTATTTTATTATAAAATGACACATTCGTATAATAATTCAATTTTCATTGCAAAATCTGATCATTTTTAATTACCTGGCACATACGCATTACTTAATTAAAATAGTAACAATTTTGAGAGGGTGGCTGACCTCGATAACTTATAGTTCTTTCGCCACACTTTCACCACTAATCAATAATTACTTTTGCACTTTGTAATATTATTGTATGTTGTATAGATTTATAAATCTCTTAGTTATGTATTTTGCTATTTTAAAAATGGTGATAAACTAATAAACTTACTTACTTACTTACTTACTTGCTTGCTTACTTACTTACCTTACTTACCTTACTTACTTACTTACTTACTTACTTACTTACTTACTTACTTACTTACTTACTTACTTACTTTTTACTTACTTACTTACTTACTTACTTACTTACTTACTTACTTACTTACTTACTTACTTACTTACTTACTTACTTACTTACTTACTTACTTACTTACTTACTTACTTACTTACTTACTTACTTACTTACTTACTTACTTACTTACTTACTTACTTACTTACTTACTTACTTACTTACTTACTTACTTACTTACTTACTTACTTACTTACTTACTTACTTCTTACTTACTTACTTACTTACTTACTTACTTACTTACTTACTTACTTACTTACTTACTTACTTACTTACTTACTTACTTACTTACTTACTTACTTACTTACTTACTTACTTACTTACTTACTTACTTACTTACTTACTTACTTACTTACTTACTTACTTACTTACTTACTTACTTACTTACTTACTTACTTACTTACTTACTTACTTACTTACTTACTTACTTACTTACTTACTTACTTACTTACTTACTGACTGACTGACTGACTGACTGACTGACTGACTGACTGACTGACTGACTGACTGACTGACTGACTGACTGACTTACTTACTTACTTATTTACTTACTTACTTACCTACCTAAACACCCACCCACCCACGTACCTACCTGCCTGCCTGCCTGCCTGCCTGCCTGCCTGCCTGCCTACCTACCTACCTACCTACCTACCTACCTACCTACCTACCTACTTACTTACACTAAAAAATTCCCAGTCTGGACAAAAAATATTTCAACGCTTCTATAAAGGCTCTCTGCAACATCCTTCACACTTATAAATTTGGAGGCAAAATAAAAGAAATGGCAAGAGAAATGGTGAGAAAAGTTAAATTTTGAGAAGAAAACAGAAAAGATTTACATAGTGTTACCTTCACTCTAGTAGCAACAATCCAGTCGTTGAGGTCACCGAATATGGCTGGTAAGATTTTTGAAGCATTGCGATACACCAGCTCTCGGCAGCCAAGATTCGGCCTTTCAACTGTGCAAAAATTGCAAATGCAAATTAGCAGCGAAGCATCATATTGTTGCTAATTATTTATATAGGCGCTACTTAATAGAAGTTTTAAACTAATAATTATGCAATAGATTTTTAAAGTGGAAGCACCAGAGTTTCTTGTTGCATAATGATTAGCAAATTAGCATGGCTACAGGAATGCAAAAGGCTTGGGTTCAAATCTCAAAGAGGCAATTTTTTTGGCTTTTGATTTATTTTACTTACATGTATTTATAAGCACGATACAATGGCTGTATGAAATTTTCCATACTTAATATTATTAATTTGATAAAATAGTAAAATTAAAAAATTAAATTTTTCAGGTAGTAACAAGAAATTTAAACTATAATTGACAAAGTGAGAAAAATTCTTACCGCCAGGAGGATAATGTTCTGGCTTTGGTTTCTGAAAATCTTGCTGGTCCTTGAGATCACTTTCATTCTCCTGTTCAAACTGTTTTCCTGTCCGTAACCACAAATCAACTGCAGACTCTCGTACCTTAACAATTACAGAATAAAAAACAAAGAAATTAACACGGTGTCAGTAAAAATGACATTAAAATAAGTTGAGCAAAGATGGTCTCAATAAATTCATTAAAAAGACAAATTTTTAATGTACGTTTCTTCCTGATGAACCTATTTTAAATCTACAACGAAATATTAACAACAATGACATAAGTTGGCAATTCTGCTTTGGAATTCTCTACCATTACAGGTTAAACAAATCAAGTCCCTATCAGCATTTAAAACAAAATTAAAATCACTAATATTAACCAGATATGAAATACCATCACACCAGCAGGACAACATACACACTAATTCAGAATTCATATATCCACGGCCATATTAATTAAATCATAATTTTTTTCACTTTTTCGTGCATAGTTGTAAATATGTTTGACTTTATTCGTCGTTACTTTCCATTACTGCACAATAGTTTAGATTGCACTGACGCATTTGCCTTTACCAGTGTAAGTTTTTATTAACTAACACTGATTGATCATCTCTGTAAAGTTTTTCAGTGATTATAAATGTATTTTAATGGTAAATAAAGATTATTATATATATATGAAATATATATATATATTTGATATATATGATATCATATATATAAGTTATCCCTAACTAAAAGTAGGACTTCATGTACCGGTAATGCCTAATCCATGATGCATAGTTCATATACATCAATTTGCATTTAAACGTGTGGAAATGTTTCTATGTTTCAGTAATACACAATCCGTAATGCGTGGTCAGTATTCATTTAAATGACTTATTTGCTGAAACTCATGCAATCGGTCAAACAACCATTTATCCAGACAGTGAGTTGTTAATTAGAAAGTCAGAAAGTGTAAGTCAGTCATCGAGTCATCAAGCTAGCTGACAGTGGGTTGCATAATCTGGAGTTTAGTGGCCCTTACTAGTGCTTGCTCAAAACTTTCTTCATTGGTGTTCAACAAGAATGCACTAATGCGCCCCGCAAGGTCATACTTCGTTCATTTTTTTCATATTTATGTTATCTTTTCCAATTCCAATTTCCCGATTCCCGGGTTCTGTATGTTCCAGCTGTGTAACTCCCAAGTTCATTCCAGTACACCCATACCTCGGTTCCCTGGACAAAAGCTGGGAGACGTCGATTGTCCATATTTGCCGATACTAAGTTATTACAGTAGGCGCTGTGTATAAGCCTCATGACGATGTAGAATCAATCGCTTAATTGTTTCAAAAATGTTTAGTATGCCGCTCCTAATGCAAAAGTACATAAAAACTGTCGGCAATTGACTCAAATAACTCTGCATATTTGACTCTATATTTTTACATATAGTGATACACACGTGGTTACACTGATGTAAAGAAAGTGATGGCCCGCCAAGTACCGGTCAGCTTTCGAAACAATGGACTGTGTCCGTAGTATACGCAACTTTTTAATGGTCCACATTTTGTCCGATTCTTCCGATATCCGTAAAAGCGAGGTCCAGCAAATCGAGATATGAGTGTATATGTGGCACTGTTGCTTTAATGTAATGGCTTATGCTGGGACGAGAATGACAAATTGCAAAAAACTCTGAAACAGGCCGGGGGTTTGGGGACCTCATAGGCCCCCATGGGGGTTCAAGGGAACGAAGCAACAAATTGCTATTTTGTGACCATAGAGAGCCTCTAAGTGGACTCAAAATATCAATTACCTTGTTTCATGCATAATTTAAAATACCCAACTATCAAGGATACATGATACCTAATTGTCTCAAAAACGCCTAAGTACTGGCCGCTCCTATTCAAAAGTATATAAAAACTGTCTGCAATTGACTCAAATAACTCCACACTATTGATTCTATATTTTTATACATAGAGATATACACGTGGTTACACTGATTTACGTGATGTAAACAAAGTGACGGCCTGCCAACTAGCGGTCAGCTTGTGAAATAATGTACTGGGTCCGTAAAAAATTTCTCAACGAATTCACACGATTTACAAAAATGGCACTACTGGTCTTCCAAAAACTCGGAATTCCGCGTATCCACGGAAGATTCCCATCTCTGGGCTTACGTGTTTCAATATTTTACTATTTGAACTTGAATTTCACTTCTCTTTCATTTTACATAAAATATCACACTCAACTAATCATTCAAACATTCGACAATAACTTAAACGGTCAACAGAAAATCAGCAAGCTGCAATGAACCTAAAATATCTTTAATGAATCAGTTACCAATGGCACATCATCCATTGTTGAAGTCAAAAGCAACGGCTGCAACTTGTGAAAGAATGAATACCTATCAGGAAGTTCTATTAACCACATTCCAGCGAGTTTTGTCACAGCTAGTCTAACCTACAATAACACAATTTCAAAAACTGTTAAAGGCGTAATTTAAAATCCTTATTCTCAATATCCTTTACTTCACAGCATGTACATGCAAATACTCAGAACTGTCAATTCATCCCTATAAAACTATATAATATAATTGGCAATCAATTGCACCTCTTTTCATTTTATTCTTATTTTGGCTACATTTGTGCTTTGGAAATATCGTCATGACTTAATCATCGTCATAACATCATCATGCTAACATGTGTCATTCATGTATTCCTCATCAACATGCTGAAGTTCGACCTTTTACACTTTGTCCTCATTCTAGAAAGAAAGTGTGTGTGTGTGTGTGTGTGTGTGTGTGTGCGTGCGTGCGTGCGTGCGTGTGTGTGTGTGTGTGTGTGTGGGTGTGTGTGGGTGTGAGTGAGTGAGTGTATGAGTGAGTGAGTGGGTGAGTGTGCGTGCATGTATGCAGAATGAGTGAGTGAGTAAATGTGCATGCGTGCATGTGTGATCAATGCACTTCTGTTTTTGTTTCATGTGTAAATTATCATTGTACTGGCATGACTGTGTGATAAGTAAACATTTTTCTAAGATGAACTGTATCTTATTGTTCCACGTACTTTATAGCATAGGTATTTTGTCATTATTATAATGCATCCAATAATCACACTTTTTAATTAATTAATTGTATTATTTTTATACATGTTTAGTTTATGTTTTACGAAGTGCACCGTATCTGCAACAATGCTGACAGTTGTAGTTGTTTGCACTTGACATAGAAGATCATTATTCATTCATACGTATAATGTGGTAAATAAATTCCTGATTGACTTGTTTTATTGCGGAATTAATTCATAAAGAACTCATTGTTTATTGACATTTATACCTGCTGTGATTGGTCAAACAATCGACTTGTTTTATTGCGGAATTAATTCATAAAGAACTCGTTATTTATTGACATTTATACCTGCGTTGATTGATCAAACAATCGGCTTGTTTTATTGCGGAATTAATTCATAAAGAACTCATTGTTTATTGACATTTATACCTGCGGTGATTGATCAAACAATCGGCTTGTTTTATTGTGGAATTAATTCATAAAGAACTCGTCGTTTATTGACATTTATACCTGCGGTGATTGATCAAACAATCGCTGAGCTAGATGAGAAACAACATCATCTACTGACTTATTGTTTCCGTATTGGACGACATCACCTACAAAAAACAAGGAAGTTTTTGAATGCTAACATACATGTAAAATAGAGCATTTAAAGGGGTTGTGTCTGTTTCAAAAAACAAGGACATTTCTTGACCAGACGGTTTAGTCTAGTGGCAATGCGTCTGCTTTCCATCTGGGAGGTCCTGAGTTTGAACCAGCGGCCGGGTCATACCAAAGACTTTAAAAATGGTACCTGCTGTTGCCCTGCCTGATGCATGGTATTTAGGGTAAAAGCGGGGTAATAATAGTCTCTGTTATGTAGTTGTAGGTTGTTATTTACAGTCGGCGATAGTAGCTTTTTGAGCTAATGTTAATTGTTGATCCAAAAGCCGACTTTAAATAAAGATTGTTATTATTATTGTTGTTGTTATTATTATTATTATTATTATTATTATTATTATTATTATTACAAGATTAAGATTAATGACAAAAATGCTTATGAAATTACAATTATATAAAGGACAAGCAGCATAAATCAGAAACTTATAAACTTCTCAAACTCAAGTTTGTGTACCCCTGGATAACAGCTGAAAGGGTGGAGTATAAACTTCTCAAACTCAAGTTTGTGTACCCCTGGATAACAGCTGAAAGGTGGAGTATAAACTTCTCAGACTCAGGTTTGTGTACCCCTGGATAACAGCTGAAAGGGTGGAGTATAAACTTCTCAAACTCAAGTTTGTGTATCCCTGGATAACAGCTGAAAGGGTGGAGTATAAACTTCTCAGACTCAAGTTTGTGTACCCCTGGATAACAGCTGAAAGGGTGGAGTATAAACTTCTCAGACTCAAGTTTGTGTACCCTGGATAACACCTGAAAGGGTGGAGTATAAACTTCTCAGACTCAAGTTTGTGTACCCCTGGATAACACCTGAAAGGGTGGAGTATAACAAAATTTATTTATTACAAGACTGCGGGGGCGGATATAGGCTCAGAAAAGCGAGGACCCAATGAAAAAGCAGCTAGGGAGTCTAGGGAACCCCGGCTACCGATGCACTTTACTGCATTTTAGACCATTTTCTTACTGTTTCCTCAAGCAAATTCAATAGTTTAAAACTCATTATCTCACCTCAAACTTTTGACTCTTAATTACACATCAATACACTATTATACACATTAGTATAGCATATAATTGTGCACAGCGATGTCTTTGCCAAAATTCAATTATCACTTAAAGGGCACAAACGTTTTTTCACTAAAACTATTAATGCAGAACTTTTTACTCGATAAAAACTACCACTAAACGTTCTACAGCTTATAATCCAGAGAAAATATTCACTTGGTGTGCGGCAACTGCTATTATGAAAGGCGGCCCAGGCCCCTTGGGTCCACCCCCTAAATGCGCTACTGAAGTCTTATGAGTCATGACTGTAAACTCTCTTTCTTTCTCTCTTTTCTGTCTCTCTCTCTCACTCATCCTGTCTTAAAATATCTAATTTTTACGTCCAATAGTATGGATTTTGCGATTTGTTTTCTACTCCTTTTTCGGTTAATAAATATCTGTACTCAGCGAGAGATGAATAACCATGGAGTTCCTAACCACGCTGTAGTCCACTGCTCGATAATAAGCCATAGGCACTTTTGAGGTGGAGCATATACAACTTGATAAAAAAATTTGTTTTCTTTCATAACCTTTTGGTGAATTAGGGAAGGTTCTGTCAAAAGTTCAAAATGATAAACAACAATTATTCCAGTGAAAACTTCATTTTAATAGAATTATTACATTTATCCTTTTATTAAGAGCTTTAAAACATCCGAAGTGAGGTAGATTATAAACCAAAAAACAACTATTAGTAATATGTAATGCTTTGTAGATCACTGAAAAAAAAAGTTTATATATAACTGATTGTGGCGGGACTGGTATGTAGCACATTTTCAAGAATAACTTTGCAAGATGAGATATTGAACCTGCAATGGTGTGTTAAATTAGCCACTCTCATAATATTCTATTCTTAGCCATTCTTTCAAATGACGCCATCTAGAATTCAAGATGTCAGATCAAAACTCTGAATCTGTCAATCAAGGCAGAATTTGTTTTAGTATATTTCTGTAGGGTTTCATGGCGATTACGAAAAAATTCTGTACGATTGAAGGAGCCGGATTTTCGATCTGCCATTTTGAATTCAACGCAGTGATAACAACGATGTGTGACGATAACTACGGTAATGAAGATTATGATGATGGTGATAATGATGATGACGATAGCGACGACGACTTCGGCGGCGGTAGTGCCAATGATAAGGCTGATCATGACGATGGCAATGGATAAAGACAAACATCAAACCAATAAAAAATGCATAATTAGACTGCACAGTATCTGTCGTTACCTGAAAATTAACACTGCTCCCATGAGTAGAAAAGCGGTGATACCTCCGCAAATACCACCCCAAAGGGCAGATAGATCAACTGAAACATGTACATGTACCAAGAATAAATACTTATAAGTTCACTGTTATCTAGTTTCAAGATTAGTGTTTTGGACTGCTCATTTACACGTATGAAATACTGGTAATTTTTGAACTAATTTAATAAGTTTAATACTGGTAAGTTTGGCCCTGGTAAGTAATTTTGGTACAAGGAAATTTTGGTACCAGGAAAATTTGGTACTAGGGATTTTTGGTAGAGGGAAATTCTGTTAATGGGAAAATTGGGAACAGAGAAAATATGGTACTGGTAAATATGGTGCTAACGAAGTTTTGTCAAACATTTTTGGTACAAGTAAATATAGTGCAAAAGTAGAATGGTAAGGAACTCAGATGTAAGAATGCCTTCTTTTTCGTTTAGTAATATATTTCCTACTACAAAACTTCTGTGCGTGACATACTATAAATGAAATTCAGTCAATACTGACTTCATATTTGACTTCGTTTAATTTGTGAAATTAAATTACAAAATTTTGGAAAGTTCGCAAATTAATAAAGAGTAGCATTGTCATACAGACGAAATTTGCCTAGTATGTAACAAAAGTATCAGAATCCTTTTGGATTCTAAATTGACTTTAAACAGCCTACATAATTAAGCACAATTATGAACAAATAATTGTACATACATCTTTGCCATCACCATGAATTTTCCACAACAAAAAATAATGTATGATTTACAACAAGAAAAAACCCGGGTTTAAAGATCACGCTCACTTG